>WHYT01016312.1:251679-278689 GCA_009806455.1 Tetrax tetrax
TTTTTTTTTTTCTTCTTTCCTACACTGTCTTTGCTACAGAATAGTTATGTACAGTATGTTTGTGAAAAACCAGGATGCCTTTGCCTCTGAGATTATTTTGGTTTATAACATTTCCGGCCAGCATGCATGAGATGGTAATTCGGATCTTTAAACTGCGCTCTCATGTTTTAAAAGTTATAAAACAACAACTCGCTGTTGTGAATGTTTCATCTCTGCATAGTCAGATACCAATACAAGACTGAAAGCTTCACCGAGTTCATTAATTTAGTACTTGGAATGATTCTTCACCAATTTAACCAATTTAATTTTGTTCTGACAAAATAGTCCTTATTCCACAGGATACAGAAGTATTTATAAACCATGCAAATGGATTATTCTCTGTATCATGGGAGTGCAGTCACTTCTGGCAGCTATTTGAAAGTATGCAGCAAGACATTAGAGACATTTATAGCACGGAATGTGAAGAAAATTGAATTTGGATTGAAACTTCTAAGGAATTTCTGGAAGGATGCGAATCAGTGATGCCAGTTAGCATTCAGCCAGGACACAGAGGTTAAAGCTCACAGCAGACGGTTGTTGCCCAGGCTGTAAATTTAATTTGGAAATTGCATTTAGGAACTGTGCCATCTGTGCCACTGGGTTGGACTCCTCACATTTAGATTTAAAAATTTCTGCACAAGTGTGAATTTGCTGCAGATCTTTGCAAGAACTTGCCTAACTTTCCAGCATTTTGTTTACGTGGTAATGTCAGTGCATGGCTTCAGGCATAGGTAGAGAGTATAGTAAGATGTGATAAAATTTGGGAAGAGCTGCTGTTTTGTTTCGCTTTTTTAGAAAATAATTTTTTTTGAGCAATTGGAAATTCACTTGATATATCAACTTAACTGTGAGCATGATTTTGTTACTTGAAAACAAGAAGAGTTAAACAAAATTCTTATCTTCTATGTTCTCTATTACGATTCCATGGGAGTTCAATTTCTGATGTATTATCTCTAAAGAATAAAATTCCTTAGAATAGAACTTCACATCTTTGCTAAATGATCTCTTCTCTCTGCTGAAATGTAAGATCAAGTAGCCACACCTTAGAGTTGAGGGGATGTTTTTTGATTAAACTGATTTTTCAGAGATGGCAGGCAACATTACGTACACGAGAAAAAGATGAACGTCCTTACCTTTTCCTCCTCCCAAGATCCTGTTTTCTATATATATGATATCTCCTTGCGACATAGGTAGCATGTTTCTACTGTAGTGTATCCTTGAGATTAAATCACTCTATATTTTTCTTCCAATAAAAGTTTATGAAAATATATATAAATTATATAGGATATATAAAAGTATTTTGCAGCTTCCTGTTTGGCTGTTCCTTGCAAACCTGAAAAACATGGTTTTCATTTTATTGAGAGGACACTTGGTTTAACTGAGTGCACCCTCAGCAAGTTCGCCAATGACACCAAGCTGTGTGGTGCCATCAACACGCTGGAAGGGAGGGATGCCATCCAGAGGCACCTGGACAGGCTGGAGAGGTGGGCCCATGCCAACCTCATGAAGTTCAACCAGGCCAAGTGCAAGGTCCTGCATCTGGGTCGTGGCAATCCCAGGCACAAATACAGGCTGGGCGGAGAATGGATTGAGAGCAGCCCTGAGGAGAAAGACTTGGGAGTGCTGGTGGACGAGGGGCTCAACATGAGCCGGCAATGTGCACTTGCGGCTCAGAAGGCCAACCGCGTCCTGGGCTGCATCAAGAGGAGCATGGCCAGCAGGTCGAGGGAGGTGATCCTGCCCCTCTACTCTGCCCTGGTGTGACCCCACCTGGAGTACTGAATCCAATTCTGGAGTCCCCAACATAAGAAGGACATGGACCTGTTGGAGAAGGTCCAGAGGAGGGCCACGAAGATGATCAGAGGGCTGGAGCACGTTTCCTATGAGGAGAGGCTGAGAGAGTTGGGGCTGTTCAGCCTGGAGAAGAGGAGGCTCCGGGGAGACCTGATAGCGGCCTTCCAGTACCTCAAGGGGGCCTACAGGAAAGATGGGGAGAGGCTGTTCAGTAGGGCCTGGTGTGATAGGACAGGAGCAAATGGTTTTAACATAAAGGGAGGTAGATTTAGATTGGATATTAGGAAAAAGTTTTTCACAATGAGGGTGGTGGAACACTGGCACAGGTTGCCCAGAGAGGTGGTGGATGCCCCATCCCTGGAAACATTCAAGGCCAGGTTGGAAGAGGCTCTGAGCAACCTGATCTGGTTGGAGATGTCCCTGCTCCTTGCAGGGGGGTTGGACTAGATGACCTTTCAAGGTCCCTTCCAACTCTGACCACTCTATGATTCTATGAATAGTGGCAATGACAAGTGACTTGAATTTGCCCCTCTGCACCTGCTTATAAACCTGTCAGCACTTAAAGTTCTCCGGTTATTCAGAAAAGCATCACAGCATTTACTTATGATTGTTTCCAACTGAAAAAAAAAAAAGGGACTTATCTTCTTTCCAGAAAAAAAAAAAAAATCTCTTGTGGAAGTGAGCTAAGCCTTCAGTGGTGAATTTGAGCACATGCCTGTTTCTGGTGCACCATTAGTTCTGCTGAACAAAGTTCTGAAAGCTTGAAAATCTCATCCTGACTTGAATGCTTGCCAGGGACATTTTCCCTTCGTTTTTGAACAGTGGTTTAAGAGTGCCTGCTGGTTCAGCTGTGTAAATGAATCCTCAGTTACTCTCCTGCGTCCTCAGCTTTTGTTTCAGTCCTGTCTTTTCTCAATCCAAAGTAGTGCAAATAGGCAGACAAAAAAGGCGAATCTTAAAAGGACACATTAAAGCAAATCCTACGTGAATTTTTACAGTGATAAATCTAATTAATTGCAGCTTCAAACAGAAGATTAAAAAAAAAGGTTTTTTGCTGTTCTTTGATGTGAGTGAATTCCTACATAGCACTTGTCACAGGAAAAACTTCTGTTCCCAGTGGTTTGCAACTTCTGTTCCCAGTCTCCCCCATGCAGCTTTAGGAGATGACCCAGTGCCTCGGGAGGGTGGCTACTCCATCTAGTCCGTTTCGGGACCGTTCCTTTTGGGGAAGGTGGTGCTGTTTATTGAATTGTCCTTCACTTGTGACTCCTGGGTGAGGCTTTTCATTATGGTCTGTGTTCATCATCCTGCTCGTTTTGCGCTAGATGCTGGACTGACCTCTCCATACCTGGCTTTCTTCTAATAAACCCTACTTGGAAATGTTCTTATACGCACGCGTAAACATTTAGGTGTGTTTTGGTTTCATATTGGCTGTTGCTACTGGGGCTAGCCCAGCATGGGATTTTCTTGCTCTTAATTAGAAGAAGAGTGTATTTCTCACGAGTCTTCTGTGAAAGCGTCCAGGCCACGTTTGAAGGCATCCTTAGGCACTTGGTTCCAGTTGTCTGTCAGCTCTGCTGTCAAATTGTTGTGACTACTTTCTAATGTGAATTTCTCTGGCTTTTGCTCCTTACTGACTGAAATGCTGTTTTGTTTCCTCATGTTTCTCCTTTGGGCATCTATTTGCCGCTGCTGTCTCCAAACACCTTTCATCCTTCCTTTTTATCACAGGTACTGTCAACCTTATGCCGGCAGGTGTTTTCCTCATCTGTTTAATAGTTCTGTGACTCTTCTCTGAAACTTCTCCCCAAGTTCCATAGTCTTTATTAAGTGTAAGCATCAAAGCTGTACTCTGGACCTGTATCAGCTTCACTAATGCTGTATATGGTAGGAAAACTTTTGCAGTTACCATGCTTCTGTCTTCTAAAGCTACAGTTGCACCAGAGCAATCTGGACTTTCAGGGCACATTGTTTTTCCAGTGTGTTCCCTAGATCCTGTCCTAGTCACTGCTTACCAGGCTGCCATTTCCCATTCTAAGGGGGAAAAAAATGAGCAGGATGAAGCATGCAAAATTACTAGCTGCTGTGCTGCTGCAGTGGATGTTGTGAAGCAGAAAATTCTTTGGATTAGAAAAAAAATCTTCTTTGATATTTATGCATACTCTCAGAATGCTGCTATCTGTTGGCTTACGTTTAAAAAAAAAACCCAAGACAAAGAACTTTTTTCTCACATGCCCAAGGAGCTCTAGAAGTTGTCAGTCATAACCTGTGCTATGGTCTGCCATGCATGGGGCAGAGGCACCCACCTCCACTTGTGCAGAACTCAAGAATTCAGGAGGTTTGCCTCCACATGGGGATGTGTGCCCGAAAAGGACACATTGCAGGACCAGGATGTTTCTGTCATACTCCAATTCCTTTTCAAAGTCAGTGCTGCATGTATTTAAAAAGAATTGCGGGAGACATTAAATTATTAATAATTATAATTATTAATAAATTAAAAATACTGATAATTTTTTTTTGTCTCTTTATGAATTGGAGTTTATATACTAAAGTTGCTGGGGAAAGGATCCAAAATCTTAATCGGAAGTGAATATATAAGAATGTCTCTAAGGAGATGAAGGTCTGTATGCTGATACATTTGCTGAGATTGCAGGTGTTACTGGTAGATCCAAGCAGTACGGTGTTAAGAGTGTAGAAGCTGTGAAGGACTGAAATAACCTGCGGAGAGACAAAAAGCTATTTCAGGTTGGCTGCAGGTTGTTCACTGTGCTTCATCTTAAATGCCGCTTGCCATCTATTTATTTAGCCTCAGCAAAACTAAAGCGGGAAGAAGCTTCATGCTTGTGGAAAAGCCCCACTTGACCTCTTAGTAATCTTCTGCTAAATTAAGTAACTCTAACAGTCTTTGAGCTCAAGATGCTTGGTGTGTGCTCCAAGTGTCACAGATTTCAGAGAAGCAGAAAGAACATTTGCAGGAATGCACAGGGGGTGGTGAGGCCACGGCTTTGGGTCAGGATGAGTCAGGAATGGGGAGAATTGCGCAAGTCCCACTTTGGATGCGGGAAGGCAACTTTCCTCCCTCCCACACTGAACTGTTATCTTCCAAGTATGCACTTACAGACCCCGGTTCAGGCAGGACGGGAAGCTTGGCCGCTCACTCTTGTCTCTGAATAAATGAATGTTACAGGGAAATGTGTAAAAACCTAAAGACATGCCTGTCAGTGACTGGTAGGTGACTTCTGCTTGATTAAAGGCTGGCTGATTAGGTCAGCGTAAAGTCATAGCATTAAAAAGACCACCCAGAGAGAGAAACAGGCTTTTTCATGTCTCACTGGAGCCATGAATTCTTTACTTTCTGCAGTAGTTATAGGCCACTGGGGAATGATTGCTTTTAAAATTTCCTATGATGTGGTAAGGAGATGCAGAGATAAAGCATGGACTCAATTTAATTTTACATTTTAATTTGCCCTTATAATTCCGTTCACTAAATCTTTTTTTTTTTTGAAGCCAGGATGAATTATTACTCAGCATTAGCATGTGAGGAGTCATCCTTTCTACGCTGTCAGGCTGCTGCCCTCTTCTTCCTTTCAGCTGCAGTTTAGTATCTGCAGCGTGTATTTAGCATATGTGTGCCTGTGTTCGAGGACAGGGGACAACACTTTTCTTTTAGCATAATTTTCTGAGGAAATAAGACTCATACAGCAGTTCCAGCTGTTCTGCATGTCTTTCCATTTTCCCCCTACACCTAATCTCTAAAGAATTTCTGAACCCCTTGGCAAGTTTCAGACCAAATTTGGAAGGCCAGTAGAAGACTTGGAGACAACCATGCTACCGCAAGTACATCTGCTGAAGGGTACATCTTCTGAAGGGAAAGGCAAGCAAACCAGAGCTGCTGGACCTTCTGCTGGGCCACAGTCAACAGCCACCTCCCTATGCCCTGCTTGGATGCCAGCCCCAGCTCTGCTGTGTCCCTCCTGCTCAGTGTATGAAGGGTGTGGGGGGGCAGATTTTGGGGAAAAGAGAAAGATCTGTTGGGTCTTCTGCTTGGGAAGATAGTTGCCTTTAGTCCCCAGAATCAATAGAAGAAATATTTCTGGTTTTCTGTTATTCGTTAGCAGAGTTAGTATGTAAAATTCTTGTTTTTCTTGGAAAAGTAATCTTTGGTAGACAATCTGCATTAGCATTACCATTTGGGGGGTTTTTAATATATATTTTCTTTAAACAGACACAATGGCCAACACTACTAAAAATTACTAAATTGAGCTTCTGTAGCAGCCGTGTCACATGCAGCAGTGCTGATCAGTTTGGACACTTTCCTTCAGCTCTGAACTGAGTTCTGAATTACAGGTAGCAGTAAATCATATGCTGTATGAAGGCAGAGGTAGACAAAGAGAGATTCAGTCTGGATAAGCCCAAAAAGAAACTTAGTTTCTGAATATTGTTCAAGTTTTTTTTTTGTTGTTCATCAGGTTTGTGCTTTTCCTCGTGCAGAAGCAGCTCTAAAAATTGCAGTTTAACACAGCACTTTGATGTTGCGGCATTCCCTGTTGTTGGGCTCTGTAAAATGTGTCTGTAGCCAGCAAACAAAAAGAGGTGAATGTTGAAGAATTAACTTGACTCTATGTTGTACAAATAAGCTGCATGTTTGGAAGCAGGAGTGCACTCTGTGCTGACAGTGTGGTGTTCGAAGGCCTTGCCGGTTAGCTTGTTGATTGTTTGTAAAGGTTGGATGATACGTTTACAATTTTTTATATCAAATATCTTGCTTTGCCATGACTTAACATATGTATGTGTCTTTGGGCCATTGGTTTGGAACTAGAATTTCACTTTAAAGTTTTTTTATAGACTGGTAAGAAATTGGTAAAACCAGGGTGAATCTGTGATGCTATTTTCATTGACTGAAAACAGAGTCATGGGATATGTGTCACAACACTTAGATGTATTAATAACTTGAGGATTCTTGTTTCTCCCTTTCTCTGGAACAAGTACAACCACACAGAGCGTAGATGTTTTGCAGAACACGTGTTTTAACCGCATTCCACTAGCTGTTGAAAATGGTGTGTTGGGCAAATGTGTGGAGCTGGCATAAGAAGATGCTGAATGTCTGTGACACTTCGAACGCACAGCCACGTATACTGTATGTCATCGGCAGTAGTTCAGTCAGGTTGCACTGGTTCCCTACCACTCAGCTCTGGGAGGGTTGGGCTCTTTGAATGCATCCTTGAATCAACACCTTGAAACAACGATTGCAGCCTAAGATGATCTACTCAAGTAGTTTCATGTTGTGGATTTTGTTCTCCTTTAAGAAAAGAAACATACGTTCCTAGGAAATGTCATTAAAAATATGGTAACAAAAAAATTACTGCCCTCTGGGTAGGCTCTTAAAAGTAGGGAAACGTCAGCTAAACCTATGTGCACGGCCTTAACACTGTGTCTTTGTGTGTTCAGTATAATCTATACTTTTTGCTAACACATCATGAAACACTTTCTACCATCATGTGAGGTCTGCCTTGTAAAGTACACATTTAATGAATGGCCACATGGTGCTGTAATCCCTCCTACATCTTTCTTCCTTTTTTTTATACTACATTTTTTTAATGATGTGAGTGTGTAATGATGTTTTTTAACTGTGATTTGATGGAAGACTAAGCACAGATCTAACATGCAGGTTGACCTTTCTATGGTCTATGGGATTTAGGGGGTTTATTTTTAAAAAAAAAACATTGTTCAATGGTGAGTTTTTCCACAGATTTTAAGATTATCTGATTTAAAATTTGTTCCCTAGATTTCCCATGTTCTTTCCAAAAGAGACTTTTTAGCTTTCATTCAGCTGTTAATACGATATTCTCAGAATGGAGGCGATTGCTTGAAATTTAGTTACTGACGGTGGGATCAGGCGTAGCACCTAAATTAGACTTTTTCACTGTTGTTTGGTTTCTGTGCTCACATTCACACTGTAGATTATATTGCCAGTTCATGAGTAACTTAATTTGAGAAAGAAGTTGATTACTCCAAAGGAGTCCAAAAGAGAATAAAGAGAATGATTAGAGATATAAAAAAAACCCCTGATCTTTGAAGAAAGATTGAAAGGGCAGAAAAAGAAAAAAAAATAAAGACTGGGAAAGAGTGGACTGTGATAACACTTTAACACTTTTGAATTTTATATTAGAAAGGTTTTGCAGAGGTAAAGGGACAATACAGTTCTTTATGAATAATGATAGCAGAAGTGGGGGTCTTAAATTGCATTGACGGAGTTCCAGATCAGACCTTCAGGAAAAGGCTTGAACAACAAGGACAGCGAAGCGGCAGACTAGATTGTACTTGAGGATTTTGGGGGTGGCACTTAGCTGATCCTGCCTTCAGGCAAAAAGATGGATTGTGGCAGTCCCAAGTCATTTGTAGGCTTTCTCACCCTTGTGTAATGCATGATATAGACTGTTTAGGTTTGAACCTAAAACATGCATCTTTCAGGAAGGAAATTTAAGTCTTGATTCAAAATTGCAAGTAAGGGGGAATCTGCTGCCCTTGATAACTTCTTCCAGTACTGAATTGTTCTCTTAGATTGTAAATTATGAGGTTTTTCCTCTTAATTTTTCTGAGAAATCCCTTTCCTTGGATCTCAGAGTACATTTGCCCACTAGGTAGACTCCTGTTATAAAATTTTTCCCCTGTGTAAACTTTCATGTGTGATTTCTTACACACCATGGTGCAGTCACCTCTTAGCCTTCTCTGTATTTTTATTCCCTTCTCATTTTCATTTCAATCTGAAGGTTTTTAGTTTATTGACATTTTTCTGTTGTAAGGCAATTTATTTCATCTTTCTTCTGACTCTGCAGTGAACTTTGTGCATGATTTGCTTAAAATGGACTGAGTTAGTGGTCACATCAGTGCTGTGCCAGGTCTCTCCTGCTTCTGCTTCTCAGAAAAAGGGAAACTAGGATTATTCTGGCCTGTAAGGTCTCACACGCTCCTGATAATCTGGTGGGGCGTGCAAGTCCTTGCCAGAACTCCTCTTTCCCTGTGAGTGTCCTCTCCTTCTTGTTCTAAATACCCTGGGTTTTATTTGCTGTACTGTGGTGCGTGATGCTGGCTTTTGTCTTGCTTGCCCTGTGGCTCAAGTGGCTCTTTATCATCCAACCATTCCCTTCATTATTCTCTCCTTTTGCCACTTTGGTAATCTGAAAATGTTACCAGGAGCTTTATACTTGCCTTCTGCATCACAGATTATCACGTTAAACTGTGTAGACTCAAAGCCTCAACTTGATGATATCCACAGCTCCCTCTATTTGATGGTGATTACCCAGAATTTCACATCTGGGTCAGGACAGCAATGTTTTCCATTTCAGTGACGTTGATTTTTATATTCTTTGCATTGTATGCATGATATATACCACTAAGTTGCAGTGATTTTTGTTATTATACCCAATTTGCTATATTTCCATTTCCATATGGACATTCCTAGTGTTGAGTAGCTCTCTGGGACAGACATTTCCACAGGACAGCTGGAATCACCCCTGACACTCTTGATAAATGTGTTCTTATGAGAAGTCGAATATGCAGTGCCAAGGGCATCGCCACATCCTTTGCATTGTAAACCTCCTAGGAAGTCAAGCCCCAGGATTTTATGTGAACATAACTGTCTCAGCCAAATCTTTGCTCTTGTCCAATTTTGAAGATAGATCTTTTCTCCATGCCACATTTGTTGATTTAATACTTTCCAAAGAGCTGTGTCAGCTGTTCTACTATTTGCTGGAAATTTATTGTAATAATTTGGAATTAGTTTTTCTGTTCCTCTATATAATATACAACATTTGCATCACTGAATTATAATTAAATTTTAATCAGAAGTCCAGATAGATCCTGAGCCAGACCTCTCAAAAGTCTTGAATACAAGGGATATGGCATTAAGGGATTTTAATTAATGAAGAGGTTGAGTATAGCTGCTGTTAGTGTTTTCTGGAGTATTATTTTTTTCTCTCTTACTTGTTTCCAGCTGTAACTTTGCATTACATAAATGAAAACACAATTAGTATTTCCTCCTCAAGTGTTGCCTTTACTTGAGTCGCGGATGCTGTATAGACCCAGGCAAGATTTCTGTAAGTGTTGGTGCTGTTCATTATGAACGTATATATTAAACTACTTTGATACCCTTAGCGTAAGAAAGGCATAGGGGGGAAAAAAAATCCTCCATTGTTTAGCATGCATGAATGTAAAAGACTGACAGAAATACAACATACAATACAGGATAATGAAATAGAGAAATAGAAGGCTCTATAGTCTAATCTTTTAGCCTTTTGCTGGTCTGAGGCAGTACACTAAGCAGTTCCTGGAGGACTCAGTTGTGATTTTTATGATCGCAGTACCCAGGCACATCACTTCCGAAGCTGAAATTTCTACTATTGAAAGCACAGCTCCAGAAAGGGTAATTAATGAGTGGAATGTTGCCACTTTGCACTATTTTACTGTTAACCTTGAACCGTGGGTTGTTTTGGACCTCCCCCACCCCCCCGACACCTCCCATTCAAGGCCAGGCCAGCCAAGGATGCGGTTTTGAAATGAAAATATTTATCTCAACTAGCTTTCCTTGTTTCTTTCCTAATTCCAAAGAAGAGCTTGAAAACATGACCACAGTGTAGGGTGAAGGCATAAAAGCTGGAAGGGGAGGCACTGCAGCCAAAAGCAAGGAGATAAACTCCGTCATTTTGGAGGCTGGCAATACCATGTGGTCTGATGCAGGCAGTTCCTCAGCCTGCTCCTCCGGGAATCTTTGCAGCTCATCCTTGAGGAGAGTTGTTGGAGCATCCCAGAGGTGCCTGGTGCCTTATAAGCAGCATAGGGTTGTTTTGCCACGAGTGCATGCTAATACAAGATATTATAACATCTCTTCATGTCAAGATACCTTTTTCAGAAGATAGATTTTCATGTAACTGCATCTTATTTAAGTCCTAAAATGGTGAAAGTTGTGCGTTAGTGCTTTTACGTGACCTCCCCGTGAAGCTGTGCTGCAGAGCAGGTAATGGAGCTGTGACATAATTGATGAGTAAGGCTTGCTGGGTAATTGTGCTCTCCGCGTTTGATTCTCAGTCACATGAAGCCAAAAAAAAAAGGAAATAGTGCTTTCTTTCTAAGAAGGACACAGTATTCCAGTCCCTATTAATATTAGGTGACTGTCAGTTCTTGTTTGATTCTATTTTATTGAATTTCTAGCAAGCAACTCATTCGTTTAAGGGGAGACGTTGTACATTAAAAGAGTAGGAGGCAGCCAAAGTTCTTATAGAGCGTAAGTTGGGAATCTTCTTTTCCTTGAGGCATGTGGTTTGCCTGCAGGGATGAGGAAGCCTGCTTCGGCTTTTGCTGGATGGAAAGGTAGCAGCCTCCTGACGTGAAGTGAAATGAAAAATAATAGGACCTGAGAGATCCTCCGTTTTAAAGCCAAGCAAGTCACTTTGATTGAATATTTAAATTTTTTTTTTTAAAAAAAACCCAACCAAACCTCATCTTATAGGGGGCTTGTAAATGGTTTTGAATAAAGATTTTGCTCATGTAAATAATAAAATTGGAATTTGTCAGAGGCATTTTTCTAAGGGGCAGACTTGCAAGATCTATCATACTTCTCAGGCTTTTTTTTTTTTTTCTTCTTTTATTAAAAAAGAGATGGGGGAATATATTATTAATGAACCTAAGTGTTATTGATTGCAGCCTGCAAATATTCTAGTTATTTTGATAAGGACTCCAAAAATATACTTGTCCCAACAAAGCAGTTAAAACTAATGGGATTTAATAGTATATACTGAATAAATTAGGAGAAATTAAGTACAGGAAGGGCACTGCAGAGGATGAGGATGTACATTTTCAGTCCTCTGCTGGAGTGGTGGTGTCCTGGCCCACTCTACCCAGTTACAACGGTATTGCTGCTGGGAACAAGAATGATCAGGTGCCTTTATCATGCAGGATGCAATCTTGAATCCCGTTCAGAGAAGGTAAGCCTTCTGCTCAAACCTAGAAAAATAGGATTGTGTCTCTCTTTGAATCTTTCACAGTAAGACGTTTGAGTATAAATAAGGTGACACGGTGTATAATGACAGCACAATATGTTATTGTTCGCAAGAGCACTTTCATGTGGGTGGTGTTAGTTTCAAAAGTTTCACTCTGGAGAGCTAAGTAATATTTAATATGTTGTGATTGATAGGTACCTAAAAATATGTAGAACGTACTTGAACAAATGGAACATTGATTTTTCCTTTTTTATTTTTTTTTGTCTAAACGGCTTAAGATTATTGATTTTTTTTTTTTTTTTCCCCCCCTCTTAACCAGTAGGATATTTTTGTGCCATGCAAGTACTGCTTAGCTTTCATAAGAGTCTCGGTACAGTCCATAGAAACAAATGGTTGGAATCTGAAGTATTATAAACTATGTTTTTAAAAAATGCAGATTTGAATAAGAGCCAGAACAGACTTAATTTTTCTAAAAATTCCCTGCTTGTTGCTTGGTGCAACAACTGCAGCTGGTGCGTACCAAGCTGGTTACAGTGCGCAGGAAATTGGAAATTCGAGCTGTCCTGTCTTTTGGGGGGTTTAACAGACCCAATTTCAGAAATGAGAAGTGCCACTATACCGCTTTATGAAAGAGTGACATCCTATCTCAGCTTTCTTGTCAAGACAGATGAGCTTGCATGCACCTCTTCTCTCAGAGCTGTTGGTGCTGGATTCGCAGTTTAGGCGCTCAGGGACATGACCCTACCGGCAAAGGATGGACCCTGACCCTTTGGTGGACGGGTTACACAATCGACCCCTCCTTTTACTTCAGAAAAAAACCAATATGTGTTCAATATTTCTATCTAGACAGCTAATAGCTACCAACTTTCATTTTTTCTCGCTTCTGAGGAGCATTTAGCCTTAGTGTCCTCTACAAAACCCAGGGCAGGGTAGCTCTGCTCTCTTGCTTCTCTAGATCTTGTAATCTTTTTGTCTCTTATCTTAAGACAACTTGCTGCTGTCGTCGCTTCTTACTGACTTCATTGCTTCTCCTTTTCTTTGCTCTTCTCCGCTCCCTTCTGGCTTTAGATTGTTGCTGATCTGCATCAAGCAGCAGGAAGATAACGTGTGTTCAGTAATTTAGGTGTGACCTATTTTTGCCAGGAGTTTCCCTTGAAAAATTTAGTTTTTCATGGCTACCAGCCATGGCATTCACCAAAAGCTTTCTATTTGAATAAATATTATGAAAGCTTTATGCCCTCATTGTCCTATGGTATTTGCAGGAATGCCTTTTTTCTTAATGTTGATTTTATTTCTGTGTGAAGACAAAAAGCAGCAAAGAACAGCTTAGAGAAGAATTCAGGAGACTGAGTTCAGGATACTTCCCTTGCACACCCATGTCCAAACTGGGCCGTGCACTAATGAGGAAGCAAGGAGCATCTGTCTTCTTAATTAAAGTTTTACGCTATCTGTGCAATTTCAAATAATGGCACTGATCCTGCAACGTTGAGGTCAATGAAATTACTGATATGCATAGTTATTCATGAGACAAGCCTTTGCAGACTGTATTTAGTGGTTTGGGGAATCAAGCAGAATAAAAATTAAGCTGAAAGTGTATGGAATTCTTCATGTCTTTTACTAGAATTAATATTTTTTAAATTATTTTGCTGGCTCTTTAATATTTCTGAGAAGCCCTGATCTTTTATTATACATGTTCAATTATTCATCTGACTCAAAAGATTAAAAGAGGCCAGGAGGGTTTTTTAAATCTGAAGAATGTCTTCCCTTTTTCCTCTTCTGATATAGTATTTCCCATTTTTAAAGAAAATATATAAATTGTGAATCAGAAAATCATCAGAATAGCATTCAAATACTATTTCTATGTCCTCAAGCTCCCCAAAATAAAGCATAAGCTAATGCTTAAATAAGAGTTATTCTCCTAAACTGGGGAAACACAAGGGAGAAACATAATTCATGTTCTTAGGCAAATTTCAAGTTGAATTTATCCTATGAGCTTCTCAGTCTAAAAAGCTTTTATTTTGGTCTTTATCTCACAGCATTTGTAGTTCATAAGTCCATTCCATAGCATAAATGTCCGTTCGTCTATTTTGACCAGGGAAGAGTGTAAGCACCTTTCCTTTTTGTCCTTCCGTTAGGCCTGTTCTCCTGATGCTGTGTACTGATGTAAAATAAGCAGTCAATATTTTAACACTGTAAAAATACATTATAGTCACAAACCTTCTCAAGCTCCATTCCCCTCCTTTCCCCTTTTCGTGTCCCACCTATTAAACTGAAGATGTTTGTCGTTAACGACCAGGAGGAGTTGTACCAGAGGGTAAAGTCGAGCCAGTGAGATTGCTCTGGTTTATCTTCTCATCTCTAAATTTCAGGTACCTGTGTTGCATTTTGCTTTTGTGTAGAGTCTGGTCACAACTGGTTTTATGCCTTCCTTTTCCTTGAACTTGCGTGTGCTTGAAATTGGTACTTAATTTCTTTTTTTTTTTTTTTTTTTTGGAAGCAGGGATTTTCATATTGACTTTTTAAAAGAAAATCTTTATGAAGTGCAGTTTAAGGATATTAAGGATATGGTTATGCATAGGTAAGGTTGTGCACTGCATTGCATAGCCGCGAGATCATCTCAAATCCAGCCTTTGGTGCAGGCTGGGGCTGAGGGGAGGAAGATCTGCACAAGTTCCAGCAAATATAAAGATAGAATACTCTGCGTATCTGTCAGTTCATCCAAAGGAAGCCTTTTGAAATAAGCTCGAATGTTACTACACTTAGTGTACGCTTACTTAGTGTCAGGCGGTGCCTGCCATGACGTGGCTTCCCAGATGGGAAACCTGTGTGGAGAAGAAGAAATGCTCATTCTTGGATTCAGCTGCACAAGGTTCTTCGTCTGAAAACAGCCAGGAGAAGACTCAAGAAGCAAAACTATTGACACAATGTTAAAAATGGTCTTAAACAAAAGCTGCTTAGTTTTACTCCCAGTCTTGTAAAAGCTCTAACCTTCAGTAGAGAATAATTTGAAAACATTCAGATGAAAGATGGATGTGTGTGCCTGTGTGGAACCTTCTGATCAGATGCACCCATTTTTCTTCCCACCAGGTTTGGAGGAGACCAGCCGGTGTACATCAATATTATTAGAGATCCCGTCAATAGATTTTTATCCAATTATTTTTTTCGACGTTTCGGAGACTGGAGAGGAGAACAGAATCATATGATCCGTACCCCCAGCATGAGGCAGGAAGAAAGATACCTGGTATGTTTAAATAAAAAGCTCTGATTACCAATTTCCTGGCTTCTTTACATCATAATGGATACTGGAAAAGTGGGAGACTGGGGCATCTTCCGTCTGGGTTTTTTTCCTCTGTCTTTGTTTTGCCTGGTCCTTAGTTTAGTCTGCTTTAGTATGTAGAGTGCTGCTGGTGAATGCAGTGATCCAGTTTGATCTCGTGTAAGCTGACAGCAAGTCCCAGATTGCCACCGTTGATTTATGGTCCTTCCACTGAGTTGGATTTGCACTGTGTAGTGGTTAGGCATAATAATTCTGCCTATATTTATCACTGTGAATATCCAGACAGATTTTTAGGTTGAAACTATGTCTGGAGCTGTGCAGCCCCAGGGGAAAATTGGGAAATGGAGCAATTCAGCGAGCCCAAGCCTCTAATGTTCTTGCTGGTAAGTTGTGCATAGTGTTCTTTGTACCAAGGCTCTGATCTCAGTTCTTGGTTTGGTTTTGTTGCCTTTTTTGGATTAAGAAGGTAGCAATAATGCTGGATAAGCTGTTCATAGTAAGTTTTAATTTTGCACAACTGCTGAACTGTCATAATGCCAGTCAGCCTTTGCCGCAAACCAAGAGCTCGTGGCAGTAGGTGTTCTACAAATGCTGAATGAGAAACACAGAGGCTAGGGAGGTGGTTGTTTTGTTTGACACTGATCTCTTTGCATGCACCCTGACACCTCCCTAAGAAGACAAAATGTTGGAATTCATTCTTATCCTCTCTGTAATGGAGATCCAATTTGATTGAACTCAGTCTTCATCCACGCTTGGACCTGCAGAGGCTTTTGTGACACAGCAGTGACAGGACAGCTTGATGGTCTGCTATGAGATGTTGCAGGCCAGATGTAACATCAAAACAAGAGTGGGCTGTGGCTTTTGGAGAACAAAGAGGATGTTTTGACGATGTTTTGGAAGGGCAGTAGAGTACAAGATGTGGTGTGGATGAGCCATAGAGAACATAGCTCTGAATGACTGCCACACAATGCGTTTCAGTCCTGGCTGAGGTCAGATGGATCCAAGGAGGGCTGGCTTTTTTTACGTATGGCAGGGCTGTGTTGATTTCTTTTATACTTTACTACTGTTGTTTGTCATGCAAAGCCCTGTGAACAGACAAGCTTATAAATTATGAATAATTGAAGGAGAAGGGTACCAGTGTAACTATGTATAACCTTAAACTTTAATGACATCTGCTATACAGATATAAACTCATTTTGGTAATACAGCAAAGGGTTTCTTATTTGCTATATGTCTAGAGATACCAAAGAGGTCCCTGTGTCAGCTGAGCCGGTTTTGAGTTCCTGGTGTGCAGAGCTGAGAGGCCGTCCCAACAGCTTTGCATGCTGTATGCATGGACTTTTCCTTCCCTATCTGTGAATGGGGTGGAGGAGTTGCAGAAATGAATTGATGCCCCATCCCTGGAAACAGGTTGGACGGGGCTCTGAGAAACCTGATCTGGTTGGAGATGTCCCTGCTTCTTGCAGGGGGGTTGGACTAAGATGGCCTTTCAAGATCCCTTCCAACTCTTAACGATTCTATGATTCTATGTGGGGTAGGTTTTTTACTACATTATTATTTCGTTACTATTGTGAAGTTTTCTTTTTTGAAAATGTTAATAATGAGTGGTATATTCTGTACTTCACTCTGAGTGCCTTCTCATTTGAAGTGAAACATGCAGTGATTGGCATCTCTCACAACTGACTGACTCTGCAAAAGCTGGTGTTAATTCCATACCGCCTGTGCACTTTAAGATGTGGTATGTAGAGCCGGTGAAATTTTATTTCAAGCAGAACTGAAATTAATAGATCTAATTCCTGTTGTTTGTGTTTGTTTAAAAGCTAACAGAAAGAAATTACCTTGCATTTTTGTTGACGTTGGGATATTCTTTAACAAATTCATTATTTATATGCACGTGCACATATGTACACATACACAGATGACTACAAAAGCTATAATGAAAAGGAAATAAAAAGTGGCCATCTCAGATCAGTAGTCATTTTGTTCAAAAGACAGTTTGTCGGTCTGAGGCACCATCAGCATCCTCTATAGAAACTATTTTTGCTTTTTCATTTTTACCTTCTCTGGTGGTAATTCAGCATTAGAATCCTGGAAACATTTTTGGAATCCGTTCTCCATCCCTCCTTGGCAGACTTCGGCTGTCACTTGCACTGCTCAAAGAGGGCAGTTGCTCCTGTCGCAGTGACATATAGGCCACCTGCCAGTGAAATTCATTTTACCAAAAGCCACTCATTCCGAATGTTAAGCGTTTTTAAGACGTGCTATCCAACCACCTAGTATATTGCATGACTGCATTTTAATCTTTTCCTCGGTGGTGCAGGAAATCTGCTGGCATATAGTTTAATGGTAATGGATTGTGTGAAATGGTAGCTTCAGAAGTCTGCTGTATCAATTGCCTGATCTAGCTGTGAAGAAAGTAAGCAGGCAGTTTTACCTCTCAGCATGGGCCAGTGCGGCCCTTTAGCACACAACTGATGGCTGGAGGGATTGCTGGCCTCATACTTTTTTGCCATTCTTCCTTAATATTTTTTTCTTTTTTTTTTTTTAAATAGAAAACTCACCATAAAGCATTATTTTTTTTTACACAGGACTATTTGAAGGATAAGCTTAGAGTTAGAATATTAAATAGTTCCTATATTGATCACAGCGTTAAACCCAAGTCGTTTGGGACGAGATGTGCCTGACTGTGAGCAGATGCATGGAAAGCAGGCAGAAGGATACAAGAAGCTTTTACTTTTATTCTTCCATCAGCCTCAGGTCAACTGCTAGGAAACGCAAAACTGCTGATTGCTCTACAATATTGAGCTAATTGCTGAAGAGCCTGGGAAGCCTTGTGTTGACAGCAGTTACAGACTTCCAGAACGGACTGGAAAAGCTGTAAATGTAACTCCTCTGTTTTTACCAGAAGAGACAGGTTTGCCTGCGGAAGCATGTATGTCCCTTGAAACTGGAGTATTGGGGGCTAATTGTGCTTTTCTCAACCATGATATGTTCCTGGCTTCCCTTCTTCTGGAAGGTGTTGTGGACAACTGGGAACCTTCCCAGGCCATCTAGGCATTTTGGTCAATAGCTGCCAACACTGTCCTTCTCCCTTGAAAAGCTGAGAGCAGTGTGCATTTTCTCTCAGAATCTGCAGTGTGAAAGTGTGGGAGCTCAGCATCTCTATAGAACAGGCTCTGAAGGGAGGAAAAGCATTTTAAGATCAGTTTTTGTATGCAATGAACTCCCGCTTGGCCGTTGGGTTGTGATACCCTTAATGGAGGCATTCCTTCCCCTTAGTTCTGATCCTTAAGAAAAAAGGAGGTGGAAAAAGAAAAAAAAACCTTGAAGTCTTATAGTACCTTGGGAGCTGTTTTTTTTCACTTTGAAAATCTGAACTGCTGACATTGCAAAATGGAGACAGAAATTTCTGCTGTTCGCTGATCATTTTAAATTTTCTCTAAATAGACCTTCAGGCTTTGACTCTGTTCCAGAGGAAACAGCCATTCATTGATGAGTCAGATAAATTGTTTCAAACATTCTGGCAAATGTTTGTGTTTACCAAAATTTAATTGAAAGCCAGGATAGAAAACAAGCCCTTTATTCGTGGGTCAGATAAGGCAGAGGCAACTGCTTCAGCATGAGACTTTCCACCCAGATCAGCCAGCCCCTTGCCCCAACCTGGTGCTTTCTCTGCTGGCGTGAGGTACTGTCAGGGACCTACAGAGATCACTGCCAAGCTTCCCCAAAATAAATAGCAGCAACGCGTTAGCATGGAATATGGCAGAGAGGTGACGGTCTGGAACGGTGGCAAGCATCTCAGGTCGAGTCTCAAGCATGCTCGTGCAAGAGTCACCTTACCTTATGGTCCTATAAGATGAGATAAATTCACAAAAGTTAATTTAAATCCATCACAGTGAATATGTTTCAGGTTGAAGTAGAGTTCTTTACACTTCAGTAAAGCCAGTAACCCCTTATCAGTGCAGCTGTGAGTGCTGCTGGTACCAAGCAAAAGAAAAATATGCACCCAATGATAAAGTTTAATGCCTGAGAGTGTAAAAAGTAGGAAGCACTCCTGATGAAGAGCGGGACTACAATAAATACTTGAAAGCTTTGTATTAAAAATTGTCCTTTCCAGAAGGTTTGTTAGTAATTACCTAGTATTTATTACAACGGCAGCATGAGACATCAAATATAAAAGTGTGTATGGGTTTTTCATCTTCCCTTAATACTTGCTGAAGCTTTGATCTAAGACCGCTAAGGCTGAATGAGCGTGTGACGCCGCGTGCGCTGCGTATTGTTGGCTGAACTGCAGGAAATCTGGCTGGATGCGATTCTGATACCAAGGCTCATGACAGGCATGGCTCCTGATTTACTCAGGTACAAGATTTTAACATCTTTGAGGTAATTTGCCAGAAGAGAGAGGTTTTGTATTAAAAAAAAAAAAAAAAATCATTCAATAAATTAAGAAGTGTCACCTACCTATAAGATGTTTCAGACTTTCATTATAATTAGTGCTCTAGTATGCAATGCAGCTCTGTCAGGCTCAGCGTAGTCTTTCAGCTTCATCTCTGAAAATAAATATGCTTTTCTCAGCTAAAAATAAAAATAGTCTAACAGCATTCAGCCTCAGTTATGCCAAACATTATTCATGCAAGTAATCCCATAAAGAAGCATCTGTCTTTTTGTGTTTTAAATTAAATGTTAAAATACTTGTAAAGAGTGTGTTAGGATTACTGCAAAGGAGGGAAGTAAAATTCAGAGAATATCATGGAACTTTCAAGTCAGGTTTCTTACAATAATAGGGACCTCTCCTGGGGCAAAGGTTGGCTTTTCTTCCTGAATATTTAAACCAATGTTGTTTAGGTTATTTCAGAAAGTTTAAAAAAAATATAGAAAAAGCTGAACGGTTAAACTCTGTAGAACATTTTTCTTTCAATTCCTGGATTTTGAGAATTTCCTTTTATGACTGCATTGATTTTCATTAACATAAGAATGGTCAATAAATATGCTTAACCAATTTTATTACTCATATCCCCAAATTTTTGTCTACAGTGAAAATTTTTTACCAGTTTTTTTTACCAGTTGCATTACTTTTCTGATGGTAGCTAGCTGTTTTGGTTCCTGCCTTTATCTGGATAATAAAAATATTTAACTATGCCTAAATACGTTGTGAATTTTCAGCAGTGGTAACACATTGAACTTTCTCCTTCATTAATTTAGTTAAATTCTTTAAAGCTGTTCAGTCTATGAGGGACCTGGCCTCCAAAGGAGAGACCATGGTATGGAGCCCATGCCTGCCCCACCTGACTGTCACTCTCATGTGTGGGCTTGTATATGAAAAGGGGAGTGGGAGAGTTACCTGCCTGCAGGTTTGGTGGAAGAGGGAGTAAAGGGTTCATTTCTGTATGAGATTTTTCGGCTGAGGACCTCAAAAGGGGCTATGCGTGTCCATTGATTGAACCTTGAAACTTTTGGGGAGGGTCTGGCAAAGGTAGTTAACATTGTTTACAGTGGAAAACTGAGGTACGCAGAGGTTAAAATGATGTGCCCGTATCCATGCAATGCATAACAGATATTAGGGAGTTGAAATAAATATATAATGAGGGTGGTGGAACACTGGCACAGGTTGCCCAGAGAGGTGGTGGATGCCCCATCCCTGGAAACATTCAAGGCCAGGCTGGATGGGGCTCTGAGCAACCTGATCTGGTTGGAGATGTCCCTGCTCCTTGCAGGGGGGTTGGACTAGATGGCCTTTGAAGGTCCCTTTCAACCCAAACCATTCTGTGATTCTATATAAAGAAAGTTCCTTTTCCAGTTACTGGGTTCTGAGCTGTAGTAAAGAGACTAAATATTTTATGAACGCTCAGTGTTTTTCCCTAATTCACTTCCCATACATACAGTGGTCCTTTTGCTCCCTGTGTTGGGTATCAGCACTGAGATGGTTTGAAATGGTCAGTGGACATCCTACAGCGTGTCCTGAGCTCCAGCACAGCTTTGCAGCTGTAGATCTGGTTTGGGATGGCACAGTAGCATCAATCTCCCCGGCTGTGACTGGGCTGCCGGGAGGGCACTGGTGAAGAGCAGCCACCTGTCAGCTGACCCAGTTAGAACAGTTTGCTGCTTCTTCCCTCTAATGAGTGCTTTTAATGGTCTCCAGCTGTTCCCTTTTACTGCATTAACTCCTCACAGCAAAATTTCTGGTCCATTTTTGTAACTCTTCATCTGCTGTGTATTCTCTAAAGGACCATCTTTCCCTTAGATTCTCCCATTTGGTATTAAAAATTTATTGAACCACAAAGTTAATGATAATTCAGACCTCAGCTGGAGGAGGGACTGATTAAAGAACTTATAAAATGTGATATTAAAGGAAATGTTTTCATGGCTGACATTTACTTTTCAGTGCCTTTAATTTACAAACCAATATTTTTTAATGTTCCCCTGCGGAGTTTGCATTCCAAACATTGCAGCATTATGCGATTACACTAGAGCAAGAAAATGTGCCTTCCTAATCTGTTTTCATTTTCTAGTCTGAGTCAATTGCATGTAGTAAATAAGCAATATACCACTGATTAAGATTGCAGCATTAAAATCTTTTATGTAATTCATAATACATACTTCTATTAATAGCAAAGATAAAAGTATCTGGATTTTATCAATACCATGCTTTTATTTCAATGATACCATTCTGTATTGCATTTGTTTTCATGGAAACAAGAAAACCATACTATTTTGCTGCAGAATGTAAAAATGTGAGGTATTTTTTCATGCAATGTTGTCCTGATTTGAAAATTTCTGGCCTTTGCATATGTTAAGAAACTGCATGAGAAACCAGAAGCCAAGTAGTCCCAAGCATTAAGTACCCACAATCTTATTTAAACTGAACGTTATCGCGGGATCTTAGGACCGCCAATAAGCAGTATATGGTATTTAAGACATTTGTATATGTAGTAAATCAGGTTATTTTGTTTAACGACCTAGCTCTATTAAGTAAGTTGAGAATAATGAATCTTCATTTTTGTGGCGATTTTGAAAAGTTTGTCGTTTGTGCCTTTCTGAGCATGGGTACAGCATAGCTCTTGATGTTCTCTTTTGTGTTCTTTTTTGGGTTTCATGTGTTGTGGTAGCCTGGGGATCTGGTTTTCTCCAACTTCTCTATAGGAAGCTATTGTTTATAGAGTGGAAAATCCCAAACGCAGAACAAAGAGTCTAATAGATTGATGCTGGCTTTCTAAGGCTGTATAAACAGTATGGGAGAAGAGGGTATGTCCATGTTATA
Organism: Tetrax tetrax; assembly: GCA_009806455.1. Lineage (NCBI taxonomy): Eukaryota > Metazoa > Chordata > Aves > Otidiformes > Otididae > Tetrax > Tetrax tetrax. The sequence continues at coordinate 274,043 of WHYT01016312.1, forward strand.
TTCAGGAGATATATTTTTGGAGATTGAAACAAGAACAGAAAGGAGCATTCTTGTGTAGCCCAGGGATAAAAGCCAGCCTTGCCTTCAGCAAAGGCAGGAAAACAGTTTGGGCAGGGATAATCCTTATTTCATAGAGAAAATTGTGAGTTCTCAGCAGGCTGTACCAGTCAAAAATGAGATCTTGTGTGTGTGGTGGCTGGTTCTCGGTAGCAGTCAATGCAAATCAAAAGCAGCAGAGAACCTCATGTATAAATTTGTAGTATGGTTGCATTTGACTTCCTTCATTTGACATTTGTGACCTCCCATTCCTGAAATGGGTTTGGAAGAACTGGAAAATAGAAATGGGTAGGAGCAACGATGAAAGGATGGAGTAATGTCCATATGAAGAATGCCCAAGTAGATTAGGACTCTTCAGGTGGGGAAGAGGGAAACAAAGGAAAGGATATGAAAAGACAAATTTGCAGGAGGCGTGGAAAAGTTGCGTCAAGGATGATTGCTTCTGGGCTGTTTCAGTTCTAAAGACCTAGAAGATCACAACTGGAATGGGCAGCTGCCAGATCCAGGAAACAGCAGAAAGATGCGATGATTCAGACAAGATGTAACTAAGCCGTGGAAGTCCTTGCTTGACACTGTTGTGGATAACAGAAGTTTATATGCGTTCAAAAAGGAAACATTTTAGGGAACATTTATTTACAGAGGTGGTCAAGCATTGGAACAGGCTTCCTGTAGAGGTGGTCAATGCCCCAAGCCTGTCAGTATTTAAGAGGCATTGGGACAGTGCCCTTAAAAACGTTTTGACTTTTGGTCAGCCCTGAATTGGTCAGGCAGTTAGACTAGATGGTCATTGTAGGTCCCTTCCAACTGAAATATTCTACTCTGCTCTATTCTATTTAAAAACAGTAAATACATAGCTGTCAAGGGCTGTTTGTTACCAAGGCAAGATCTCTTCATCAGCAAATCTCTGATAAGTACATAGCCAGAGCCTCGGGCATACCCAGAAAAGGGTCTGTGTGTACGGTAGATGTTCCTCATAGTCTATACTGATTTTCTGAAATTAGTGACTACTCTGGGTAACTTAAAAGCAAACTTTGTAATTACATTCTTGCAAATAAATTCTGCTACTAGATGATTTATATAAGATAGTTACCATTATAGACACCTCCGGTTGAATGTATTATGTCTTGACTTTAAAGCAATTGAGTGTTCTTGGGTTTATGCCATAGTGGCTAAGGTTTTGTTGTCTTACAACTCTGCCAGTCAAATGAATTTTTGTAATTTCCAAACTGGCACTGAAGCTCTTAATAAATAACCCAGTCATGACTATTCTCAAATTTATCTTAGAAGCTAAGATACAAATACATTTGAAGTATGAAAGGCATCCACAACTTTACATTACACAATTGCTAATAGTAAATGTATCGAAACAGAAGATGTGAAAATCCTGAAGACAATGGGTTTAAACATTTTTTTCAGAGCGTGCTTTCCACAAAGTTAGAAGTCTCTTGGTTTTGATGTAAAACAGTTTCAGTATGATGAGTTTCAGGTGTTCTGGTAATTTTTGTAAGTCTTGATGTGAGTCTTAGTGCTTTCAGTTTGCATGTATTTTGTTAATGCGAAAGCAACAGGAAGACATACAAGGAGACAACACTTAAATGAGTTCCAGTAAGTGATGGCTTAATGATAATTAGCTGGCAAGTAACCATTGCAGGTGAATGGAAACAAGAGAATCTCTGTGTGATGTGAACGTGGGCTGGAGCACCTCTCCTATGAGGACAGGCTGAGAGAGTTGGGGCTGTTCAGTCTGGGGAAGAGGAGGCTCCACGGAGACCTGATAGCGGTCTGCCAGTACCTCAAGGGGGTACCGGAGATGGGGAGAGGCTGCTCAATAGGGCCTGTTGAGACAGGACAAGGGGTACTGGTTTTAAAATAGAGGAAGGTAAATTTAGATTAGATATTAGGAAAAAAATTTTTACAATGAGGGTGGTGGAACACTGGCACAGGTTGCCCAGAGAGGTGGTGGATGCCCCATCCCTGGAAACATTCAAGACCAGGTTGAATGGGGCTCTGAGCAACCTGATCTGGTTGGAGATGTCCCTGCTCCTTGCAGGGGAGCTGGTCTAGATGACCTTTGAAGGTCCCTTCCAACCCAAACCATTCTATGATTCGATCGTTCCGTGCATGGTCCAGCATTTTGTGCACTGTGAAGCTGGAGAGTAGTCTTTAGGAGCCATCAAGTAAAACTGATTATTGATTGATATTTTGTTTGTCTAAAATTGGACCAGAGTGATTTTTAGAACTGCAGTGTTTTATCATGCAGAAGAAAAGAATGCCTCCAATTTTAATTTCTAAATTCTAAAGTAAGTTCTAAATTCTGTAAGTTCTAAAACTAATATTTTAAAGTTACATTGTATACATGGCCTAAATAACAAAGATGAAGCATTGTCCAGCAAGTAGACTGTTTTAAAAATAGGATGTAATCATATATATATATGTGTGTGTGCATGTCTATTTAGAAGTCTGACTTTCTGAAATGTTTGGTATTGTATTCATGTTTAATTAAAAAATGTTTTGAAATCTTGTCTAATGAAATCATGGTAGTCTTGCCTAGAAAACCCTACTAAATACCCTCAGAAGTACACTCCTTGCTAGGAGTAGGCCTGTTTGCTTTTCCTGGCTGCTTTATGCTCAGCCATCTTAAATGAAAACTTTCCTTGGTGATGTGGCGGGGAGGTAAACTGCAGAACCTTTTAGTCCTCTTGATAGAGGAGGGGCAGAGAGAGGCAGCCCTTTCCTTACTACCAATATATTGAACATGTTCAGACTGTGGCGTAATAATGTAATTTCAAGCAGTCAGGTATTCACTTCACTCTGTAAGTGTCAAGACCTGCAGGAACTGACAACCCGTTAGAATAAAACCGAATTTATTAGCCTGTTTTATTTCTTGTCCATCATTCTCCTTCCTCTTTCCTTTTTGTGGTTTATATGTGAGTTTTCTGGCTGTCAGCCCTGCCAGTGAAGTGAAATAAACTGCAGTCCTGATCTCTAAAACTTATTCACGAAAGCAAAGCTGAAGCTCAGAGGTAGTGAGTGGCAGGGAGAATTCAGGGTGGTGGGGTTAGGAGAACCGTCTGCCCATGGCGCACAGCTGACGTGGTGAAGGACAGCATCCAAGGCTGTCCTGGGCTTTAGGTGTGTATCGTCAACAAAATATTTTCCTATCGTGTAATTTTTTTGGTGGTGGTGTGGACTCTTCTGTTGGCTGCAGAATCACTGGGTCACACTTGTGAATTCTGTGTTTTTAAGACTCTGAAGTAGTTTATGTTGAAACCACATGGAAGTGGAGATGGCATGTTGCAGGAAAAAGGGACGTTCAGTGCCCAGATATACTTAAGACTTAGTGTATCCTAGTTCTTCTGAAGTCTCTAGGATTTATTCTAAGTTACAGAGTGAAATCCTCTGCCAGGTCCTGGTCCCAGCTTGCATGGACCCAGGGGCTGGCTGGAGTACAGCGTGTTCCTTTCTGGTCAGGGCTGAGGTTTATGTCCCTGGATGGTGCCAGAATGTCTCTTGGATCACAGCTAGGGTATATGTCCTACTGGGGAGGTGGGACATGCTTCCCAGCCAGCTCACTGGGCAGAGCCTGCTGAGCCTCCACAGCTTCTTGCCTTGCTGCCTTCCCCAGCAACTGCACAGTGTCTGAGCTGCCTCTACATGCACCCTCCCAGCAGGTACTGATGCTGAAAGGTCACTGCTGAGGTTTCTTTCAGATGCTGAAGCTGATATATTGTTGTCGGCTGAGGCTATGAATAAAACTCCTACTACGTATGATCGGTAGTTCTTCTGTGAGGGCAACCCCTATCCTGTAGTGTCTGTCTGGACAATGTCAGACCATGGCTTTAAGGTTTGGCTTCTCAATAAAGAACATCCTGGAGCACCGTAGAAAAGATGCCAGCCCTGGTTGATCTGACAGTGTAATCTTTCAGATTAGGTTATCACGTGAACTTAGAACCAAGAAGAACAAGATTGAGCTGGAGGAGAGAAGAGGGACAAATGCTGGTGGGAATGGGAGAAGTCTCAAATCCATGTCCTCTGTGCAGGGATCACAATGTTTTCCAGGATAGTGTTGCCATTTGTTCAGGTCTTTCTAGTTAAATGGAGGAAGGGACAAAAAAAAAAAAAGGTTACTTGAATTAAAAGGACTAATGTCAACAATCACAGCAGGAATGTCTGATTCAACAACAAAAATCTCATCATGTGAGATTTGAGGACGTCTTTGGCCACTGTTCAGACTCACGTGTCCTCTCAGAGCAACGCTTCCTATTTCAGAGCGCATGGTCTTCACCCTGAGTATCACCCTGGAAGCCATCAGGACAGGGAGGGCTTCCCTGTGCGATGCTGTGATCAGCCCTCTCGGTCTTTGTCATGAGTGGAGAAGGACGTGCGTCAGTTTGCCCTCACCTGTTGGCATTCTCCTTGGTTGAATGAAGTCTGTGCAGTCTTAGTAGTAAGTAAATGTAGTGAAAGATACTTCAATTGTAAGGGTCTTGCATTCACCACATCGTGAACACAAAGCACTGCATGCTGAGTAGGGTCTCTGTTTCCTTTTCTTTTAAAAATAGAAGTGACTGTGATTCTTCAATAAAGGAA
>WHYT01016312.1:280284-316440 GCA_009806455.1 Tetrax tetrax
CTGAAAACAGTGTAATGTTAGCTTCAAGATGTTGTGGCATTCTTTAAAACTCGTATTGTTAAAACTATTTTTTGTGGACCTCTACTGAAAACAGTGTAATGTTAGCTTCAAGATGTTGTGGCATTCTTTAAAACTCGTATTGTTAAAACTATTTTTTGTGGACCTCTACTGAAAACAGTGTAATGTTAGCTTCAAGATGTTGTGGCATTCACAGAATTAAATGTGTTTCTGTCAGTATATGCCATTTTGAGGTTTGGGCTAAAATCTACTGGGCATAATTTCTGTGTGTGCAGTCAAGCTTTAAAGGAATGAGAACATTTGACCTGGGAAAGAAGATGGGAGAAAAATGTGAAACCATAGAAAAGTCTCATTATTAAAATAGGCTTTTCTGTATTGTAGCACTGAAGCAGTATTTTGAAGTAGTTAAATCCCGTGATATCTGTGCACATGACATTGTGTCCTATGGAAAGGTGTCAGCTTTCTGCCTTAAGCCCTTCCTGAGCCCTGAGCGCCGTCCAGCGCAGCTGGGGAGGACAGTACAAGCTGGGGAGAGGCTAAGGGGTTGCTTCCCTCCCCACTTCTGATGTTCTTCAGCTTACGAATTTCCTGAGCCAGACGTTGCTTCCATATCTGTGTTTAACAGCCTTTGATAAACCTTTCTTCTATTAATGTATCTTTCTTTCTTTCCTTTTTTTTATTATTACTTTTGTTGTTGGTCGTGGGTTTTTTTTAAACCTAGCTACACCTTTGTGGTCCAGAGTATCCTGTTGAGAGGACCTCTGCGTTTACCAGCTCTGAATTTCTTCCAGCATTTTATTGTCTAATCAGCATTATAGGATCCTTCTGGAACTTCTTGAGGTCAGATTCCTTATCTGCTCTCATTAACGTTCTCTGAAAAATGTGCTACTTCATATTAACTCTTCTCTGTTATGCGCAAGAGATGTCTCAGCACAGATGCTGTGCGATCCTACTCGGTATCTCATTTCACAAAGAAAACTAACCATTTTTCTCCTCTCCTTAGTTTCCTATCCTTTATCAGCCCCTTCTCTTTTTTACCCCTGAGAACTGAGGAACACGGGACTGCCTTTATCATGTGTTTATTGACTGCATCAAAGACCTGTTGGAAGTTGGAGAGGCACAGCTTTCTCTGCTGTTGTTGATTCTTCCCCTTGCTGGTGGTGATCTCCATTATAGCATCCTCTAATACTAGCTGGTCCTGGGAATCTTCTGCTCATTTTATCCATTTTTTCTGAAGTATTTTTGACTGTCACTTCAGTTTGAGACTGCTTTTTTTCCTGACTTGTACTCTCTGAAGGGCCTTTTCTACCATGCGAAAGCATCCCAGATCCCCTCTGGTGTTTTTCGTGACTCAGTTTTTCATTCTGAGCAATCTGTAATGCGCATCACTGCTTGGTTGTGAGCAGGACATGCTCCAAATCCAGGATACACTGAGTCTTAGTATTATAATGTGTTTGGCTGGACATCAAGGCTTTTGACATTAACAGAGTGGTGTATTAGAGAGGTGATGATCTGCAGTGTTATACAATGATTTCCTCTGTATCTTCTCCAATTTGGTTTTTAAAAAAATGTCTAGCACAAAAGGTTTCTGGGATCCGGCGTTTCAAGTCGAATAAAAGATGCTGAGTTCCAGGAGCTGGAGACGTTAAATTATTCCTTCATTCCCTCCGTGGTGCTCTCTTGTTCAGATGAGAACTTATGTAAGGCACCAGCAGAGCCTTTTCTGCTTTACTTGGAGCTGAAAAAGCCTAAGTTGAAAGTGTTCTGGTTTAGAACTTCTAAGAAATTGAAGAGAGTCCAGAAGACAGTCTTAAAAAGGAAATACTGTAGGGAAATGTAAATCTGCAGATGAATAAAAATGTGCTATGAAGCGGATGCCCTTCAGTTATTCCTTGTGTTCATCGAGATCAAGACAAAAAGTAGTTCCCTTAAATTACATTGAGGTGTTTGCACATCAGATACTAGGAAAAGTTTTCTGAGAGCAGGAATAGTAAAGTGCTGATACGAATTAGGGAGAGATGTCAACATCTTAATGAACAGATAGGACAAATGACAACCCCAGTTTAGATAAGCTTGGCTCTCCTTTAGCAAAGGATGGACCGAAGTGCTTTAGTCCCCCGGTACGGGGAGACCACCCTGCCAGGAGGGTCCAGCTGCATCTCTGTCCACTCCCAGGCTGCTGACTTCAGCCTTGTCGTCCGCTCCAGGCTGAGACTGTCGTCTGTCAAAGAACAACTTTTATCTGGGCTCCAGAACTACCTTTTGTGAGTGTGAATGACTGGATGTATCTGTTGACTCACTGTTTTTCTCCTAGGCATCTGTTAGCTAGGATCCAGCAGCGCTGCGTTAGGGAGGGCTGAGAAATCCTTGAGGTGAGGGGTATTTCCTGCTCAGCCTTCACAGAATTGAATATATGCCATCCCCAATTGATTTTATTAAGGGTCATCATCAAAGCAGACTAATTTTCCAGGTTCTTTTATGAAGAGGTGTTAGTAAATAGGATTAACAGATGTACTCTTTCCCTGCTGTTAGTTGCCACCGGGATTCATTCTTGATTGCAGTATAATGGTTTGTATTTTTGGTCTTCCCTGGGTCGTGTGCTTTCTCTAACAGGATGGTTATTTAATACTCATATGCTTCGTCCAGCTGGCAGGCACTCTTCCCTTTTTTTGGCATAATTTCTTCCTATTTTTTTTCATGTATTTCCCATTCTAAGATAGTTTGAGGTGAAAAATACAAAAGCAATGGAAGAGAAAGATATGAGAAGGTGCCTACTTACAGCTTTGAAGTGATTCTGTTCTAATTGGTAAAACTGGTCTTTGACAAATTACCAATATGATTTCTGATAACAGAGAAGAGAGAAACAATTCACCTCTGTATTGTTTTCATGTTGTATAGCATTATAAGTTAGAAAATTGGGACTTCTAAATGTGTTTAATTTTGTCACATGTAAATAGTAGCTTTGTGGGTATGGTTTGTCACCTTTTCTATGTTAATGCCAGCAAAAGTTTGTATATGAATGAACATTTTATGTCTGCACTAAGTGAAAATGTAGACAGTTAGCAGAAGACACTGTTTTGTTAGCTGCTGCTTCACTTGCGAAGATGCCAGGAAGAAGAGCTGAATACATTGTTGGCAGAAAAGCCAAGCAAACTAGCTGAGCCAAAAGAATCCCTCAAAAAGAAAAAAAAAAAAAGTGGGAATTGAACTTGGCGGCCTATTTGCTTATGTGGTCTAGGGGAAAAAACAAAGAACACATCTTTTGCCAGAAAAAAAAAAAGTGGAAAGTCAATTCAAAGAAAACTCTATCCTTTACAAATAAATAAAATAAATAATAATAATCAGGAAATCTATGCTGATGTAAAGACAGCACAAACTGAATCAAAGCAAGCCGTAGGCTACCTAGGCTAGCTTTAAAAAGTCAAGTTTCCTCTTTAGAGCACAATTAAAAGAAGAGTTAACTGAACCAGCCTTCATATTCTAACATTTGAAAATACTTTTATCTTTTTCTCCAGATTTTCATAATAGAATTTTCTCTTGAATAATTGTACTTTTGCAATACAGGCTTTTTTAATTAAAGAAAAAAATATCACATACTATGAAACAAAGTGCAGTTTCATTAACTTGCAACTATAAATGCCTAGCCTACCAACGTGGTTACTCAGGAAAAGTATCAGGCTTGGAGAAGAGAAGTAGATGATGTATATATTCCTTATTTTACTATCTCTGCTGATATTTAGGACTGAGTTCAAGTCATCAGTAGTTACCAAGAGTTCTGTCAGCTTCCCATCCCCTCTCTCAAATGCAACATTAATGTGCTACGCTGAAGCGTGTGAAATAGAAATATTTAGTGTAAGTCTGTAAGCTGTCCTTGTGATCATAGGTGAAGAAGGCTTAGCAGGAAGCATTGGGGAGTTCTGGTGTCGCTGCTGCTCAGTGGTGCAGTCTGCTGGGATGCTTTACACATCCCAAAGGAATGGGGCAGTGAGGAGGTCACCGCGTGTGTTGTCTGGATTAAAGCCATTTTTATGAGAACAGCAGTCATTCAACACATAAGTAACAGCAGACATATCTACTCAAACCTTTACGTTTGGATGCTGGGCTAAGTTGACTTTTGATCTAAACATCTTAATTGGTGAAAACTCATTCCCTGGAGATGAAACTGGGGAAAAAAAATACTTCCAGGCTTCATAAGGTTTTATCACAAGTACCAGAAATACTTTTAAATTTTATTTTGTCAGGTCAACAAAGCACTTGCAGGCAGCTCCCTCCACCCTTTCTCAGGATGGCTGGTGGACTTCCCCTGCCTGAAGGGAAGGAGACCTGGCCTGTCTTCTCCATCCACTGGGTCTCTGAGCTGGAGACTGAGAAGAGGGAGGTCAATGCTCATGAGGGAGAGTGCCGTGCTAGAGAACAAACAAAAATGCTTCTTTTCCTTTAATTTTATTTAGTTTAAACATTGGAGAACTAGGTGTTTTTCCAAGTTTCTAAAGTGCATTTTTCTTAAAAGAAATATTTTTCAAAGCTGAGACTGTTATGTACTTTTTTAATATAATTTTTGTTGTGTACAGAGTTGTCTGGCTTCGAGCCAATATACTGGTGTGACTAGTAATGCCAGAGAGGGAGCTCACTCTCAGAGATGGAACAAAATTTCTTTGGAGCCTTGTGGCTTACAGTAGCCTAGCTAGACGATTGATACAGAGAAGACCTGAAGTGTCGGCACTTGAACATTGCCTCCATCCGTAGCTGTCTGTTGTTTCCCCAGAACGACTGTGTATATGGTAACTTTTCAAAGAGTTTTTTCAAAAACAGGCCAGTGAATAATGAGGAAAACATAGCAGGGTCATTATTTCCCAGGGACTCCCTGGGGCTTTTCTGCAAGACACTGGGGTAGCATTGGTAGCCCTTGACTACTTAGAGCACGCTGCCACTGCCTCTTGGTCCCCAGGACTTCTATTTGCCTGCAGGAAAGCCAGTCATCTGCAAGAGAGAGACTTCATTGTAGCTCGTAGATGAACTCCTCCACGTGTCAAAGCGAGTGGTTGGCCAATGATTTCCTGACAGAAGTGTTGGTCATAGGAAGCATCTGAAGACCTGGAAAAGAGGAGAAAAGGGAAGAGAGTCTGTTTCCAAATAGCAATAAGTGAAATACTACTCAGGGGAAAGAAGACCCAATGCATTTATAAAAGCACATTGCTTTATTTTACAGGACAGCTTCTGTTTTGAACTAACCTTTAAATAAGGTGGCTGGAGGACAGCAGCTTGAATCAAAGGACCTGGCGCTACAGCGTGCTTTTACTCGTCCAACACACTGCAGCTAGGAGTCCCTGAAACTTTCTAAAGGACAATCTTCTGATTGCCTGCGTGGGCTGTTACGCTGTCTCCTTCCCTGGCATTACACAAGTATGGGTGATAAAAGGGCTTTTCTCTTCGTTCTCGAGTTACTTTTGCTGCTGTTTTTGTCAGATACATGATTTAGCTGAAGGCAAAGAGCAGTTTGTTGGAGAAATGATAATGAGGGTTTTCTGGGAATTCAAGAGATCAAGGATATTTTTTATTTTTTAAAAAGTATATTTCAACTGCTGACAAATGTATAGAGGAAAGGAACTTGGATACCTGCAAAGGTGTGAAATGTCTGTGCAGCCTTTCAAGCAGCTGTGCAGGTCTGTGCAGCTGTACAAAAGCTCTTGAAGTGTACAAGTGCATCTCTTCAAAAACAGACAGGCCAAGCAAGAGAGAGTTGAAATGAATATTATCTGTGACTGAAAACTAGTTTTAAAACCTAAGCTCAAATGTACTCTTTGTCGAAGGTAAAGTGTCATACCTCTTCACCTTTAAGCAGGAAAGAGATGATTAAAGCCAGTTCGTCTAAGTCATCTTTGGGGGGCACAGCCCGAGCTGATTGTTATCCCAGGCATTTCCTTGGTTTTTGTGCTATTGTCCCCCAGATCCTGTCCCTGGCCTCCCTGTGCTGTAGCATCTCTTCTCGTAGGGCAGACCTAAATCGGTTGCATGAGCCCACCAGAGGATTAGCCTCACTGGATGTCTCTCATAGCTGTAGTCTTCTCTTTCACAGCAGCTGAGATCCTCTTCAGGATGAAACATGAGTCCCACCTCTGCTGTCTCATCAGTAACTACCTGAGATCTACCAGGTGGCTAAAAAGAGAGAAGTCCCTGGCATCCATGGATTTCATGGTGCCACAGAAGAAAATGCTGGGGGTGTGGGTGCCTGTTCTGGTGGTGGCAGTGTTTGGGCTCTGGGGGACAGTCAGTGCTGGGGTGAAAAGGCCATGTGCTCTCTTCACCGTTTCCTAGTCATTGCAATGACCGCATGACAAATGCAATGACTCAAAGAAATGAACTGGTGACTGAAGTCATTACATGTGGCTGGCATCACTCCAAGAGGGGCATGCCCTGCACAGCTGGAGTGTGGCAGTGCTGCTGTGACATCACTATATTTCGCTGAGTAAGACCGCGTTACTCACTCTTCTGGTAGAAGACCAGAAGACAAGGGAGGAAAAGAAAAGGGTTCCTGTTGCTTTTTGAGCTGGCCGAGCATGCACAAGAGTGAAGATGCAATCACAGCTGGTGCAAGGTGGATATCTGGGGACAGAAACCCACATTTTGGTTAGCTCAATCAGCTCTGCCATCTTGTGGAGCTTCTCTCTGAAGTGCCTGCAGCCTGTCACTGATGTCCCAGTAGACTTGTCCAGCTTGCTGTCATCTCCAGAGGACCATCATCCCACCCAGTCTGGCACAATCCACCCCATTTGACAGCCTTCCTTGGAGAGGCTCAGTACCACAATAGCACCGGCTGGAAAACACTTGGCTTTGGCCGTGTTTGTGGTGCTGATTTGGGAAGTGATGCCCAGCACCTGTCCACGCCACAGCTACTAGTGCCGTTAGCATAGATGCATAAGAAAGTACCAGATACCTCCAGAATTTGAAAGAAATGGGTCATCTTGCTGCTGTGTGGCTCTAGTTATCCAAAGACTTGATTGAATTTGAATAGAAGCATTAACTATCACCCAGTGAAGTAAAAATCTTTCTAACTAGAGTTAAAAAAATGTGTTGCATTATAGTTTATTTTCCATTAAAATGCGTAAAAAATTTCTGTTCCTAAATAAGGTTTAGTAAGTCATGTTCAAGGCCAGGCTGGATGAGGCTCTGAGCAACCTGATCTAGTCAGGGAGGTCCCTGCTTCTTGCAGGGGGGTTGGACTAGATGACCTTTGAAGGTCCCTTCCAACTCTAACCATTCTATGATTCTATGTTAGATTTATATTTGAAAAATTTCATGCCAACTATACCTTGGCTTTTCAGTGTCTTTCTGCAGCCTTACAAAGTAGGAAGTTGTGCTTTTCCTTCTTCCATTTCGTATTTACACTCTTGAGCCCTTTTCTGAGCCGTTCTGTTTACGTTTTCTTCCCCATCGCTCTGCAGTCACCCAGAGCTCCCTAGCTGGGGTCAGAGAAAGTGGTGGGTTTTGTTGGGTTTTGTTTTTTTTTTTTTTCAGTGCGGTTGTATTTCTTTCATATGATGCAACGTTGTCTTCAGGATGTAACGGTCAGTTTGACCTCTTTACAAACGCCAGGCAAGTATGTGAGAAAACATTTTACAAGCCACAAGAGGATTCTCAGGGGCTCTCAGAAGAATTTTCCTTGGCTGGCCACAGTGAGGACGAGACTGTGCCGCTGCAGCGTATGAAGAACAGCCTTGTAAGCAGGAGAGGTCACCATAGACTGGGCTCACTCACTGGTTTTCCACATCATTTTATTTCATTTCCTTTTACGGAAACTTAAAAGGTATTTATTTAGGTCGCTGCTTCCTCTGTAGCCTTTGTGACAGACCTCAGCTTTACATCTGCAACCGTCGGACTTCAATAAGGAGCGTACACCATGGCCGGGCTCTGAGCAGGGTCTCCTGGTTTCACAGAAGTTGCAGTATCCCATGAGGGCAGGGCATGGAAAGACAATATGTCCTGTTTTTCATTTTGATTGTGAGAGAAACACCGTTTTTATGGTTTCCCATAGATTAATAGATGATTAATGGAAAAATATTTGCAAGGCATATACATGTTTAAGTTACGTTTCCGCATTTTAAATTGTTAAATTGATACTAAGAATTGCGATGCATCTGTGGCAGAATCTGGCGTTTCTGTAATTTTTGGTTGAGACGCTGAGGATCAAGATATAGGGAATGCTTTGGAGCCCAAGAATTATTTATTTTTTAAAAAAACTAAGGTGTTCCTTCTGCTGGACAAAAAAAAAAAGTTATTTCCCCCAGTACTCTTAGGATTTTATATTAGGAGGAAAAAAAAAAAATCCAGCTCTCAAATCTAAGGTCACATCTTTTTGTATATTTGCCGTGAGTTAAAGACATTGTTTATTCTTCTACAAGAAATACTTTAAAGTTTGCTCTTTTAGTGATAGCATTTAAAATTCCCAAAGGAATTTTGTATCCTTGAAATATTTTTAATCGTGTGCCGACTTCCTCTTATGACGTGTATGAACTTGCTATGGCAAATGAAATAATTTGTTATTAACTTCAAAAAACCACATTAATAACACACTTTTGATATATTAATGATAAATCAGTAGTCTGGCTTGTTGACAGATTAATAGATTAGGGCACGTTGTGATTTTTAAATGAAAGACAATTTTACAGAAGAAGGAAGTAGATGCCGCCAATTTCACCATTTCAGCCAAAATTGTAACAATAGAAAAATACAGTTCTGTTAAAAAGAAAGATGGTTTCTGCTGTTACTTGCAGCCCCAAGGCTGGTTCCTGGGCTTCCCTCTGCCCTGCTGGAGCCCGAAGCCCAGCAGGACGTGAGCAGTGGGGATTGGAGCCAGGAGCTGAGGAATAAAATAAAATTCCTCTTTCTTTATTGTGGAAGAGTATGATCAAAGTAGCTCTGTTTTTTTCTTTCTGTATCTTTCTCAGCTGTGTTTGAATATTTTATTTTTTTTTTACAAGGCTCCTCTAGTGATTTAAATGAGCAAGGCTGTCATCTGTCACCTTGCAATTTTTTTGGCTCACATAAAAACCTTCCTGCCCTGAAAGATCTGTGTCCTGCTGGGAAAACACGCATTACTGGGAAATCCAGCATTAATGTGGCTTGGGCTAACAGAATAACACTGCCTAGAATAAGTAAATTTCACCTTAGCTTTTTGTGCTCAGAAAAAAACCCAGAAATTCCCGTAAGTCCTGCTAGAGCAACTTCCTGCAGCTGTGTTTAAGTTTTGCGATGACTAGCGCACCTCAGGCCGACCCACGTCTCGGTTACGAACTGTGGTTTCACATCTCGTGGAGCTGCATAATTATCATCAAGCAACATCTCCGAGGGGACGGACGGGGGCTGGCGATTTGTTGCGCAGATGGATACAGTCAAACAGGAACGGTGAGCGGGCGCGGCAAATGCATCGGGACCCATCAGTAGCTGTCACGCGGATCGCAGCGGCGGTGGTAACGGAGGCTGGAAAGGGGTGGTGCTTCTACCGCGGAGGAAAACTGGTGGTTCTGACATCAGGAACGTGAAATATGTGCCATTGTGTGGTGAAAAATTGTAGGTTCCTATGAAAGCATACCTGGCCTTTATCTTAAGCCTTGAGTGCGTGAACGAGAAGGGGGAAAGATTTTTTCAATCTAATTCTTTTGCATTCCTTCCACAAATCAGATTTGAAGGGAATTGCCACTCGGTAGTTGAGTAGTGCTGTCCTGATTGTTTCAGTAATCCTACAGCAGTTTGCCCTGAAAAAGGAATACAAAAATCTTTTTGACCAATATAAGCTGTTCGTTTGTTAAAGCTGCAGGATTTTCCATGTGAATTTGCATTGCTTTTATTGTATGCATGTTTCTCCAGCCATATCAAGCAAATATTGCTTTCAGAAGGTCAAGAATGTCCCTGTTATGCTTTTGGATTGGGTATTGATACTTATTTATCTCAAGGAATGTTTTCTGACTCACTGTATTCATTCTTTTAGCAAAGAAATTATAAGTTTGTATTTTGAGTTCATGTCCCTTCAGCTGTGTAGAGGAAGGAGAAAGGAGGAACAGCTCTTAGTTGGCTGTTAGTAATGATTTTTAAATCTTGCATAAGTTTTTCTGTCTTTTAATTAGTCCATTAATCAAGTGGAACCTGGCTTTGGACATATTTTAAAGTATTGTCAGGAGAGTATTTCAAATTTTTTTAAATCCAAGAAATTTATGAATTCATTGCAGATCTCTGGAGGTTCTTATGAAAACTGAAAATACGTATCCCTGAAAACATCTCTGGTGATGTCTATATAAACCTTTTAAGAACTGCAGTTTTAAATTTGTGTTAAAAATATATATATATTGGGATGACAGGAGGGACATACTGCCTGTGTCACCAGTAGATTTCTTAGTAATATTCATAGCATTGAGAACGGGGGGCTGGTTAGCTTCAGCTCAGAGCCTTTAATGTCAGATATATCAGGTGTGGACCGTAAATCTTCTGGTACGTGTTTAAGGCAAGCCCCTCTCGGTATGTTTGAATACACTGTGGGGAGCAGAGGAGATGGGTTGTTTGTATCCCAGTTGGCAGTTTTTACGTTGTTTTGTGTGATAGTTGCTTGCCATGTGATTTACTTCCCAGCCCAGGATCATTTGATGTGCTCATAAAATCTGATTTACATAAGTGTAAGACAGGAAACAGGAATGTGCTTTAAAAAAGGCTTACGGACCCGAACGTGACTCTAATGAAGTCAGGCGTGAGGGCTGAAATTCTGCAAAGAGCTTTTCTGCGCTGAGGTCTCCGAAGCGGACGCTGCGGCTGGAGGCCTGTACCCCGCACTGCCTGGGAGAGCAAGGGATGCTCTCCATGGCTCCCGCGCTGCCGAGCACCTCTGTCTTGCGGAGGGGCATGTTGCCTCCCAAAGTGTTCTCTGTCACATTTTATTTACTTGCCGAAGCGTGGATTTGGTTAGTCATGGGTTTGATATTGGTGTGTATCAAGCCTATTGCATTATAAAAGCACACGTCTTTAAATAAGAATGAAAATTGGTTTTGCAAAGGTGAGAATCTTTCATCTTTACTTGTGTTATCTTGCACTTTTTTTTATTCCCTGTACGTCTCTCTGGAGTCAGTGCGTGTGCTTGTAGAGTAAGGGTCTGTTGTGGAATTGGATCCCAGTTGCAGATACGTTTAGCATTGCGCTAGAGTAAAGCTAGGAGTGGAATATGGTTCCTCAGGGTTCAGTCTTTGATAAATAGCTCCTAATTAGATGAAAGGTAAATCAGGAAAATGATAAATACTTTCTAATAAGCCCTTTGCTCAGCGGGGGTTTACACAATAGGCTCAGTTCTGAACATCTGAGGAAGGTACAGAATTGTAATCAAAAGTGATCTATGTTTTTATATCAAGAGTAAGCTGTGCGAATTACGGCTTACATTTGTTCATTCCAGTCATTGGAGGAAGCGGAATAAAAACAAATAAAGAAAATAATTGTTTTCTCAGTTTGATTTGTTCTGGCTACTTCAGGTTTCCCCGAGGGTGTGTTTAGAAGAAAGAAGAGTCTAAAAATAATCTGCTGAATATTTTAAATATAACTCAATATTAAAGTTGATCCATGTGTCCTGCTTTGAATCATGCCGTAATTTTAATAGTGTTATTTGGAGCAAGAAGAAAAAAAAAAAGTGGGGTTTGCATTCTATTCTAGGACAAAAAAAAAATTGTTGTGTTTTTTTTTTATTTTCCTCCTGAAACTTTCTAATGATACTTAGAAGTAGATACATTGACCAGTAGATGGCTTTTTAAGTATTTGGTATAGCCTCAGCACAGTTCTTTGTGAGATGTCTGTATATATTACAAGATAAAGAAAACACTTGTTAATAAAGAAAGGAAAATGCAATATTCAAGCTCTTTTTTTTTTTTTCCCCCTTTCCTCCCCCACAGGACATTAATGTATGTATCCTTGAAAACTACCCTGAATGTTCCAATCCCAGGTTATTTTACATCATACCATATTTCTGTGGACAGCATCCAAGATGCAGGTAAATACATACAAAGTATCCCAGTTTGTTCAGCAAAAGCTATTGCCAACGTTTTGTCAGAAACTGGCAATAAAGAGGCAACGGTTATTTGAAGTACAAGGGAAAAGTGTAAGTACAACGTCTGTGGTAACTGCATGCATATGTTCTGGAGTAAGGAGGATAATGCAAATGTAGTACTATTATTTTTTTCTTGATTTAATACCTGAATAATTCATCAAATCTGGATGTGTTTGTGTGGATTTTTTTTTTTTCCTGGTTTGGCAAGGTGAGAATGGCAGTGATCGTATGTGCTCATTACTCGTTTTACCTGCACTGTAATTTTGTAATACATGTTTTAGCTCTGCTCAGATGCTCATATCAGGTCTATATATGAGGAACTCCAGGTTTCTATGTCCATGTAAGAAATAGTAATCATGCTTAAAACTGTGTGAAGTGCAGCCTTCTACTGCTGTAATTGAGCTAGCTCATTTTTAATGGGTCTGTTCACGCCATTCTCATATTGCTGTATTACTGATACTGCATAGTAAACCTTTATGCAATAAGATGTGAATAATTTTAAATACTTTCTTGTTTTCAAATACTTTTGTATTGTCGGTCACAGCACGTTCTTTACTAGGCTCGTTCATCTTCAAGGTATTCTGTTTATTTATTGTCACTGCTTCTCCATAGTGGAACTACTGCACACGTTTTCAAAAATTTCTTTCAAAAGCCATACTTTTTTGTAGCAGCAATAACAAGTGAAAATACGCTCCTCCTTATGTTGCAGTTTCTAAGTATCTTTGGTTTAAAATCCTGCTTTAGTTTTTTTGGCATAAGTGAAGTTATAAACAAACCAGATTCATTAGAATCATGGAATGGTTTGGGTTGGAAGGGACCTTTAAAGGTCATCCAGTCCAACCCCCCTGCAAGGAGCAGGGACATCTCCAACCACATCAGGTTGCTCAGAGCCCCGTCCAACCTGGCCTTGAATGTTTCCAGGGATGGGGTATCCACCACCGCTCTGGACAACCTGTTCGATTTTCATTATACATTTTTTTTTTCTTAATGCATTTTGGCCTCATTTGCAAATGCTTATGGTTGTGCATTTAACTTGTGCGCATGAGTAATCCCACTGACAACAGTCACATGCCTGAATACTTTCACAACACATCTCAGTAAGGTTCCCAAGCAGTACGTTGAAGCACTGGTTTGTAGCTTGTTAGATATGTCTCCTGTCATGCCCTTGCACTTCCTTCAGCTACTACTTAGTCTCTCAAGGAGCTGCAAGGAGGAGGCTTGTAGTATTTGTTAGGACACTCTGCTCTTCCAGAAAATGGATTGGTGCACAGAAAGTGATTGGGAAAGAAAAACATGCTCCAAGTAGGAGTGTAAAGCAGTAAGCTTTTCCGTACGTCATCAAAAGAGTTTGACAAATGTTGTTAAATTCAGTATTGCATAGAGTTTACAGTCACCGAATGGAGTCGGGGAAGAGGTGTGCTCTCCAGCCACTCTCAAGCAGTATATGTGACTCAGATGTTCATCATACCAGCTGGACCCTGTGAAAAAGCTGATTTCCTTCAGTTTGGAACACTGGCATTACGTCCTCTACCAATATGAATACTGACTGTTGCTCCCAGGACATAATTACTGTGAGTTAGTCTGAGGGAGTTAGGGTTAGACATGCTGGTCTAACCAAATTGTGCTTCCAGGAAACTATGAGAGGACCATAAAGACGTACTGGTGTTCTGCCACCTTCTCCCACTGGGGGAAAAGATAGAATAACCCTAAACTGATCTTCAAAACCAGTGTCAGTCAGAGCAAACAAACGCGAATCCGGTAGCAGAGCCACAGGGCAGTCAGGGATAGTGGCAGGGAAGGAGAAGCTCATGGAGACTTTGGCAGAAGTTAAAATTAAGGACAAGATGGGAAACAGGTCGGTAGCCTCTTGTGTGGTATTCACTGGCTAACAGCAGGCAGTGGTTGCTTGCAGCAGTTCTCCAGGTGTGGTCCAGGGACACCACCACCCCTTAGCACCCTTCATCACCCAGGGAACTTGTTCCTCTGGTGAGACGGGTCATGCTTCTGAGTCAAAATACAGGAGTTCCCAAGTTTGAGCTTTTAAACAACTTGGCGAAAGATGTCTTCAGAATGGAGTACTTCCACACAGTGATTAACCTCCTTTTATTGTGATCATGTTTTTACATGCCAAACCAATTCTAGATGATGTGCAGAAAAGCTCAGTAAGCCACTCAGGTTTGATCGTGGGTTTTTTATGTTCTGTTAGAAGTACAGCACTGGATATTTTTTGATTCAGTTGTGTTTTTGGCTTTAATTTCTGAAGTAATGCATACTTAAACGTTGTTTTTTTTTTCCTCCCTCCATTCATTTCATACAGGGAGCCTGGTGAATGGGCCCTTGAAAGAGCAAAGCTGAACGTTAATGAAAATTTTCTGCTTGTGGGCATTCTGGAGGAGTTGGAGGATGTGCTGCTTTTATTAGAAAGATTCTTACCTCATTATTTCAAGGATGTGCTTAGCATCTACAAAAACCCAGGTAACTTTTTCCAATAAAAAGCTGTTCTTACAGAAACTTTGGCAAAATCTGCATGGCTGCTGAAATGTTATCCTGGTTCTGGCCAGGGCAGAGTTAATTTTCACCTGAAGTGGGAAAGGAACTGGAGCTGGTGGCCTCTGTGGCTGGGGGACACAGGTGGGATAGGTTACCAGTCAGCCAACAGCTGCGACAGGTTACCCAAATTGGCCCAAAGGCTGTTCCACCCCATGGGACACCATGCTCGGTGTATCAAGTGGGGATGGTGGTGAGGAGAGGCTCCTGCTACTTGGGAGGGAGCTGGGCATCAGGATCTGCTGTGAGCTACTGTGCTGTGAGTTACGTGCTTAAGTATTTTCTGTTATTGAGGGGTTTGTTTGTTGGTTTTTCATCTCTGTTTTCTTTTCCTCTGTTGTTCTCTTAAACTTTTTTTTATCTCAACCCATGGGTTTTGCCTTATTTTCTTTACTACTTCCTCTCCCTTTCCCACTGTGGGGATGGTGGTGAGGGGGGAGGGAGCAACTATGTGGTATTTTGGCTGTTGAATAGGGCTAAACCACATCAAAGGTACATGTTTATGTCTTTTTTTTTCCGTCAATGAAGAGTTCTATCTCCCTTTTAGGGAGCAGATTTGATTGATGGGGAAGGGTAAATATTCTGCTTTTGTTCTTAATGTTCTTGTGTAGTCTTCATTCCTGGCAAGCACTCGGTGCTCCAGTGATCTTGCCCCGTGCCAGAAAGCTTCCTGTTTAGCACTGGAGTGGCTTTTTCTTCTTTGAACTCTGTCATACTCGGCTCTCAAATAATACTCTCAAAATGGTGTCCGAGTATCTACCTAAGTAAATATTCAGGAAATGGTTTGGAGACCTGGGTGCTTTGGAGATTTTCCCGTAGCAGGATACTTATTTTCCCTCAACCTTGACTAAGAGTTGAAATGAAATGAATCTTCAGTTAAACTGAGTTAAGATAAAATACAAATGAGAACGTGTATTTACAGCGCTTTAAGTACAAAGCAGGCTGAGGAAAAAGACTTGGGTGACTTGAGTAGAGAACGAAAACGGAGAGCACTTAATCTACCCCTTAACTTGCACTCCACAGTCAATCTGAGAGAGTTCTGTCTTCTCCGTGTCGGTCTGTCCCACCCAACACTTATTTATTGCTAACTTCTTTAGAAGACTGTCTTGTGTCCTGTGCCTAAACCAAGAACTACAATGCTTCTGTGGGGCTGTGCATGTCATTCTGGCAGAACTGATTTCCTGCTTGCGTTTGGCTGGACCTTCAACGTCGTATGAACCAGGGAGGGGTAAAAGCTTCCCTCCCTGCTTGGTGGCTTGGTTACGTTCACGTCAGTGTGAAATGCCTACAGCCACTGGAATGTGTGTTTTGTACCAAGTTGTGTATTAAAAACACATAGATCAAGGATGGAATTTTGTTAGTAACGCATGCAGCTGATGGCTGGCTTTTGACTGAGAGCAACGATCACAGTAAATGGTCACTTTGGATAAATTACAGGTTTCTTTCCATAACCAGGAATTTTGGGTGACTGTCCACCAGTCCCTGCTTCCAGGATAGTTCTTTGAAAATTTTGCATTTAGCAGTGATACAGATATTACAGGGGAAGTGTGGCATTCTTCCTCTGAACAGGATTTCAGCTGGTCGTTATCCACTGGCAATAAGGCAGTTGAGGCAGTTGTGTAGAAGGTCTGAGTGTTACTTTGTTGTGGTATCACACCCACCTGTAGAGCTGTTTTGCTCAGTAACATGCATAAGGAGAGTATGGCATGGTATTGACATGAGAGCAGTGCTCAGTTTTGGATCCATTGCTTCTCTTTTCTTTGTGAATTGAAATATAAGAAGATCTACGTTTGTAGTATGTGGAAATTTTCCAGAAGCTTTGCACAATTTAGTCTCCAGGGTTTTCCCATTGGGATGTTAGACGAGAGGGAGATGGGGGATCAGTAGAAGGATGCTCTCTTTGCGATGAGCAGGCTGGTCTTTGGAATCTATAGGACTTCCTAAGCTGTTCAGTGCACCGTAGATTTTCACTTCTCTTACAATGGGTGAAGCTAACAAACAGTATGTAGAGTCTCTGCTTTCATCAGAGTGCCCAAGAAATTGTCAGGTGTGAAATAAGCAATCTCCCAGAATTGTTAAGTGCTGGATAATCTTTCTTTTCTCTCTGTATGTTCCAGTATCTGGGGGAGACTTGATCCCCTGTTTCAGGACAGTGATTTCCTCTGGGATTTCATGTGTAAGACTGGACTTGTGTCATGTCTGAAGATTCATCTCTTTCCTTCAGTGTTCCCCACACAGATTAAACCTTTGTTTTATTTTTCCTAGTCACTTATTGACAAGGAAGAATAGAAAGGAAACAGCTTCCTTGTGTTAACTCTCATTGTCTTTTTCATACATGCATATGTTTGGTGTGTTTTTCCAGTCATAATGATGTTCAGGTTATTTCTGAGTTGGTGCTAATGCTTACAAAAAACTTAATAGAATCAGCCAGAAAGGAGGGGGGAAAAAAATATCCCAGAATATCCCAGTGCTGTGAAAGAAGTCCTACATGGTTCTCCTCAAGGCACCTTAGACCTGATCTGCAACACCCTCTACTGTTGCATCATGAAGTGCTGGGAAGATGTTGTTCTAGGAAGATGTTATTCTGCGTAGCTGTGTGGTGATCTCACAAAGCAGCGGATACTTTGGGCCAAAACTGACCTTTTGTTAAAACTAGCACTTGCAGATTAAATTTCTACAATTTACAGTATTGTCTGCTAACCTGCTGCTCCACCTGAGATGCTCTTATGGATCCTTTCCTCTTTGTGTAAAGAAAGTAAAGCTTTACCAGAACTTATATTTTATCAGTTGAGTTTATTGTGATGAGAGAAACGCAGTGAAGGACCATGTACAGAAAGGCGATTCACTTCCAAGTCAGCAAATCTCTGCACCGGAGTCCACTGCAATAAGTGGTTCTGGATTAGACACAATTCCAAAACTGGATTTGTAGAGCTACTCTGAAGCAGAAAGTAACTGAAAGAAGGCAATTTCCATCCAATGTTGCTTTAGTGGATTATATAGATTGGAAAGCGGAGTAAGAAATTGGTGATTGCTGTCCTGCCAACATCATAACCTAAACCAAATTAAAAGCACCTGCCTCTTGCTGTAGGAAGCAAACTGCTGGATGTTATCAAACCCGTAAAATCACAAGTGCATTTAAGGTATGTCTGTAGGAGTTCTGGATTAAACCCCTTCTTTCCAAAGCTGAGAACCCTCCTCCCTCATTATAGGTGCTTTGGGTGGGCACCAGATTGCTATAGCTCCCATCTGAGCAAATTTTGTATTATCAGGAGCCTTTGGTATAGGTTGATGCTAATAGAAATCAGGGAACTTTGTCATCTCTGTTTCTTTGAACCGTGCAAGCCATATTCAAGCCATATTCTATTTCTTCTGTATCTGTAGAAAAATTTCGCATCTGAGATAGCACGTTAACATTTTTTAAGGAACCCTTGCTCAGTGTCCTCCTCCTAGCTAGCAAACAAAGCCTGTAGCCTTTTACCTTCACAAATACTGTTCTGAAGCAGAAGATCAGTAAAACTGTGGCTCTGTTGATCAGACAAAGAGTGGGACGCTTATATCGGAGAGCACAGAAATGTGAGTGCGAGGGTCTGTCTCTATATGTAGTGACACAGAGAACTGCTTAATGCAATGACTTGAGTGCTTTTGTCAGTGATGATTTGTTTTGCATAAGCTGGCAGAAGGAAACTGAAGAAAGGTAAAATATAAAAAAAATTGAGACGTGTAGTTGACTTGTTCAGACATTATCACTGACGCTTGGTTATTAAGATTTTTAATATGTTTTGCTTGCCGGCTGCTGTGTATTTGTTCTGTGCTGGCTTTTTCTTTTCTTTGTGTCGGTGTTACATTTTGGAATGCACACCACTTTTTCTCAAATTTTGTGAGTTGAAAAAAAGTTGGCAGTTCTGTGTGACAGGAAATTTTAAAGTCAGAGGACACTAGTAGGAGAATTTTCTTCATTGCCTGAATAAAAATGTTACCTTCAGCTAAACCATACACTAAATATTTTGATTTGTGTGTTTTATAACAATGTGCAACAAAATGTGAAAGCTCTTTGTAGTGCTAAAGTTTTCATTGGAAGCAATCTGGTTTTATCTTGTAGAATACTTTAGAGCTACCGGCTTCCTGTTTTTCTCTTTTTCCACTCTCTCCTTGAAATTAAGTATTTTATTAACGCGGATACCGAGTCAAGAATTGCAAAAGATCTCTCTTTTTTTGATGCCAGTCTTGTCCAAAGTCTTGCTGCCTTGCCAGCCAGAACTGCCTTTGACAAGAGATCAGAAGGGAAGGGTGGAGTTGGAGGGGCCAGCAGACAAATTGTGAAATAGATAGATGGATCAATAGATGGATAGTATAAATTAAAAAAAAAAAGTATATTCCTGTGTTTAATAGATTTATTTGCTAGCACAGTAAAAACTGCTCAAAATTTTGTCTTTTTTTCCTCAGCATTGGCACACATAGGGTTCAATTGCAAAGCCTTAGATTGTATTTACTTCAAAATTTGGAGTGTTTGTTATCTCTTTGAAAGGCCTGAAATAGGTATAGCATAACTTCATATGTAAAATCTCTCCTTCCTCTCAGGAGCACAACTGAAGGAAAAATAATTGGTCAGTCCTGTTCATTTTTGCTGGCTGTAGCTCACTTCCGTAGCCTGGCTGGTAGCCAGAACACGGAGAAGGCTTACACAGTTTCTTTTCAAATGGGCACGTGTGGGTTTCCTATTTTTGGTGTTTTCAAGAGGCAGAAAATACACACTATACACAACAAAACATAGGATTTTCTTCTGCCTTGTCAACTTCCATGGTATGGGGTAAAAGTTAACAGCATCTTATGTAAAAGAATAGGCGGTAAAATGCTTTTTACTGCGTCAGAAATGGCCCGTATGCTCTCACCTTTCTGCAGGAGTTCATAGATTTTCTTTGGCACCAGAAGCCATATAAAAACACTGCTTCCCAATACCGGGGGCGGGGCGGGGGGGGAGAGAAATCTTTGTTTCTTGAAAGCTACGTTTTGCATGGAGGATGTGTAGGCCTTAGTCTAGAGCGAGAAGACTGACTTAAGCTTTTCAAACAGTGAATTTTGAGTGCAATGAAATTACTCATCTGTCAGCTGGAAGAAAATATATTGCTCAGGTAAACTAAAATGTGCTGCTTTGAAATTGCAATGAAAATGCGATTCTCCTTAGGAGGATTGTGATTCTCCTTACGAATCACATTTACAGGGAAAGCTTTAAACTGTAACAGTAATATTATCCCAGGTAACATAAACCTGCTGATTTTTTAAAATCCATTCTGTTAATGAATGCTAGTGACACAGTCTTGACGTTTTCTATTTATAAGCTTCCCCTTCTCTTTAGACCCAGTAAGGAGGGAGGTGGTGCCATTTGTCTTTACTGCAAGCTTGAGGTCCTGTGAGGCAGATGATGAAGCCTTTTTTGATGGAGTTAGGAAAAGGGTGAGATCAACCTCAGAGACCTTTGCATCCTGCTGAAGATTGCTCCTGTGCCAATGGGACATGCCTTCAAATGGTGCCTGTGCTGGAAGGGGAAAGAGCATTTTCCCACTCCATGTCAAAATGAAACTCTTTGCAAGTGAAGAAGGCTGAGAGGGGCTTTTCTTTCTTTCCTTACCCCCTCTTCCAGGCCATCCCTTTGTTATCAGTGCTCCCCGTAGTCCGATCCCTTTAGTACTAAATTTTAGTGGCAGCCTTTCTCCCCCTCTTTTTTTTGGGGTGCTCTGGCAAGATGTGGATGCTGTGCATTTGGAAATGTTCAGGCACTGAGTCATTGCTGGAAAAGTTGCTGTGATATAGAGAAAGCAAAGGGAGACGAGGAAGATTCCACTGTTCTTTCTCCCTCTGAGAAACTGGAATTTATGTCTTTGCAGGCGTAACCTCCAAGAGCAAAAACTCTGGTAAGAAACGTTTAAAAAGCCTGATGGAAGGAGGCAGTGCTTTTTGTGCAGTGTCCTTAAATAGTAATCATCCTATATTATGCCTTTGTTCAGCATAGAATGAAAGGAAAGAAAAAATTAGGACAAGTGATCTGCAGCTTCTAATAGTCTGCCTGCTTCTCATGAGCTGTACTTTCTGGAGAGGGATGTGACTGATGTGCAGAAAGGGAAATATACTGGCTCATCTCTTGTGCACAAATGTACAACCTTTCTCTCTCCTGCAAGCATCTGCACTCTTGATGTGAGATAAAAGCAGCTTGGATTAGATTCAATTTAAATGCTGAGATTTTTTTTTTTTTTGCATCGCTTATTTACATCTGCTACTTTCTTAAAACAGAATCTTGGAAAACTTTGAACACATTCAAATGTTCAAAAACTTTGGAGGCTCCAAACATGCTGTCTTTTCTTTTGCCTCACATTCTAAAACAGCTTTATGCTTTCCCTAAATAATACTCTCGAGAGGAATCGCTGTGTGTGAAAGGAAAATTCTGAATTTCGTGTGGAGGTAAAACATGAGCTTGGACCTGGGAAGTAACTAACTGCGTAACACTTCCATGGCATGTTCCCATCCAAAGCAAACTGCATGTGCAATTTTAAAAAGTTTGCCCAGAAGGTGGTGTAATCTCCCTGCTTTTTCAGGACTTTCCTAGGACTTGAACATCGTGCCAGTGGTAGTAGCACATGTGAATTTACATTCTGCCTGGGTGGCGTTTTCTTATTTATCACCCAACATCCTGTTCTGAAAATAGAAAATAAAAATAGGAAATCTGAACAAACGGTTCCTTTCTTCTCTCCCTGAAGTCTGAACTTTTGAAATTACTTAGAACGCTCTAAAACAATGTGTATGCTAAAACAGGCAGTTTAAGCTCTAGAAAGAGTGTTTAATTGTAGTATTGTTTCTTGTAAAACAAATTCCCAGTTCTCTGTGTGCAAGAAAAGCAGGGAAAGAGGAAGAGTCCCAGCGCATATCCCCAAGGACGTTTGTTCCCAATTAGGTCGATAGCATCTAGGACAGTCTGCACAACTAATGTGCTCCTTGGTTTGTTTTATAAAGCTGAAGGTATTATCAAGAGCTGTAGGTAGATTATTTAGCTCTTCAGCCGTGAAAATACAAGGTTTGGAGAACAGGGACAAAACCGAGCTGCCTGATCTAGGATGGCTTGAAGTTAGCGGATGCACCAGTCAGTGATAAGCACAATCAGTGGAAATATCCTTTCTTTTTGCAATTCCATAGAAAGAAAATAAGTTGCTTTCTGTCTTTCAGAGACTTCAAGTGCCAGTGTGAATAAACTAAGCAGTTTCAAGAACAGGAGCTCTTGGAAGGATTAGAGTATTTCTGGGCTTTCACATGACTGTGTTTTTCAGGAGACCCACTAGGTCTTTGGAAGATTTGTCTCAGAAGCTAAACTACTCTGTGGCAAGTTCTGCAGCAAAGATTGGCAGCTCATGACAGCTGGGGTGGTTCTTCTGCTGAGGAAGGTGAAGCCACTCCAGACTGTGTGTGTGTGTGTGTTGCGTGAGAGACATAACTGTGGCACCAAGAGATTTATCCAAGATAGTATCAAGCTCATTGCTAAAATGAGCAGCAGTCAAGGTGTGGCAAAGGAGTTTGGCATGGCTTTCCAAGCCCACATGGAACTTGTAAGAATCCAGGCTGAAGACTTGAGGCTGGCGTGTACTTGCTCAATTGGAGTGAACTCGTATGTGCATGGTTATGCAGCAGAGCATTTGCCTATAAATACATTTTGTGACCCAAAATGAATGACACATTTTGAGATGAAAAGTGAGGTAGCTGACAGCCTGACGTGACAGTGACATTCACTCTGGGTAAATCTGTTCCCTGGGCTCACAATGCAGGGAGGTCCATCTGCCAAACATGGTAATCTGGTTCTGCTTTCTCCTGGCGTCAAGATGAGTGGTTGTCTTTGTAAGTGCAGCAGCACCAGTAATAATCACTTAGATCAGGAGAGGAATTGACACATTTCATATTGGCAGGTTGGGATGGTGGGCACAGTTCATGAACTGGAGGAATGTAGAGGGCCAGTGTTGATCCCCAGTGCCCCCTGCCCAGCGCTCTTGGTGTTTGAGGAGGTTGACTGCCTTCCAGATCTCAACACTGAGTATGTCAAAGAAGGATATGTTTTCTCTGCTTGCCAGTTACAACACAGATTTTTTTAAATCCCTACTTTAGGCTTGGATTTTCATGGGAGTTGAATATGTAAAGTCTTTGCTCAGAATGAGTTACAGTGGAAGGTGAAGTCCATGTTCCCTTAAAGCGACCTTTGAAAAGCCCAGATCAAAAGTTTCTGTTCTGCTAAAGTTTCTGGACCTGTCACCTCATAGACTGGCTCTGACAACCTACAATGCGTTTTAGAGATAGGCTAAGTATTTTTTCAAAGAATTACCGAATCTTTCCTTTCTTTGTGCTATAATACACATTGTATGTACAGAGCTTGTGCTCTGCAGTTTGCTACATTTCTCCTATTCCTCTCCTCCACCTTCACCACCATCAGCTGGCAAGGTCTTTACCTGAAGCAAAACACTTTATTTTTTTGCATACTCTTGTCTGAGCCTCTTCGTCAAGAGCAGAATTTCCCCTCTCTGAACTTTCTATGTAATGCCTTTATAGCTGTAGGACTGTGAAGGCTGAGACCACCTATGGCATCATCTTTCTCTTTTAGTGCGATTCCAAAAGACTTCAGCCTCCGGATTTTGCGTTTCATCCCACATCTTCGCGATGCTCGCATTGTTTCAATGACCTTTCATCAGATCTGTTGATGGGCTGTCTGGTTTGGGATTAAACCCACACAGATGTAATTTCATACTTTGTTGCAGTAAAAACAAAACTTATTTGTGGTCTAAATCCCAAGGGGCCAGTCGGCCAAACGCTTGCATCCCACGTATTAAGAATTCATGTGTATTTTCTTTTGTGGCAGAAGATCATTCTGAAGGGTCGGTGCTGGTATCTTTCAAGCAACTGTCGTGTTTAATGTCGTATCTAATGAGCATATCGGTCACTAAAGATGTTTTGGTTTATAACAGTGCTCCTGCTCTTCATCTGAGGATGAATATTTCCTGTTCCTAGTATAACAGAATGAAAAACCCACGGACAAGCAGCTTTATTAAAGCTCTGGCACGGAGGAAAAGCTGCATTTGGATACAGCATTAGCTATATCTCATAAATAGTCCAGGGTCACTGATGACAAAACACCACAAACTTTTTAATGACAGATAATTAAAGCTTGCAACAACAGTTCATTCCTTCTTGACTAATTTACTAAATAACATCATAATGCTATTTTAATCAGTAACATTCCAGCTAAAGCTCTGTTGGTGCTTCTGCTTTAAAAATAGCATTTGAATAAAAATTATAGCAGTAACAGATTATGCAAATTGCTTCTCTGACAACTTTGACCTCTATTCAGGCAACAAAAGGCACAGAGGAGGAGGCGGATGGCCATTAAATCCCAGTTAATAGCCCTACCTCTGTTCCCAGCCGCAGCCCCAGTACATTCAGCAGGGCCTGTTGTGACAGGAGTAGGGGTAATGGTTTCAAAAGAGGGAGGTAGATTCAGATTAGATATTAGGAAAATATTTTTTTACACTGAGGGTGGTGGATGCCCCATCCGTGGAAACGTTCAAGGCCAGGTTGGATGGGGCTCTGAGGAACCTGATCTGGTTGGAGATGTCCCTGTTCCTTGCAGAGGGGTTGGACTGCATGGCCTTTGAAGGTCCCTTCCAACCCAAATCATTCTATGATTTGCACAAGTTTTCATTTCACCTTCATGGAAACAAAGCAGTTGCACAAGGTGGCTGAGGCTGGAAATCTGAAAAAACTTTTGTTAATTATAGGATCAAAACAACTGAGAATTTAGCTTGATTATCATTGTGTCCCGGGGTACATTTTCAGGGCCAGTGTTTGAGGAGAAACATCTTTTAACTGAAAACTGAGTATATTTGGCGTTGAATTCCTAAGGAATTACTTGGGTTTTCACATAAACTTTGCAATTTAAAATCACGTTTTTACAGTGATACAAATGAACTGCTACAATAATTAAAATGCTGTAATAATTAAAATCAGGAAAACATGAAAGAGCGTAAATTCTGACAAGTTAGGTGTGAAATTATAGCAAGGCACTTTCTGGCATGCAGCTTGCTGAAGGCATTAAAGCTCATACCAAAAGGGTTTTTTTCAATAGCAAGAAAATTAGCTGGCCTGCCAGAGAGTTGAGGACAGGGAGACGGTGGGTAGCTGGGAGAAGTGGCAGGGAAGCTCCCTCAGGGAAGAGAGATCCCCAGAGTACCTCTGTAAATAGAGCGGTCGCTCCTAAAGGAAAGAGAGTATTGCGCTCAAAGTCATCTTAGGACCGCTGTTATTACTATTAAAAAGGAAGGGAAATAATTAGTAGAATAAATTTCAGCAAAGTGCAAGGGTTGGCCCTTGATTACAAGGTTGTAAGAATTAAAATGAGGGTAACACATTAGCAGTGTAGCTGTCAGCTGCCACACCGGAGTCCTTTGCCACATCTCCCAGCCATCCCTCCTGAGGGCATAATCTGCTGCCTGGAGCACAGGTTCACACCATCTCCGTGCTCCTTCATGCGAGCCCCTCTGCTTTGCCCCCCCTGGAGCCAGTTGGTGGTGCTGGAGAGTTGACCCCCTGCTCTTCCAAGAGTGAGTCTCTCTTGGAGCTTATGCTCCCTACTTCCTTTCCTGGTTGAAATTTCCCAGCCCTTTGGATCTGTCCCTCTTGAAAAGTTGTGCTCCAAGAAGCTATAGCAAGAGAAGAGGTTTTTACTAAATATGGCTAGGAAGATTCCGTTTTCCTTCTTTTTCTTTGTTCTTGGAGTGGAATCACAAATTTAGAAATGTAGTAAGAAAGGGCGTCCTCCTCTCCGCTGCTCTCCAGGCTCATCTTCCCTGTCTCTTCCCTTTCTTCCAAGTTGCATTCCCATTGTGTTCTTTAATTAGTATCTTCTTTCCAGTGGGCTCCTTTTTCTATCTCCAACGTTTGCACAATTGTTACTGCACTTCATAAATCTCATTGTTTGAGTTGTAGTGTTGGACTCAATTTGAATAATTTTTCAGTTACTTGCAGATGCCAGCTATAATACAGATAACAGATTAGGTGTTGGGGTGTGGCTTTTTTTTTTCTCCTCAGTTATCTTTCCTCCTTGGCAGTGTCAGGAGTGCTGCTGTCAGAGCTGGTATTCACCAAGGATCTCTTTGAAACTGAAATTGCCAGCTCTGCAGCGTGTCCTGTCATTCAGTCAGCAGCTGCTTTGGAAAAATGGAAGGCAGTTAATGCGATTCGAAGCTTTTAAAGGGCTGCAATGGTCACCTGGATAGCAACAGGTGAAAGAATCCAATTTATGTAATAAAGAATGGGATTATAGACAGCTGGGAAAAGTCAGTATGGCATTTGTAGAGCCTCACAAATCAACCAGTTCCTTGTAGGAGTTGGTAAGTGCAGAGGTATGAGATGGTACAGGTGTGATTTTCAGCAAGATCTCTGTCTGAAAGCTCTTAAAGATAATAAGTTGTCAGGGTGGAATTGGTTAAAGAGGTAGGTATTAGTTGTTTGGTAGTCTTCTCTTATTTTAAACAAGTAAGGGAGTCCCGCCAGGGACTCTGCTTCAGCCTGGGATAAATATTCTCTTAAAAAGATGAGACTGAGGTGAGAGAGGTCACTGCCAATGTGAAATTACCAGGAAGCAGCAAGAACAACACTGAAGTGCTTTAGTAATTGTGATAGAGCAATGCATTGAAATTCAGTTTATGTGCATTTGAGAAGGTCTGGCTTTGGCTTTCAGGACTGCAGTCCGCTGATGCTCTGGGTCCTGGTCTGTGTCCGGGTTGGTAGGAAAGCACACGGATTGTTAGATGGGTCAGCATTTTTTTTTTTCTACACAGGGAGGCAGTCCCCTACAGAAGAAATTTTTGTGCAAAGCTAGATCAAGCCGTGGCTCAGTTATTCCGGAGGGCAGAAAATGATGATGCAGGACAGAGAGGCCAAATCTCCAGTGCAGATGAAGGAAAGATGTTCACGTTTGAGGTGCTGCCCTAGCTGCAAAGCAGGGAGTTCATACAGCTGTAGTTCTGATCTAGATTTTATTGTAGGTGATTCAGGAGCATCAGTTCCTTCTTGCTCCAGTTTATCCATTCTCTTTCTAGTCTGTGTTCTGGGTAGGCAAAAGGTGGCAAGGACAACGGTGAAGCCAAACAAAGGTAACTTTCTGTAGAAACACCAGGCCTCATTTGCCAGCTAGACTTACCAGAGGAAGAAACTGTTGAGTTGGTCTCTGGTTTTCTAGCAGTGAGCAGCAGCTGTTTTGGTAGCAGTAGCAGCAGCTCATATAACAAATGTTTCGTGATGAATGCAAACAAAAGCCAGCCCTGAAATTCCAGCTCCACTATGTATGCATAAAATATAAAACCAGTTCAAAATAACATAACTACTCAACTTAAGGGATTTTTTTTCCCCGCCTCTAAATAAATTCCATATGAGTATTAGTGTTTGGTCTGCTTGGTTCTCCAGGGCTCGCCCAGAAAGCATTTTTATCATACAGGCTGAGGGCAAAAAGTGAGCATAAAAACAGACCAAGAAAAAATATTTTTAGGAGAAGTGCACGTGCAAAGAGGTGTGTGGTTTGGGGGAAGGTTTTGAGAATACCAAACATGCTTACTGGATTGAAATTACTGCTGATGTTTGTGAGTTGGCTGAATTCACTTGCCTCCAAAATAGGTCTTGGAGGAATTCTTCATGCACCTCCGTGCAATTTGGTTTCTGAAGATGACTTGTGGTTTTAAAGGCATCTACATGTTAGAAGAGTGTTATGCCCTCTAGCATGAATGTCTTTCCAGATAGCTAGTGGGAGGATTTCTGGGGAATGCAAGTTGCTGATGAGTGCATACTCAGGGGAAATGAGGGTATTGAAGAGCAAGAAAAAAATAATAATTGGAGACTTAGGAGAAATAGAAGAGCTGTCCAGAGGGCAGTGCCTTAAATTGTCGTCTTCCTCCTATTGCTCAAATTAAAACAAGTAAACCCCAGCATTTACCCATCTCTCCCTGCTTTGTTGCTTGCTGAAAGTCTGGAGCAGCATCTGTTGTCTGCCCACGCAAGCGCTCCCGCTCTGTTCTCAGGCCCCGAAATACTCACAATCGCTTTGCTTTCCCTATGGCTTTCTTTGACTCCTCTGGTCTGGCTTCCCTGTAACGATGGGATTAATCATCTCTGTGCATCCACCATAGGAAGAAACCTTACTTCTTGTAAGGTTCTTCTGCCAGATCAATGATTGAAAAAAAAATATACCCTATTCCTGTGCGTTTTGTAGTGTGATTCCATCTAATATTTTTTCTGTAGTGAAAATCTTAATCGAGGTAGTTGTAGTGGTCTGTCTTCTTTCATAGTGTTTCTTTGAATTGACTTTTGGAGGATCTATGAAGCTGTGTTACTGCGGGATGTATTGCTGTAGTTATGGTATGTGCATACCTGTAAGCCGTTAATGAGTATCGCATCTTTGGTGTTACAGAGCATGCAGATGCAGGGCCTAGAACAAAATCTGTGCGCTTGTCTCAGTCTTTGCTCCTCCTGCTACTTCACTGCTTTGATTTGTTTCCAAACAGCAGCTACGTTATTTGGTTTCTTGCTTGTGGAGTGGAAGCAGGGAAAGGAGATGTATAAAAAGCACCGTTGCATCTAGCAAAAAGAAAAGAGGAAAGAGGGAGTGAGTTGTTGTATTGTTGGCTTGTTTCTAGCTTGAAAAAAAGTGCAGGACAAGTTCCTGGGAGGGGCTGGTGGCTGGTTGTGTTGGGCCTACGTTGAGGGAAGACGTGGAGTGTGCTGACGCTGCAGCACGGTGTTTGATGCTTGCCTACCTTGCACCAAGCACATGTGCACTGAGCGTGGCCAAAGCCCCCAGTGCTTTGGAGAGCTGCACGCTCAGGGCTTTCGGGACGTTAGCAAGTTTGGAGGGTTAGTGCTTGGGCAAGAACATGTGCTTTTTCTGTTACGTAAACTGAACGTGTGGTATTAATGTGTGGCTGATACGTAATATACATCTCCTGAAAGCTACTGGAAATTGGACATGACAGGAAGGAGAGCGCAGCCAAAGCAAATTTATTTAAAACGTTGAATGAAAATATTCACGGAAAACTGTTTTAACCTAAATACCACTAAATGTTTTGCTGGGCATTGAAGACTTATTTTTATTCTTTTAAGTTTTCTTCTGCTCTCCGCTGTCCCTGTAAGTGCTCTGCGAATTTCACAGTATCTGTGGCTGATTTTCAAAGGGTCTTCAGGCAGCTGACAGACCTGGTTTACCTCACTGGGTATTAACATTACTTAATGTCAGGTGTTTAAATTATGTACCAGGGAAACTGGACTCTCTGCATGACCAGTGAAGAGAGGTGGATGGCTGTCTGTCTGTCTGGGGGTTGTTTTGATGCTCTGAGTGACTGCCTGGAATTCAGCAGCAGGCGTATTTCTCGCTCGTGCTGTGTAAGGGTAGAGAGTTGGGTAGAGATGGATATTGTCAGGAGTTGGCATGCGATAGTGTTTGTAGCAGCAAAGATGAAATATGCATAGAAAAACAAAGTTTATGTCATGCCTTAGTGTTCTCCTTGTCTATGCAATAGATAGATCTCTGCATCGAGTGCTCTTTGAGCTGAGCTTTTGTGGAATTTATTTTGGGGGGTTTTGTGGGGTTTGTTTGGGGTTTTTTTTTTTAGCACTCTTGGTAGTATCTTTTCCTGCAATGTTTCCAGGAGCAGAGTCTATGACCTAGTTCCCTGAGGGGCAAAGAAACACAGCAGAAGCCCAGGACTGCCTTGCCAAGAGTAAGAGAGATGGATGAAGAGGAAGGTCTATTCTAGTAAACTCTTGAGAAACCCCTGCATGGTGACCAAAGCAGTGGAAGAGTGTTTAGAGTGAATGAACTGCAGAAGATGGGAATCCTGGGGAAGGAGTTTGGATAGTCAAATTACAAATTGAAGAGGGTGAAGCGTGGCAGACCAGCTAGGGTAGGGAAGGACGGTCAGACAAACCTACTCAGGTATTTGGCAGCGAGGTCATTTCACCAGTTGCTTCCTCTGTGTTCTCTCCAAGGTTTTTTGGATGCAGCATATGAGATGTGTCTCTGGTCTTGCACTGTCCACAGCTTATGTTTCAGTGTTTGAGAAGTCCTCAGGGTGTTTTTCTGCACTGAATCCTGGTTCACAGGGCCTCGTGTTTGTCCAGTTTCACCGTTAAGGTATAGGGTAGTAGTGCATTCTGTGTCTTCCTTAGGGTTATTATTGCAGGATTTGTGGATCTTTCAGGTGTGGGGTTTTTTCCCCTCTAGATTCTTATCCTATCCATTCCCATTCTTAATTTAGTTCAGTAAGTGGTAAATTTAGTGGTAAATTTTGAGTGTCCATGATGGAAATGAAAAGCCATCGGAGACTGGGTATAATCTGGGAATCCTGAATTTCAAATGGTACTTTGAAGAGTTTGTGGTCTTTCCTGGTTTGGGTTACTTAGTTTAGACTGTGATTTTGTGTGTTAAACCAATTGATTTTCTTTAATGAACAGGTGAGATGCTTACCATGGAGGATGTATACTATTTTTAAGCACAATGAAACAGATTTCTCTTGTTAAGGCTAGTTTGTTTTGTTTGCAAATGGCAAATTGTTCTTTTCAGTCAGCATGGTGAAAAAGGGTGAGATGAGTGCTGTTGGTGTTCAAGCCCTTGAAAGACAGACATTATCCTGATAGGCGTATAGATATACACACATCCTGATGTATGTGTGTATATATATCCTGATATATCAAGAATAGCTCCTATAAGACTGCAAACTCTTTTCATAGACAGCCGTTTTCAGCTCTTATTACCTGAAAATAACAGAAACAAATTGCAGCTTTGCCTGTTTGGTGCAGCTGTGCCAACGCAGGTGGCTGATCGCAAGAAACCTCAATCTGTTGTCTTATATTAGCAAACTGCTTATGAAAACTGTCATAGAATCATAGAGTAGTTTGAGTTGGAAGGGACCTTTTAAAGGTCATCTAGTCCAACCTCCCTGCAAGGAGCACGGAATCTCCAACCAGATCACGTTCCTCAGAGCCCCATCCAACCTGACCTTGAATGTTTCCAGGGATGGGGCATCCACCACCTCTCTGGGCAACCTCTGCCAGTGTTCCACCACCCTCATTGGAAAAAATGTATTCCTTATGCCCAGTCTGAATCTGCTACCTCTTGGTTTAAAACCATCACCTCTTGTCCTATCACAACAGGCCCTGCTAAAGAGTTTCTCCTCATATTTCCTACAAGCCCCCTTTAGATACTGGAAGACCGCTATCAGGTCTCCCCGGAGCCTCCTCTTCTCCAGGCTGAACAGCCCCAACTCTCTCAGCCTGTCCTCATAGGAGAGGTGCTCCAGCCCCCTGATCATCTTCGTGGCCTTCCTCTGGACCCTCTCCAACTGGTCCATGTCCTTCTTATGTTGGGGACTCCAGAGATGGACACGGTACTCCAGGTGGGGTCTCACCAGGGCAGAGCAGAGGGGCAGAATCATCTCCCTCGACCTGCTGGGCACACTCCTCTTGATGCAGCCCAGGATGTGGTTGGCTTTCTGAGCTGCAAGTGCACACTGCTGGCTCTTGTCAGCCCATTTTGTCTAGAACTTTTACTAACAGTAGAGCAGTGAAGTTGCAAAGCACATTTGTCTGTATATTGAATTTCAGTGTTTACTTGGCACTGCCTTCTGCTGCTGGTGGAATATGGCATGTGGTCCCTGGTAGGCTCCAGTACTTTGTGCGGTGTGCAGTTGCAGAACACATTATTTAGCCAATTAAAGGGCAGACTCACCACTTAGCCAAAGGTTCTGCTTCGAATTGCTGAAAATTATTTTCCTTGGTGCATGTTTTTGCAGGATACTGGTAGAAATCAATGGTTTGAGTTCCTGCTTAATTCAGCTATTTAATGCACAGGCTGCTTCTGTTGTCCTTCCAGACCACATATTGGAGTACATCTCACTTGTTCAACAGGTTTTGTTTTAACAGAAATACAAAATGTCTATGCGCTAACTTTTTATCTCATGCGCAGAAAGGGAAAAACTCCCAAGTCTCACACATCTTTTCATGTTTATCTATCCATGTGTGAGTAATTTTGTGAGGAAATGGCACATGATACATTGGTATATTTTATTAGCAGTTGGCAATGGCCAGACCAACATTTTTATTTCAAAGCAGTGGCAAAACTTTCGCAGGTTGCCACTAAAATCAAAGGATGAATCTAGCACTGCATCGCTGTTTCTAAGTCTTAGAGGGCAGACTGGATAATCAAAGGCAAAAGAGATACAGCAAAAGTGTTGTGATAAACAGATGTCACCCACTTTGGAGTGCTGAATCTCGGTTCGGTTTTTCCCATGCTACATAAATAGTCCCTTCACTTCCTTCAGCCTTGTGGTTTTTCACTTCCCGCTGTTATTCAGACCAAATTTTAAAAAATATTTTTAAAAACTAGTTACATTTATGAGGACTTTGTATTTTCTCAATTTAGGTGCTTTCGTTTCTTCAATAGATGTACTTAACAAAACTCAACGCTTTGGGAATGTGCCAGAAATGCTGTCGGCCAGTGTGGCAGGCAGGTGGATGAAGTTTCAGCTGAATGTGACATGTCCAGGTTACCGTGTTTGTTTAGAAACCAATGATCGTACTCAGTGGCCACACCAGAGTAGTCTGCGAGGAGTGTATTTTTTAAAGAGCTTGGAGTCACAATTCCATATTTACAGCACCCATGGGCTTACAGGAGAACTTGGTCTCTATCTAGACACTGAACTGGGTTCTGGGACCTGCACACTCAGCACGGAGACAAAACCTGATTGCATGTGTTGGTGTCCCGATGAGCGCTGAGCCTAGGTCAAAACACGCACCTCAGGGCCCTTTTGCCATGCGTAAGTGCACATACACATCCAACCTGATAGGTGTCCCTTCTACAGAAAGTTGCACCAAGCCTCCCAGAGATGAAATTTTTATTTTTTGGACAGGCCTTTACAAAGCTCCTTTGATCCTACCCCACTCCCCATTGTTTTTGTTACTATGGATGTACCTTCTCTCAGATAACTTTTTCATCACATTTGCCACAAAACTTCGTTAGAATATTCTATTTTAAATATATTTTTTTTTTCAATGATGCATTCTGTCTGCAGGTTTTAACAAGCTGATAATTTATGGTTTCAGGATTTCTTTGGACTGTTGGACGGGAGTTAAGTTTAGGCATTTAGTCTTCTGGTAAGCTTAGCAAATTGAATAGGATTTCATAGATTCAGAAGCACATTCTTTGTTCAGAGCAATATCTGGTGAAATTGGGCACTTCAATGTTAACTCTTGGGTTTTGGTGATATATTCTATGTTACTTTACCAGATAAGTTAAATTTACTTATAGCTTCCTCTCTTGCTTTTAGAATTAGCCTATGAAGTTGAAGACATATCTTGCCCTGAATTGCATTTTTTTTAAAGAACTACTCTCAGTTTGTACTTTGGGACAAGCAACAGTTCAAATCTGTGTGTAAAGGCACATAGGTTATCATTTATTTCTGATTCTTGAATATGAAAAAAAAGTTAACATTAGTTATGTTGTATGGCTTTTTAACCACAAATTGCAGCATTTTCCATTAATTATTTGTAGCTCTAATCACACCATCTCAAAAAAGATCTAACAGAACAAGCAGGAGCAAGGGAGGTGGTCAGAGACATGGAATGGCTTTTGTAGGAAAATAAATGTAATGAATAGACCTCTGAGTTTGGAAAAGAGACAGCTGAAGTGGGAGATGCTAGAAACAAAAAATGAATTGTGCAAAGAGGTTGAATGCAGAATGATTAGTCTGGATTTCTCAGGGAGAATAATTTTTAAAAGTTTAAAATAGACATAAAGGGTTGGCTGGTCTTGGTTGTGGTTTTGGTTTTTTTAAACCAACAAGTAACTATAGTGTGAAACTCCCTGCAACACGCCATGCTGATGACCAAAACCTTGGTAGGATTGCAGAACTGCTGCAGTCATGGAGAAGTTCATTGTGTCACAACATTGAGCAGCCATCTACGCAGCATCTGGCTCGAGGGATGCAGGCTGCTGAGCACTAGAAGGTGCGAGACGGCACTGGGGAAGACACGGTCTGTGCCCCTGCCACTCCTCCTTCAGGCATCCACTCCTGGCCACCATTCAAATACTCAGTGTCACAACTAAGTGGGTACTTCATCTGATCCATTGTGCCTGTTAGATGCATTATATATATATTTTGCGTGTATTTTAAATTTCCTCGAGATAGGTGTGTCAGGTTTGCCCACACCTGACGGCAACCCATTTTGCTCTCCTGGCTCTGGATGGGTTCAAGCAAACTTCCTTTATAGCAGCCCAATATAGTGCTGTGGTTTTGGATTTGTGGCTAAAACAAAGCTGACAACACACCATTGTTTTGGCTGTTGCTGAGCAGAGCTCACAGCTTCAAGGCCTCTGCTTCTCACTCTGCCCCCTCGATCAGAAGGCTGGCTGCAGTCAACCCACCACAACAGGGTTTCTCTCTTTGTCTAGATGCAGCCCTTAACATTGCATGTCTCATGAATAATGTTGAGGGCCTTTCCTGTGCCACTCCTGAAGATGGCAATGTAGAAAATGGCAATGTTCTTCAACAAAAGCCTGATTTGTTGCAGGTTTAGGGTTTGGGTTTTTTTTCTTTTTTTTCTTTGTAGTAACCTTGCTTCCTCTCAAAATTGCTTTTTCTTGAAGAGTTCTTCCTAATTGCTGTCACATCCTTCTTGGTTTCTGTCCCATTTTATCCTCATTCAGGGGTACTAATGTTTATGTGTGCCCATAAATACTGAAATGGAAAAAAGACGGCAGGTCGTTTTATCTCCTCTTTTCTTAAGCAGAAGGGAAGGTTTTGTGTGGTATAACCTTGAAGCGTGGTACTCATTATGTCAGTCTTGTCGTTAAATCAGAACAGCGCACTCATCCTGGAAACTTTGATACTAGCCAGTCTCACTAACACTGGAATGAAACTACTGATTGAAACACTGCAGACATAAGACAGTTTGTAGACCTAAGTGCAGGAGCAGTGGCTTTTCATACGCTGTAACTCTCCTGTTCTGATTCATGGGTGTGTTCACCGTACTCAGCTAACTCCTTTACCCTGCAATAGAGTTAAGGCTACTGAGAATATACTTCCTGTAAACAAGGTGATGGATGGCAGAATGATGTGCCCATGTATCCCTTGCCTGCCGGCACAGCAATGCTAAATGCGAATGGAATGAAAATGGATTGTTGAGCAAACGCGGTTTCCTCAACAGATTGCTCTTGGCACTGACGCACGAGTAGGAATGGTCAAGGTGCGCGGGAGCTGATCGCGTAAGTCGTTGAAGACAGATAAGAGGTACTATGGGGGAGGCTGTCTTTGCTACTGGCTGGTGCAGATGCACAGGGTGCATAGGGAAGACTTCATCTGCAAAGATCTTGGTCTCATCAGTATGTCAGAAGTGCTGCTTCCCCCCTCCTTTGGGAGGAAAAGCTGTTGCCTGGAATACAGAGCAAGTACATACATGCGTAAACCTTGATGGTGTTTGAACAGCACCTAAGCACATAAAACATTCTGTATTCATTTATATTAATCCAAGTAGATTAAAATCACGCTTCTCCTCGAAGTGAGGCCTGCTTCCTAAAACTCTCAGTTGTGTAAGTAATCGCTCGGGGAAGTCTCCTGCTGCGGCTTACTGAGACACGACATCCTGTGATAGAGCCTCTGAGGTAGCTCACCTCACCCAGGTACTTCAGTGCTCGCAATCAAACGGGTCACACCAGACCCAGGGATTTTCTTCTACTGTTTCACCTGTGGCTGTGCTGCTAAAGAAGTGCTGAGGTTGGCATGAAGGGCCACTGCGTCTCTGTGTAAACCCTGCAACAGCATCTGCCTTGGAGGTTTCGGGGAGGGGCACAACTTCTCAACTTGCAGGGAACCCCAAAGTGTCCCAAGTTCGCCATCACAGGCCAGGGCTGCAGGCTCTGTTACAGAGACAGCAAAAAGCCCAGTTATGAATTCACCTTGACTTGGGTTTAATGACTGTGGAAATCCAGCAGGAGCCTCAGTCACTGTGACAGTGACCTGAGATAGCTAAATGTTTGTCTTACTTATCTGCCAGACTCTTCAAGGTTTGCTAGGTGCATAGACACTTCTGTCTTTTTATGAGTGAGGACACGCACCCTTCACACAAGGTGATTAGTGGAGGCATGGAGGGGAGCAGTGGGTCACTTGGGGCTTCCTGGAAGGAGGAAGGATGATGCATTCATGTTTCTGGTTCACAGTAACCTTAGGAGACATGAAGACCCTGGCAGCATAAGATCTTAGGGTCTTCTAGCCTTTATACTTTGCCTTCTAGCCCGAACGGTAGAGAACCAAGACGTTCATTCTCCAGGAAAAGCATGGGGTGAGAATTGCATTAGCCACACTAGGAGATTGCTGTCCTCTCCCAGGACTTCCAGTTAATATAACTCCCTTTCTTTTTTTTTTTTTTTTTTTTTTTTTTTTTTTTTTTTTTTTTTT
>WHYT01016313.1:395-11006 GCA_009806455.1 Tetrax tetrax
CTTTGCTACATATAAAATCTCCAGCTAATATGAAGCTTATGGTACCAACCTCTAAAACAGTTAAGATATATACACATATTTTTTTTTTGGGGGGGGGGGATATTAACAAACAGAATATTACAAAATATTAAAGAAGGCAACTCTTCTGTCATTTGTTTCAGGGCGTGGATTTTTTTTTTTTCCAGGTTTTTTTTTCTTTTTTTCTCTGTCTTCACTTGAAGTTGGCGTAGTCTGAGAAGGCGTCGATGTATTCCTGCACCACCTTGTAGCAGAATTCGTACTGTTCCTGCGGGATTCGAGGAGAGAGCGCGGCGTCAGACCCAGAAAATCCCCGCTCCTGGCTGGGATCAAGCACGGATCGGACGCGGGAACCCGATTCCCACCCGTCCCCCGAAAGCGGGCTGCCCACCCTCCTTCTCCGCTCCTCCAGACGTCCTACCAGATACCTCCACCTCCGTCCCTTCCTCTCATGGAGAAGGAAAACCCTTCAACCGAGGGAATTTTTGAGTCCCCGGCCCGTTCCCGCCGAGGCCCGAGGAGCGCGGGGCGCGCTGAGCTGCGCTTACCAGTGTCTGCACCATATGCGGCCTCTGTAGTCTTAAACTCTTCACCGTCTGAAAGACGTCCAGAATCCCTTCCGCCTTCACCCTTTCCAGGACAGTGCTCAGCGCGCAGAAGGTGCCCGTTCTTCCAGCTCCGGCACTGGGAAAGAGAAACCAGAAGGTAAAGGAAAACACCCGCCCCGACCGCGTTGGCTTCGCTTGGGGGACAATCCGTAGGGGAACCACCAGAGAACCGGAGGAGCCAACGCTGCCTCTCCTAGGACACGCTCTACAAGACCAAAGCCTCTTTGCTTAGCTGAGCAGGAAAACCCCATACCACGTCTTCCCAGGCTGTTCCCGCTCAGCCCAAGTCTTCCGAGGGACCTCTGACCATCTCCAAAGCTTCTTGAAGAGCAGGTCCCCTTGGAGGGGCTGGCCAACCCCGGCTCCACCCGAGCTTTACCTGCAGTGCACAGTGATGGGGTGGTTGCCAGATTGCTGCTGCTGCTTCTGCACAGCCGCGATGATGTTGATCATTCCCTTCCCGTCGCCGGGGATCCCAACCTCCGGCCAGCCGTGGAAATGAAACTGCCGAATCTGCCGGCTCTTGTTTTCCTGGTGGGAAGAGGACAGCTTGAGGTCGGTAAGTTGGCGGAGGGGGAAGACGTGTAGCAAGAAACCCACCGGCTCAGAGCTTTGGGAAAGCCAACTGCTTGTGGAGGGGAGGCATTCCCATGGGATGGAGCAGGGCGGGACGCGGGGACCAAGGAGGGAGGCTGGGTGGTGGGCACAGGGACAAGGTGGAAGCCATCAGCAGGACAGAAACCCCACAAAGGGTGGGAGGTAAGCGTAGGGAAGAAGGTGGGATCGCAGGTACGGACACGGCTTTGGGATGACCGGGAGACGATGGAGCTGAAGGTGCCAGAGGGAAGGTGCAAGAGGAACCGCGACACGCCACAAACATCAGCGAGGGCTGACGACAGCCAAACCCAAGAGCACCTGGAGCTCCCAGACTCTTACCCTGGTGTTCGTCACCAGCAGGTCCCGCACCGTGTAGCTCTCGCACTCCTCCTCTTTTTTCAGCTCCACGGTGATGTCTCCGTAGGACACGGAACCGTCAGACGGCCAGTACTGGGCACACTTCTCCTGAGAAAGCATTGCAGGAGAAGACAGCGTGAAGACCTTGTGTTTTTTTCCCATGGGCTTGAATAAAAATTGTCTTCTCCTGGGGCTGGCAGCTGTCCAAAACCAGACAGGCTCGCTTCGGAGAGGAGCTGCCCGCTGCACCCGAAGGATCTTTGAGAACCAAGGGTCTAGAGTTGGTTTATCAAACATCTCCCCTCCCTGGGTTCTTTGCATCAGAAGTAGGGGCTGAAACAAATTTCCTCCCAGAGAAGGGGTGAAAGAGCACCCAACGCACGCGGCGCTGAGATTTTACGGGGTCGCACTGATTTTTTTCGGCGGGTGCTGAAGTGCAGCTACCCCCGGGGCGCTTACCTGGCCCCTCTCCTCCAGCTCCGTCAGCATCACTATGGAGCAGGACTTCCACTCCCAGATCATCCTCCAGAAGTCCTCTATCGTGTGCTGCAGCGGCCCTTGGCTGGCGATATAGGAGTCCTTCTGGCGATAACCCTGCGACGCGGAAAGAGGGTTAGCGGCGAAAGGGCAGCGCCCGGACGCGGGGAGCAGCGGGGATTTTTGGAACAAGTAAGCAAAACGAGACGGAACTAGATGATCCTTCAGGTCTCTTCCAACCCAAACTGTTCCATAACCTACGAAAACCAGCAGTGAGTCCGGATGACTCCGGCTCTTCCACAACCATAAAGTGCTCCTCGTTCCAAAAAAGCTCCGACGTTCCCCCGTGCCCTGGCTGCAGGCTGTGAGTGCAGACGCTTTGTCATCTGGAGGTTGTCATTTAAGCAAAGTTCAGCAGAGGCAGGAAATTGAATCCTCCCCAATCGCTTGCGTGACATTTAAGCTCGCCGATCTCGGATGCGGAACAAGGCTGCGTTGTGTCCGTGCGGACCCAGCAGAAGAGATTTCAGGGAGCAATTAATTTGGGATGTTGTAACTGGGAATAAGCTGGTTTCACTGGTTCGACGCATGGCAGTAATTGCCTTTTGGGGGGAAAAAAACAACCCCAACCCTCGCCATTAGGAGATGAAAATAGAAATTGGGCTAGGAAAGAGCAGGGCTCTCACTTAGCCAGCGCTGGCATCGCTGCACGAAGACAAATACTCACACGAGACGTCCCCCTGAAGTCAACAGGATTACTCAGGAGAAAAGGACGTGCAATCACTTCCCCCTCCGCGGAGGGAGGAAAGCATTTAACCTCTCTGCCTCGCCTCCTCCAGGCACCCAGACAGGTGTAATGGGATTGACCCGGTTCTTCTCAAGGGTTTTGGGATCCGTGTGTTCCTCCGTTACCTAATCTAGCGGGTGTTTTCTGACCAAACGAACACGGCAATCGTTTCCAAGGCTACGCGCATCCGCTTCTGCGAAGCCATCAGCGGAGCTGGCAGAAGGGAGGGCAGGATTTGGAGGCTCCAGCTCTCCTCTCCCACCATCCGTGGGTCACAAGGAAACTGTACGTACAGAGGGGGCTTCTCGGAGAAGCCATTTGGTGACACAAAGCAAAGTCAGGTGGGAAGAGCCTCCCAAAACTCAGAGAAGAAGTGTTCGGGGACAAATCCTTTCCATAAGAAGCAGCGTGAGGTAGAGAGTTTCCGTTGGGAGAAAAAGGGAAGAAGATTAAAGAAGACTCACGTCAATGAAGGACGCGTTTACGTAGTCTGTGTTCTCTTCACCTCTCTTCACTGGAATGATTACTCGGTTGAACTCATCTGAAAAAGCAGCAAAATGATCTGAGTTTGGAGAGCACTTTCAAAGCAGAACTCCTTGAGAACCACACGTGGCCTTTAGCTGGGAAGTCACCAAGCCCTGGGTGAGAGGATGGAGATACAGGAAGGAGAGTCCTGCGTCTACACCACCCAACCGGGACCAGGAGGCTCAGTCCTGCCTTCTGCCAAGCCCTGGTTTGGGGAAGGAGAAGGGGATGCTG
Organism: Tetrax tetrax; assembly: GCA_009806455.1. Taxonomy (NCBI): domain Eukaryota; kingdom Metazoa; phylum Chordata; class Aves; order Otidiformes; family Otididae; genus Tetrax; species Tetrax tetrax. The sequence goes on from WHYT01016313.1 coordinate 3,999, forward strand.
AGGACTCCAGGAGCAAGACCTGGTCAACACGAGGACTCCTTTCTCCCTCGAGGCAGAAAGCCTGGGCAGCGTAAACCTGCTGAGAGGGAAGTCATGGCAGGGACAGGGCAGAACAAAAGCAAGAAAGCCCCAGGGCAGCGCTGTATTTGGCCATGAAAACCCACCTGTCCCATCCCTTCATGCTACCCCTCCTTGAGTAGGGGACTGGAGCAGATGACCTCCAGCAGTCCCTTCCAACCTCAGCCAGTCTGTGACTCCACTACTGTGGGCACAAATGCCTCTGTCTCGACAGCTCCCGGGCACTCACAGAATCCCAGAGCGGCTGAGGTGGGAAGGAACCTCTGGAGGACACAGGGTCCCAAGCAGGGGCACCCAGAGCTGGTTGCCCATGGCCATGTCCAGACAGATTTTGAACATCTCCAAGCATGGAGACTCCACAACATCCCTGGCCAGCCTGTGCCACGGCTTGGTCACCCTCACAGAGAAAAAGTGTTTCCTGTTGTTCAGAGGGACCCTCCCGCAATCCGTTTGTGCCCATTGCCCTTTGTCCTGTTGGCCCAGTTCTCCAGCCTGAGACCCACCCAAAAGGTCCCCACACCCACCAGGCGTGCGTTCCCCAGCCAGACAAACAAATCTCACATGGAATTATCTGAAGCACCCTGTTCTTCTTCATGTTTGCCGGCAAGTTGCCTGTTCTCATCTTGTCGTTCTGAATTTTGATCGAAGTGAGTTTCTGCAGAGGAAGGAATGAAAGCAGGGACGGCTTTCAGAGCCACCCAGCGCCAGGCAGGCGCGTGGTGGTCCCCACAGCCCAGCGCCACCCGAGCGGATCCATCAGGACAAGAACCACGCTCACCTTGAACTCCTCTTCCAGCCCGTTGCTGCTGGTCCCTGGCACTTTGTTGTAGATCTTCTGGAGGTGGATCTCTAACGAGGTCACCTCCAGCTCCGTGTCACCGTAGAGATAGTGCTCCAGAAGTGCTTGGTATATAAACACATACTGCATCTGCGAGGGTCGCAGGGAGAAGCCATCAGCCTCCGCTCCACGCTCAGCGAGCGCATCCCAGTGCCCGCGCGCACGTTGGCTGCAAACTCACCATCCCGCTGCCCACCCGTGCTCCCTTGGCACTTGGCATCCCTCTGGGATCCCAGAAAAGTGGGTAACAACTTTCCTGCTGCTGTATGGGGACTGGGACCTTATTTGCTACACCACCCAAAGCTGGCGTGACACAAAACTTTCTCCAAGTCTGGAGAAGAGGAGGTTGAGGGGAGACCTCATTGCTCTCTGCAACTGCCTGAGAGGAGGGTGTGAGGAGGTGGGGGTTGGTCTCTTCTCCCAAGTAACAAGTGATAGGACAGGAGGAAATGGCCTCCAGTTGCACCAGGGAACGTTTAGATTGGGTATTAGGAAAAATTTCTTCACTGAAGGGGTTGTCAGGCACTGGAACAGGCTGCCCAGGGAAGTGGTGGAGGGATTTAGAAGACATGTAGATGTGGTGCTTAGGGACATGGTTCAGTGGTGGACTTGGCAGTGTTAGGTTAATGGTTGGACTCAATGATCTTAGGGGTCTTTTCCAACCTAAATCATAGAATCACGGATGGTTTGGGTTGGAAGGGACCTTTCAAGCCCACCCAGTGCAACACCCCTGCAAGGAGCAGGGACATCTCCAACCAGATCAGGTTGCTCAGAGCCCCGGCCAACCTGGCCTGGAATGTTTCCAGGGATGGGGCATCCACCATGTCTATGGGCAACTTGGGCCAGAGCTCCACACCCCAGATCTACGACTCTATGAAGGGGATTAAAAAGCGCAGGACCCAGCAGAAGGCTTGGTGCAGCCTCCTTCAAGATGAGGGATGATACCCAACCTCCACGTAGGCTTTGCTGCAGGCTGGGGCCGACTGCACGAAGGAAATCGAACTCCAACGAGCAAAGCCCAAACGAACCCCCAGCAGTGCACTTACATCTGTCTGTACCATCTGGCAGCGCTGAGCCCGGATCCGGCTCACGAAGCCGTAAACGTCCACCTTCCTCTCCGCGTGCATCATGTCCAGCATGGCATCGATGACGATGAAAGTGCCCGTGCGTCCTACCCCGGCGCTGAAAGAGCAGAGGGGACAAGCGGTCAGCGCAGCACTGTTGGCGTTGGAGTCCGTTGTAGAGTGGCCGGGAGCGAGCCAGCCGCTCCTCAGCAGTGAGTAAATAGCAAAATCTGGTTTGGAGAGGAGAAAGGTCCTCAGCCAGGTGTTCCGTGTCTCCTGGGTTTTGCAGAGAGCATCTCCAACAACTGCCGTGACCACAGTGCACAAAGGCGGAGAGCAGTGTGAGCCAAAGCAAAGCTCAAGCCAGCTACGGCTTCCAGAGTCCGCACGGGGTGCTTGGCCCCCACCAGCTGCCTGCTGCTCCTTCCAGTCAACCTCCACAGAAGGTTGTCTCTGTGCTGGTAAATCAACCATTAAGGAGAAGAAAGATGAGGCCCACAGATGCTACGGAAAGACAAAGCTCTTCTGTCAGCTGCCTCCTGAGAAGGAAGCTGGAGAGATGGACCTGGGAGGTTGCAACTGTGATCACCACCTCTGCCTTTAACCATGGGACCTTCCCTTATTGACACATGGACAACCTCTGCAGCTCCCTCAGGCTTGCTCCTGTGCCTGAAGTCACTTCACGCGAGGTCAAACACTGTGGTCTCCGCTCCCAGGCACGCTGGCAGCTGAGTACTGCCTTCTCGCAACAGGAGATGTCCTCTCACGCCCAGGCCAGGGAGATACCACCAAAGCCAGCAGTGCTGCTTAGCTTGGCTCACCCAGCTGAGTTAACCCAAAGGAAGACCACTCAACATGAGTTGTAACACCATAGAAATAATAAAAAATAGCCTGACCAAAAAATAAAAATAAAATTCCTTTTAGTACGAAACAGGAGATGTGACCCAGGAGAGAGGCAGAGGTCAGCCGTGCGCAGGACGTACCTGCAGTGCACGACTATCGCTCCTGCGTACTGGGGGTTACACGTCTTCACCTTCTTCAAGAACTTCAGCATCCCGATGGGGGTGAAGGGCACCCCGAAGTCGGGCCAGCTGGTGAAGTGGAATTGAGTCACCAGGCGCTGGGGCTTCTTGTTCGTGACGTCGCCGACCTGAAGGGGAGACGTGTGTTCAGGATAAACCCTCAGATTTCCCTTCTTTCCCCAAAAACAAGGGCAGAGAGGGAGCTCCGGCCCCAAGATGGAGCTGGATGGCTTGGGGAGGAAACCGTCCACGTCCAGGTTGTCGGGGTGAAGGATGAAGCTCAGGAGAACCCCGCTCAGGGTCCGGCTCTTCCTTGCCTGCCTCTGAGAGCAGCAGGAAAACAAACAGAGCGACTAAAGCACCCAGAGCATCCTTGGAGGACGAGAAAATGTAGCGACAGACGGGACAGCAATCCAAACGGAGGCATACGGCGCTGGATTTTGTCTCGGCTCGGGAGATAACTCTGATTATTTGCAGGCATTAAGGGGCTGTGGGTGCGAGCAGGAAGCGACACTGGTAACAGCAAGCGGGCTGAATTTCAGCCCTGGCATCCATCAGCTTCCCGGTTCTCGGCACAGCCGTGCTGGTACCCGCTGGGAACGGGCTCCCAGGGGTGTAAATTCCTAATAGTGCTGGTTAAAAATGGATGCTGGGGCTCATTTCATCCACACTCTGCTCTCATGGCACCTCGGAGGAGTCAAGGAGCACGCCGGCACGCCTGCTGGATGCCCAGTGCAGAGAAGGGAGGGATGGGATGGGACGGGATGGGATGGGATGCGATGGGAGATGTGAGCCCTGGCACCTGCTGGATGCAGAACTTCCGCACGGTGTAATCTACCAGGACGGTCACGTCCTCCACGGACACTCGGATGTTCCCGTACGTCCAGCAGCCCTGATCCGGCCAGTACTGAGCACATTTACACTGCGGGGAGAGAAAATGGGAGCAGGTGAGCTCCGGTTCCTTGCAAGCCTGGGACTGGCTCCCAGACCTGCCCATGGGCATGAGATGGGATTTGGACAAAGCTGGGTTAGATACCAGCTCATGAAGCTTCCTGGCACCTACCTCCTTCCTCTCTTTCAGGTTGGTCACCATGACAATCGTCGCTGTGTTTTGCTCCCAAATCATCCTCCAAAAATCGTTGACGGTTTCTTCCTTTGGTCCTAAGGGGAAGGTAAAAAGAAACGTGGTCTTGGGGATCAACCCCTCAAGCACCGAGACACAAACCCAGCGTGCGAAGTCACGCGTCGTGGATAATGCAACACATTTTTTGCCAATAGATGTCAGCACAGGAGGTGTTTTGGTGTCTGGGAACGTCCGCTAACCCAAGGAACGATCCTATCACACAAGAGCTGGGCTTTTTGGCTATGTTTTATGATGAGGAATCCCATTTTTAGCCCAAGAAGGAGAAATCAGACAAATGGAGCATGGAAACGACCTGCCCAAGGTCAGCCAGGGCAACTGTGGCCATCACAGAAGTCCTGTCCCCGAGCTTTGTGCTTTAGCCACGGGCTCCCATTTCAACAAGGGCGAGCCAAGAGAACAGCTGAGCTGAGCTTTACTGGTACCACTGACGGACCTGATCCAGCCTTCCCTCTCCAGTAAGAGCCAAGCAAACTGGCAGGCGACGTCTAAACCCGCTTGCGAGTCAAGAGAGGAGATGCAAACCACCTCCCACGGTCAGATAACCCCACTTTTGCTGACATGAACCTCCCTGCAAGGGGGTATCTCGGTTTTAGGGACGTGTTTGGACCGGTACAAGGAAAGCAAGAGAACGGGAGGGCTACGGATGGTGCCTGCAAGCTGGTGATGCTCTGGGTGGGGGCAGCTGAGCTTGGGAAGACTCATGATGCTCGTTGCTTTCAATAGCTGATAGTCCTGCCTCCCCTCTGAAGACCATGGAGAAGTTTCTCTCCAAGGGCACCAGCCCACACTCTTGTCTGCTGAGGTTTAAAAAGGAGCAGAAACGAAACCAGATCAGTGTGGTGCTCTCCGTAATCACAGATTTGGGGAATTTAATTAAGCAGCTCACTGGCAATATTTCCAGAGATCACAACCACTTGCAGCTGTGGGCCAGGGTGGAAGGTCAAGGCTCAGGGAGGAAAGGCTTTGCACATTCTCTTCCTCCTCCAATGCATCCAGTGCTGGCTTTTGACTGGGAAAACCATTTTGGGAACAAACTGTGGACCAGCCAAGCCTCCTTCGGACCAGGAGAGCTCCGCACGGCGCTGCACCGTGGTCAGACTGGCACAGCCTCCCAGAGCAGAAGGACCCCAGCCCAGCTGCCACCAGTCAGAGCTGTGGGAACACCCGAACGTTTACCTTGTGCAGCAATGAACTTGTTTTTCTCTTGGTACCCCTGTAGAGAAAAAGGAAGACAAATTAAAGATTAATATTTGTCTAACACAAGAACAATGAACTGCATCCGCATCACTAACAAACAGCCATCACCTGCTCTGCAGAGAAGGGGCTGCAGCCTCCAAAAGGAGGAACAATGCCAAGAGTGGAGCAGAAACAATGGAAAATCCCTGTGCAAAGGGTCCCTGCCCTGGAGCAACGCTCCCCACGCTCACGGAACGCGGGAACAACCCCACTTGTTGGCACAGAGCGCTCACGAAGTGCTAACGGACAGCCCCTCTGCCACGAACAGAGCCTGCATCCGGAGCATCACGGGAAAATCAGCATCCATCTGCAGGAGATGGGGCTGTTGAACTCATGGGGATGGATTTTGTGTATTTCCTACGGGATATTTACTTATTGGTGGAGAAAATAAAACGTTCTTTCGGGTCTTGCTTTTCTTCACATGTTTCCATCTCTCTCTAAGTCTACTTCTTTGCATTCCCCTTCCAATTTATTTCTTTATTATGATTACAATCATCCTGGAGCCATCTCCTCCTAGGAGCAGAGCAGGGCAATGTTGCTTCTATTTTAGCTGGGTTGCTTGGTTTCTTTCTCATCCCCTTCCCACGTCCAGCCCTGCAAGCTGGGAAGCACCGATGATTAACCAGCCACACTATTCATCAGCCATTAATCAAAAATCCCCAATTCCTGCAGGAACGGCTCCCAAAGCCCTTCCAAACCAGCCAGCTCGGCTTTGCAGCACCCTAAGGAGTGTGAGTGCAGAAGAGAGGTGGGAAGAGATGTGACAATGGCTAAACAGCTGAGCCAGGGCAGAGATAGAACCAGAATTTCGGAGTCCTCTGCCTCTTATTCCAACAATTTTTTTTGGGCTCACGACACAGAGCGGAGCACAGTGAGCTCCACCACAGCCACACAAAGGTTAGGAGACAAAAAAACAGCGCAATTTACTGCTCTGGAGGAGCTGGGGAGGTGTTAACGTGGCAGGTAGCACAAGTCACATCCTATAAAAGTCCCATCCTCCTGGTGGGACCAGGCACAGCCGGCTGGGACACAGCCTGTGGGGATTTCCCCTTCAAATGACAAAACTCACATTAATGAAGGAGGCGTTGATGTAGTCGGAGTCAGGAACTCCCTCGACAGGAGTTAGGTGAACCCTGGAATGATCATCTGGAAAAAAAAAAAGTCAAACTCTGCATTAAAACCAACTCCCTCCACGTAGCCGATATCTCGTGTAGCGAGAAAGCCAGGTGTTGGAGTGGAGCCCGGGCTCGTTGGCTCCCTCACACACATAAACACCGTTTTGCCCCCAAATTCTTCTCGCTCAAGCCTGGGGAGGTGCTAGACTTCACACAAGGAAGTCTTCTCACATTTGAGGAAGCCCCCCCGCGCCAGCCCGCTGCCCCACGCCACCCAGCAAGAGCTGGCCGTTTCGGTGTTTCCCATCCGTTTCATTTCCCGCGGCCTCCTGGCCGCTGACGTCTCCACGGAGCTCCTTGTAGTAGATAGCTAAAGCTAAAGCAGATGCAGCCACCCACCCAGGATGCAAAATGACCTCAGCCGTGTCCTCACTCATCCCAAAAACAGGAATGGAGAGGCCTGGCAGCAGCACTGGCCATGTGTGTCCCCCCCCCCCCCCCCCCCCCCCCC
>WHYT01016313.1:22932-71724 GCA_009806455.1 Tetrax tetrax
GTGTGTCCCCCCCCCCCACCCAACCAGCTCCAATACCTACAGGGCAAAATGTTCACGTATCTGTTCTTCTCCTTGTTCTCCTCCTTGGAAGCAGCTTCACACGTGGCCTGTATGGGACACGCTGGGAGAGCCTGCAACAGCAGAAAAGGGGGATTTCCACGATGTTCTTACTCATGGCACGGCAGTAACCACAAGACATCCAGATGCACCCGAGCATCCCGCTCCTTCGGACACATCCCCGCCACCCAGATCCCTCAGCTCCATCCCAGCACCAGCTCCTCAGTCCCACCGAGCTCAAGGGGATCATTTAAATAGCCTGGGCTGGACCAGAGAGAGCAAATCCCTTTTCAAACGTGCTGTCTGGAACCTCAGGACCCACCAACACGAGGTGGCAGCAAAGCCTCCGACACCAAACCCGCCAGCCCAGGGATCAAGGAGCTCATTTCTGCCCAGGGAGGCTCCTGCTGAGATCTCCTCCGTTAACAGCACGCTAACGGTGACAGGCGACGCTGTCCCGGTCACAGCGGTTGGGTTTCACGCTCGAGCAGAGGAGGTGCTTCCCCAGCACCGTTACTCCACATCCTCTTGGAGTAGCGAACGGGATAAGAATATATCAGAGGGATTGGCCATCCCTTCCTCCTGCTGACATGACAGACGTGCTTCAGCAACGGAAGTCTTCAAGGCAATTGAGTATTTATAACCCCAAAAATCCCCCTTCCCAAGCACTCGCTGCACCTATTTAGTTTCATCGAAGCGCAGCCAGGAAGGGTATCAAGTTGTGCAACAGCTGAAGAAAGTCGAGTGGATTTCTTTTTTTTTTTTATCTTCTCATCATCCCCATATTGCCATATTGCGCCTTGGCTTTAGGTATTTGGCGATGACGGTGGGTTTTTTTTTCATTAATTAGGCTGATGGAGGGTTCAAGTAGGTCAGCAGCTCCTGTGTTACACGCTGGGATACTCCAGTCAGTTATTTCACTTTGTCCCCTACCTCGTTACTGCTCTACCTGCTTTTGTAGGCAAGTGAAACAGGTTTGTCGGCGCAAGAAGCTGCAGAGCTCAGCCACGTCAGGAAGAGCTTGTAGCCATCTCAAAAGAGACGCTCTGGCATCTTGGGACAAGCGCAATTATTGTGAATATTGAATTGTTACTCCCTGTTGAAGGCCAGCTCTTGTCCTGTCAATTGTCATCGTTCTGTTTCAGGGTTAACAGCTCACTGAAAGAGACGGGGTCACTTCTGTTTCGCTGCCAGAGCTCTTGTTTTGGCTGTTTGTGGATTCGAGCCATGAGGACTGGGAGGAAAGAGGCAGCGCTTGGGAGGAAACCAGCAGGGAGGGGAGCTCTGGAACACCCAAAGACATCCAGGACATGCCACAAACCCCGAAAAATGTAACCTCATAGCGCTGCTTGTTAGTGAACTCTACTTTCTGTAGTGAATATGAGCAGCAGTGGCTTGCCCACCGTCACGGCAGATTTAGGATCAGCTCTTTGAGAAACTGAGCACCAGGCAGACCACCACTCCCTCTGTGAACCTCCCAGATAAGGTCTTCTGAAGCACGGTGTCCAGCACCAGCACTGTTATTTTATTGACTCAACTATCCCTGGGTTGAGGTGCTGTTCCCAAGCTGGGTACCACTGCACGCTGCAGCTCTTCGCTGAGGTACCAGTCGTTTTGCCCCTCCTCTACGAAGCATGACCAGATTTTTCCCCGCTGTGTGTCGCAAGCCCGACCCGGGAGCAGCCTGTGGGATTTAAGGGCAAGAATCAAAGGCACTCACGTTGAACTCCTCCCGAAAGAGCTTGTTGTCATCTGCCATCCGGCGGTTGATCTCCTCTTCCAGCTTATCGACGGGCAGAGGCGGATATTTGCGGTTGGTGCTGGGGGAGCGGGCGAGCAGCGGCATACTCTGAGGCTCTGCAACGACACCCAAGCATCAGAGGTGCCCACCCACTCATCCATGCCCAGGTGGGCAATAGGACCTCACACACCCTGAGCTGTCCGCTTTCAGGGCCACCTCGCATCCTCGCTGTCCCCTATTTTCATAGAATCACAGAACAATTTGTGTTGGAAGGGACCTTAAAGATCACTTCGTTCCAATTCCCCTTTCATGGCCAGCTTGCTCAAAGCCAGACCAGGTAGCTCAAAGGCCCGTCCATCCTGGCCTTGAACACTTCCAAGCCTTTTGTTCTTCCTACAAAGGGAAGGGTGCACAAAAATTTGGGAATGCTACGATAATACAAAACTCTTTCAGCACCCTGGGGTTGAGCATCACGCTGTCGTAGAGGCAGGACAGAGCAAGGAGGACCAACCCCATGCAACGCAACAGGCTTGGGGAAGAGTGGCTGGAAAGCTGCCTGATGAAAAAGGACCCGAGGGTGTTGGTCAACAGTTGTCTGAACATAAGCCAGCAGTGTGCCCAGGTGGCCAAGAGGGCCAAGAGCATCCTGGCTTGTATCAGGAACAGTGTGGCCAGCAGGATGAGGGAAGTGATTGTGCCCCTGTACTTGGCACTGGAGAGGCCACACCCCAAATACTGTGTGCAGTTTTGAGCCCCTCAGTACAAGGAGGACGTTGAGGTGCTGGAGAAGGGCAACAAAGCTGGTGAGGGGTCTGGAGCACCAGTGTGATGAGGAGCGGCTGAGGGAACTGGGATTGTTCAGTCTGGAGAAGAGGAGGCTGAGGGGACACCTCATTGCTCTCTACAACTGCCTGAGAGGAGGGTGTAGGGAGACAGGTGTTGGTCTCTTCTCCCAGATAACTTGTGATAGGACAAGAGGAAAGGGCATCGAGTTGGGTCAGGGGAGGTTTAGGTTGGATATTAGGAAAAATTTCTTCACCGAAAGGGTTGTCAGGCACTGGAACAGGCTGCCCAGGGCAGTGGTGGAGTCACCATCCCTGGAGGGATTTAAAAGACGTGTAGTTGTGGTGCTTAGGGACATGGTTGGGTGGTGGACCTGGCAGTGCTAGGTTGGACTCGATGATCTTAAGGGTCTCTTCCAACCTAAACGATTCTCTGATTCTAAGTCATCAATATTGAGGGATGAAGACCACCTCACTTTGAATTCAGACTTCGCTCACGTGGAAGTTTTGGCACCATCACATAACTCCCAGGTGGACACAGCAAAGGTAGCCGTTGCTTGTGGTTCCTCAGCGAAGCCAAGAAAGGCCACGCGAGGGTTACAGCAACACAACGACAGTTTATGAAGTTCACACCTTCGCTTACAGCAATGTGTGACTTGGGTAGGGATGTCTTGGCTGCCAGAATAAAAAAAAAAAAGGTGCTGATTCTAAGTTAGCGCTCGCCCTGAAGGTGTTTGGTTTATGTGCAGGTAGCTCAGAAACAGGTTCTGAGCAGAGTCTAAGAGGTGGTGGCTCCTCTTCACCTCTTTGGTGCCTACATACAGACCGAGACGCCCAACTCAAGAGAGTTTTAATCAGCCGTCATCCTAATTTGAAAGGGTTGAAGGACATTCAATTATTCCACAAAGATGTGTTTTTTTTCAGAAAAGGTTCTTATTTGAGTCAAAGCGATATTGTAGAAATTCAAGAGGAACGTGGGTAGCTCAGCGTTGGAAGGATTGCACATTTTAATACTAACCACTTGAGGGCAAACATCTTGTTGCTGGAACGAAGCTGGGAAATAAATTTTCATTCTATAAAAGTTTGCCAAAATCGTGGAAAACAGAGGAAGTTCAGGACAAGAAAGAAATAAAACTGTAGACGAAAAAATACTTTCCTAAAAAATATGAGGTGAGAGAACAAAGCCACAGCATCCAGCCCACCGAGGCCTTAGGCTGTCCTGGACTTTTACGGAGGTCTATCTTCTGGTGTGTGACATTGATCTTATTCTGGTGTGTTTATATCTACCCACTTCCATCCGAGCTGGCCAGTAAAAGACGCCACTGGGCACGACCTTGGCCACATGCCCAACAAGTTGCAGGAGTCTTATTTCTGGGTTGGAAGGGGACAGGCACTGGTTGGTCAATAGACCAAGCTGGGAAGCTCTGCGTTGCCCAGAGAGCTGCACTGGAGGGTATAAACCAACCCTGCTTTTGCCACTTCAAGGCTTTTATGATATTTTTGCAATTTTTACCCTTTTTAGGAGAATTGCTGGTTATTTCACTAGCTAACTTTGGCCGATTCCAAGCGGGGGAAGAAACAAAAGAGGAAAATATCCCATTGTTATTCTGAACAAATTGACCCATTCTGATCTGAACAAAGCTTGTTTCTTCTGCAAGACACATTTTTTGCTCCCTGTGTCGCACCGCCGCGGCCCTCACCTGCATCATCCGTCCGGCCGTTGGACAAGCGAAAGGAGTTGGAGTGACTCCCTGCTTGCTTGTATTTCTTGAACCTACCAAAGACAAGAGAACGGAGAACATCAGTAGATACCCACCAAGAAGCCCAGGTTACCTTCTGGATGAGAGATGCAGCCACAAAAGGCTTTTCTTCACTTTTTTTTTACGGCTTGATGAGCTAGCTGGTGGCTCCAAGAGGCTATGGGACCTCTTAAAATCCTTCCTACGGGCGTAACTTTTAACTGACCATGTCTGGAAAGGCTGCAGGAGGCCAGAGCGAAGTGAAAGCCAGGAGGAGAAGCTTTAAGGCTGCTTTTTTACAGAGGACACCCCAAATAGCTCCCGCTCCACGGGCTGATTCAGCAAAGCAGAATAACCCCAGGTTGATCCGTCCTTCTGCAGCAAAGCCCTTCTCCATGTGCTTTTAACTTGAAGCAGATGCTTACGCTCCGTCTGCCTGAAGTTAAGGGTTTTGCTGAATCACCGGGCAGGCGGCGGCAAACAGAAACTCTTTTTTTTTAAGGGCTGGAAGCCAGGTGGGGAGGACTCCAACTCTGCTGCCGCCAAACTCCCGAGGCAAAACTCTCATCAGGTTCACTGCTGCAAGGGCAGGTCCAGAGCCAAGAGACGAAGGGAATTTTTCTACCGCTAAAGAAACAGCTTTCTCTTTTTTTTTTTTTTTTCTTATTTAATCACCAAAATATTGAGTAAATTAAAATGTGGGTGGATAAAGACCTTCTAACTGAGCAGATATGCACTCAGGCTCTGAGCAACCTGATCTGGTTGGAGATGTCTCTGCTCCTTGCAGGGGGGTTGGACTGGATGGCTTTTAAAGGTCCCTTCCAACCCTAACCATGCCATGATTCTATGATTTTGAGCAGCACAGATGCTTGGATTTTTAAAAAATGGACCTAAGAAGGCTTTGTGATGCTGTAGTTCCAGCTACAGCCACTAGAAGCTCTAGCCGCAGCAGAAGATGCGCAGGCACGAGGTACAGGTTTGGTACCCAAGGCAGAGCTTGGCTGTTGGATCATGTTTGATATCAAGATGGGAATCAAGGAATAACAGATATAATAAAGGAATAATACACACAAAGGACTTTCTGGCTGGAGCGCTGTGTCCTGCTTCCCTGGATTACTCAATCCAACACCCCGAGACCTGCAAGGAAACCTTACCTGCACTGACAGGGCTTTTTAACTGCACTGACAGGGCTTTAATCCAATCTATCCTACTAAATACGACGTTATCGGTAGCAGAACTGGCACTACCCCACAGGAGGATCAGCTTTACAGAGAAAGGAATAAGGATCATTTACGAGATAACGCCAAGCATCATTTTCAGGATCCTTACAGGTTTCTTTTTAAAACACCAGCTGTGTCAGCCTTCAGCTTAGGAATCAGCACAAAAGGCTAATTCTTCATCCAGTAATTAATTTCTGTCAAATAAGGGAAGCCAGCACTAAAGCATTCCTTACCTTAACATGTACAGCACAATAATAATAAATACTATGACGAGAAGGGAAGACAGGGCCACCATCACAGCTATAATCGGCGTCTCGTCTGCAATAGGGACAGAAAGGTGAGGTTAGCAACAGCGTCAAAAAACACCCAGCGCCATCATTTAACAGGGCAGAGCTCTACAATTTCTGCTTAAAAAAAAAAAAAAGTAATAATAACAATCATAAAAAAATACTCAAAGTATGGAGGAAGGTTACATTTCCCCAGCCTGTCAGTGAAGACAGATGCACGACCTGAGCGAGCACCACGTAGCTCAGACACTTAGACTAAAACCTGGACCCACTACCCAAAGCACCTCAATCTTCTCTAAGAGTCGTTCAAATTTTTTACGCTGAGGGTGGTGGAGCACCGTCCCAGGTTGCCCAGAGAGGTGGTGGATGCCCCGTCCTTGGAAACATTCCAGGCCAGGTTGGCCGGGCCTCTGAGCAACCTGATCTGGTTGGAGATGTCCCTGCTCCTGGCAGGGGGGTTGGACTGGGTGACCCTTGAACGTCCCTTTCCACCCAAACCATTCTGTGATTCTACAAATCATGGCCTTGCAGATGAAAATAGTGATTGAGAAAGCTGTGAGCGGGCTATTTTAGGGGTTTCTTCTGCACCACTGAACATGCCCACGGTGGCCCACCAGCCACTGGCAGAAGTTTGCTCTGTCACCTGGGGACTTGCAAAATGTTCTGCCTGAGATGTGAGGAGCCACACAAGAAGTTTCTGAACAGGCCCACGAGTTTGGTATAGCATGATAAGGAACCTTATACTAAAACAAGAGAAAATTGTGGCCTTTGTAAGGTCTCACAGATAGGACATTTGTAAAAAGCCATGATTTTGCTTCCAGTTCTGTGTCAAACAGGACAAGAGGGTGATGTTTCCTGCTTCACCTGGGCTCTGAACACCTTCAGGCTGAGGTTTGCCAGAGAGCCTCAGGGCTACTGAGCGACTCGTCACCTGTCCGGCTCATCGCAACGAGGTGGCTCCTGCTGGGACTTCTTTCCTCCTTGGAACTACTGCATTTAGAAAGGAGGGGACATCAGACAACCCATTGTCCATGTTCTGCACCAAGGCCACCAAGTACGAACTAATTCAGCTCGTGCCGTTGCTCGCTCCCTCACAGAGGCTTCTCAAGATTCTTCCAGATAAACGGGGATGCCAGCACCACCAGCTGGGGGTGCTTTCATTTTCCATCAGATGGCTCAGTCCATATGGGTCACCACACCGTGTCTACGTGCCTCGGCCCCCCGAGACTGCAGGGCATGACCCCCCCTTTCCACCTTCTGCGCACCCATTTCCTTGCGAGGGCAGGTTCCTGCTCCACGTGTCTCAGAAAATCTGCTGGCTGAAATTGCCTAGATGGGATTTATTTCGTCCATCTCTGACTCCTGAGCTACCAAGGGGCACTCTGGTTACGGTTCCGCATTTGTCCCTCTGTGGTTATGAGGTCTAGAAATGTTATTCCGGCCAAAAGAGATGATTTCTGTGTAATGACTTGAAGGCAATGACCCGGTGTGGCAAATAAAACCATGAAATCCTCCCACTGTCCTCATGTGCCGGCGTTTCCCCATGCCCAGCAGCAAGAAGCCAAGGAATTTACTGGGAGGCATTTCTGCCTCCTGCCCGCTCGGCAGCTGCTGGAGCATTGGCGTTACCCACCCTGAGTGAGGCTTTCCAAAAGCAAAACCAGGAAGGCAAAGCCCAACCACAGCCAGCCCTTGCCTCTCCTCTAACGTTCTTCTTGTTGAGACCTCCAACCGCAACCATCATCACCATGCAGCGCCGGTTGGCAGGAGAACTGATTTATGGGCAGGGGTTTCGGCAGAGGTGCCTCTGCAGCAGGATGCAGGCAGCCTGGGGGGGTTGGTTTTGGTTTTCTTTTCCCCGCAGCCGTTCTTTCAACACGTCTGGCTGGATGAGTTAGAGCTTTTCCATGGTGGCCACTAACCGCCAGCGTGCTGCCCAGCCCACCCAGTAAAGCCCAGGCAGGAAACAAGCTGGAGGGTCCCCAGCCGGTCCCTCCTTCCCCACCCGGCCCTGGCGAGCGGTGCCAATCATCCTGCAGCGCCCATCCTGCTCCAGCCTTGGCCCTGGCCGTTTCCCACTTGCAATTTGCTTGGAGAAGGGACATGGACTCAACGAAGATGCTGAGAGGGCTGGAGCAGCTCTGCTGTGAGGCCAGGCTGGGAGAGCTGGGGCTGTTCAGCCTGGAGAAGAGGAGGCTCCGGGGAGAGCTGAGAGCGGCTCCCAGTGCCCAAAGGGGGCTGCAGGGAAGGTGGGGAGAGACTCTTCAGCAGGGCCTGGGGTGACCGGACGAGGGGTCATGGTTTTAAACTAAAAGAGGGAAGGTTCAGACAAGACCTAAGGATGACATTTTTCACACTGAGGGTGGTGGAACGCTCACCCAGGTTGCCCAGAGAGGTGGTGGATGCCCCATCCCTGGAAACATTCCAGGCCAGGTTGGCCGGGGCTCTGAGCAACCTGATCTGGTTGGAGATGTCCCTGCTCCTGGCAGGGGGGTTGGACTGGGTGGGCTTTGAAGGTCCCTTCCCACCCAAACCATGCCATGATTCTATTCTACGATTCTGTGGTGCGACCCTGGCACACCAAGCAGGCAAAGCAGATTGCCATGGAGTTCACAAAGCTGAACCACCCATCAGAGCAGCGATGAGAACACACAGAGGCAGCTCGTTTCTGCAGGCAGCGACTGGACCGGCTGAACCTCCGCTCTACCCGCTCCAGAAGTGCTAAAGCAATGAGTAATGACAAATATTCTGGTAGCGACGCCAGTTCTCAGAACTAAGAGATGGAAAAAGCCACTTCAGTGCAGTTATATTACAAGAAATGGATTTGTGCCACTGCTTGCCAACAGAATTAAGGAGAAGAACAATTATCCACATCATCTGCAGAATGGGTCTGGATGGAGTAAGGCAAGTCACAGTCAATAAAGAGAATTCGTCACAAAACGAAGGAAACTTCTTGAATGGCTTCTTAGCTCTTGTTCATCCAGCTCTCGGGACGGCAACGCGTTCGGCAGGAACTCATCGCATCTACCAGGACGTGTACAAATTGGTACGGGAGTGTTTATTTTGAAGAGCCCAACACAAATTAAGGTACCAGTGGGTCACCAGCTCTTCTGAAGAGCTTGATAGGCGTCACCAAAGCAAGTTTGGAAGTGTGTCAGAAGGAGAGCTATCTAAGAGCAGAATACTTCTGGTTTGGATAAAGAGCAATGATATATGAAATTCTTACCTCTTCTGTCAGAGTTACCTGCAGGAAAAGAAAACAAAAGTTTCTTAGCAACACAGAAATATACATTTTAATAAGTCAGGAAGGATCAAAGACCAAGACAGCAACAAATTTAGTAACTCGCCTCATCTTCTTGTAAAGCATTCCTTAAAAACACCAGCTCCAAGCCAAGATGTTAAAATAAATTGCAGCCTTCACTTCAAAACACGGAAAAGCGAACAAACTCCACTTTTTATCAGCAGAGCCGGGAGTTAAAACATCGGCAAACACAACGGACCGCTCTTAATCAATAACACGGTCTGTTTAAGCCTATAACCTGCAGGTCACTGGTGTCATTCATTAGCACTTCAATATTAAGAGATAACACTCGTGCATAATTTTAAAAGAGTGGCTGAGCCAAGAGTTCCATTAAGAGCAGATGAGCATCCAAGGAAAGCCTCCACACGCTGCTTTGGATGTCTCATCTTGAGGAAACCAGAACAAACCTGTGCTGCTGAGAGCACAGCCCAGCTCTGCTGTGGCAACGCTGCTGGCACAGGCCACCCACGCCCCGTTTTATGGGTGGAGAGCTGCAGCACGGGGTTGAGGACAATCTTGGTAGGTTTGGAGAAGCAGGAGCTGCCTGTAGGACACGTAATTCATGTGGCGCCTTCTGGCTCTGTCCTTCTCTTGAGCACCACTTAATTCTTCCATGACTGATATCCAAATTTCCCGTTAAGATTAATGGCAAGGGCAGCCCTAAAATTAATTTTGCTCCTTGACAAATTACTTGAAATAAAGAATCAGGTTTGGTCATTTATTTTGGGACTGACATCAAGTGAGAAGTCACATCTGGCCTTGATGGCGCAATGGCCAATGTGTCGTTGCGTATGCCAAGGGAGTTCGCCAAAAGCAGTAACCCAAGTATTAAAAAAGTGGCAAAGACACAAAAATGATAAATTCAGTCCCTTTCTAGCAGATATCATATTACAAAATCCAGATCTCAGCAGTACTTCAGGCTTTTCCCTCCATTGCTCCCACCTGAAGGCTACGTTTATTCTAAACTTGCGCCGTCCATGTATATAAGCTCACTCTGGGCTCCTCCTCTCTGGAAAAAAGCCTTGAGGATTTGTGTTTGAAAGGAAGCTGGATGAGCTCAGGGATGGCAGGATACGAAGAAAGCTGAGCTCCAAACTTCCGTCAGCCACATCCCTTCCTCCGTCGGTCGCAAAGACAACTTCATGGGCTGTGGTTTCCAAAGACACCCAGAGGAAGCGGGCACACACGTCTCACCGATGTGAAGAGGGGTTTAGATACCCAACACCCAACATCCCATGAGAAGTTCTTCCTTAAGGAATGTCCAGTTGACATTTTCCTGCATTAACTCCAGTTATTACCTTCTTTCAGTCTTTTCTACACCATCACCAACTTACCCATCCTGTTTTTTTCACTAAATCCTGCACTGGCAAGGCTTTCACTACAACCTCTAGCAGGTCAGAGACACGTAGTATCAAGCTGGGTCTCAACGGACACAGCAAGGGACAAACCATGGCTGAAGAGCCACAGATCAGCTAAGATTTCTGGTTACCTCAGCCTGCTTTTGCCTGATTTTCGCTCTTAACCTACATTGAGCAACCAAAGTACGTTCTTAGGGGTCACTTTTACGATGTGCCAAGAGGAGAGAGCCAGCAGGATGGCAATAGAATCATAGAATCATAGAATCATAGAATGGTTAGAGTTGGAAGGGACCTTCAAAGGTCATCTAGTCCAACCCCCCTGCAAGAAGCAGGGACCTCCCTGACTAGATCAGGTTGTTCAGAGCCCCATCCAGCCTGGCCTTGAACGTTTCCAGGGATGGGGCCAGGAAATAGAGACAACTCTTGCTCATCCAGACCTTTCAAAGATTAAAGTAGCCCAAATAACGGGGAAAAAATCTGATAATGTAAGCACAGAATCACAGAATGGCTTGGGTTGGAAAGGGCTTCAAAGATCATCTCATCCAACCCCCTTGCCATGGGCAGGGACATCTCCAACCCAACCAGGTCGCTCAAAGCCCTGTCTAACCTGGCCTTGAACACTTCCACCCCATCGTTGGATGTGCCGGCAAAGGCAAGACCGGGACATCCAGTGCATGGAATACTCAGCTCAGTAAGGTCTCACCGTGTTGCTCCTGCCGCTCATCACGGTGGAGAGAGCACCTTCAGATGGTTTACCAAATCACGTGCAGCTTGTGCCTGCAAGCAGTTTAGCAACCATCAGGTGGAGCATCACCCTACCAGTTGGGCCAGCACCATCCTACCACATTGTCCTTCATCCCCAGCTTGGCTAATTTTGGATAACAACCCAACTTACCAGCTTTCCCCGGAAGTTTGACCTAACCCCTGGTTGGCCCCCTCTAGTCTAAGCCTTAAATCCTTTGGGACAGGGACAGCTTTGTTGTTTGCGTGCTTGTACAGCGCCAAAAAGCACGACTTGAGGGCACGGTGGCTACGAAAATACAAAGAAATGCAGGAACACCCTGGATAACCCAAGCTCCACAGCTGAGCGGCAATCCGGAGCGATTCATTGCTATCGCCTACGCAGACCCCTTAGGGATCAACTTTACACCCCGCACCTGGGAGCCGTGCAGCATTCAGCCCCGTTTCACACCCTGGAAATCACTAAAAGGGACAAAATTCATCTGTGACAAAAGTGGAACGAGATCCTAGGGTTTCCAGTGCCCCAGCACCTTGGCAAGAAGCCCAAACCTTCGGTCGGATAAATCTCTTCTGATCTGGTCACTTCAGGGAGTTTTATTACTTCGTATCCCCGTGGAATGTGCCCCGAAGCGTCTTTTCATTCCCTTTTTTTTTTCAGCAAAACATAAGAAGAGCAAAGAAACAAACCCGGAGGCAGGGTGACCTGGAGAAGAAGAGGTGAAGGAGATGCCTACCATTGTGGGCAGCGGAAGATGTCTCTTGCGTTGTCACCGTCGCGCTGAAATTTCTCTCCGTCGTCTCCGCTTCCGTGCTAGGGAGAGCAGTGCGCGGAGCAGACGGCGTCACGCCGGGTAGCGGGGAGGTGGCTGAAGGCATGGACACGGTTGTCCCCAAGGTGGAGGCGTTGAGGCTGCCAGCGGTGGTGTCGGGGGAGATCCTGGTGGCTGTGGTTGTAGGTGGCTTTGACACCATGGTAGAAACAGTCACTGGAGTGCTAACGTTGAGGCTCTTTGCGCTTGTCGTAGTCCCATCCTCAGGACCTGCTGTAGGAGCTTTGCTGGGGCTCCTGGGGGAGGTGGGCACTGTTGTGGGTGGCTCTGTGAGAGGAAAAAGCACAAAGGAACCTCCATGAGATACCTTTCTGCACCACTGGAGGGTTTAGACGCTGGAGATTTGCGTCACTGTAACTACAGGGGTAAAACAGCCAAAAAATCCCGAGCACCTGCAGCCCATCACCCTCTTTCTGACACTTTCTATGACCGTGGAGGGCGGAAGGGGTAAGAGCAGGTGAGGATTTGCTCCTTTGATCCTAAAGATGGTTTAGAGAAAGAAGGGAGAAGACAACGAGCGTAGCTTACCTGTCGTAACGTTGTTAGCACCTACGCTTATCAGGCCGCTTCCCAGCAAAAGGAGAAAGAACCACGAATCCATGTTGACCTGGGGAAGAGAGCAAAGAACGGTTATTTAAACCCTCCTGCAACGTCATCCCAAAAGAATTCCAACTGAGGACGCTGCTGGGCATCTTGCGTCTGTAGAGCTGGAAGGGAAGAGTGAACGTGTGGCTGGAGTCCCTGCAGGCATGTGGATGGGAAGGTTTTATCGATATGTTCCCAACTGGAAGGCACATGGAGAGATCCCAGTCTGGTAGACCAACAGAGGTGACCAGAGATGAAGCAGGGATGAGCAAACTGGGAGAGCACGAGAGGAATGAGCCATGAAGCTGAGCACCAAAGATAAGGACCTGGCCTTAAAGAAAATTAATGATGGGTTCATATAACGGTCTGCAAATGAGTGCACTTCGAGCAAACTGAAACGCAACACACGTGAAGACCACGGCAAGGATCCTTGATCCAAAATGCCCAGGAACTGGAGGCAGGGAAGAGGGAAAGGTCAGTTCCTCCTGCGGGCAGTGCCCAGCAGATCCCTGCCATCTCAGTGGAGCCCCTGCCTGTCGCTGGGCACGGGCAGGACCTCCACACGAGGCCAGGCTCAGCTCCACTCAAACCCCATCAGATCTCCTCCACGTGCTGACGAAACAAATACCCGTAAATAACCCAAGATCATCTGCAAGCGCAGGCTGCACATTTCTTGTACCGTGTGTTTCTTCCCAGGAAACGTCCTGCAAAATTACAGGACGATGACATCAGCAGAGTCGTTTCCCGCACGCTTTCTCCCTCAGCCCTTTTAAATACAAGGTTTTTACGGTGATTTCTTTCCTCTGTAGACCTCAAAAAGCTCCTGAGAAATGGGTACAGTTATCTCCTCCCAAACAGATACAGGTCCAGAGGCTGAGGTCAATGACAGTGAGTTGCGAGACGTCACCGTCTTGGCCAGAAGAGAACCCAAAGCTGCCAAGGCCCAGAGCCCGGGGCCTCCCAAGGTTGGGCCAGCACCTCGCATCTGTTGCGAGCCCAGAGAGGGCTCAGAAAGGGCTCTGCTGCGTGCCATCGACCGGCAGCTGCCGTCCAACTCTGTCCTGTCCTTCAGGCTTTTGTCACACGTCCAGTTGCATCTTCAGGTTCTCCTGGGAGCAGGCTGCAAGATCTCGCTGCCAAGTCAACTCGACACGCTGCCAAGAAAGGGTTTTATTCCCGATACGAGGTCGAAGCCTCCCCCTCTTAAATACATCTCGTGTTGTTTGTTCTCGTTTGATTTATTTAAATCTGCTTCAATCTAGACCCATCCCAAACTCCGGGCAAAAAGACAACACTGAAGTCATTCACACGCTGGAAATGATATCAGAAACACAAGATCTCCCCACCCCACCCAGGAGTATCCTCCCACCAGCACCACCCACTTACATGTTTTTCCTCCCCCCCAAAAGAAAACCTGGCAAAAATCGACCTTACTCAGTGATCAAAAGGTCGGACAAACCCTGAACCAGAAGAAAACCAAACTCCAGAGATAAGAGCTTTCCTTCAGCTCCGTCCACGGCCTGTCCTGGGGCAGGGGACCAAGGGGTCCCACTGGTGTGAGCAGCCAACTTTTTGAAGGGTTTCATGACCAGTTAAAATATCTGTCTAGATGAATTGGAACTGATTTGCTCCTCCTGCTGCTTGGTGAGAGTGGCGTTGGCTCTGCCGTGCCTCCCGCGGGGCTCTGCTCCAGGGTGGGATGTCCAGAAAACCCACAACTGGTAGGGTTTTGATGGCACACTCCACTCTTGGTGCTTGTTGAGGCCACTCAACAAGCAGTCACAGTGGAGCTGAGATGGTCCTAAGTCAAAGAGGTTTTCTGTCCCTCCAGTGTAGGAAAGGGAACTTGTGTCCTCCCTGTGATTAATTGCAACTGGGAAGCACATGAAGCTGCACCACCAGAGATGATTCTGGAGAATCTTCTGGATTCTTCGAGCATCCCACTGTGGAAACCCACAGAAATAGGGCGCTCTTCACGACTGGACCCACGTGCAAAGGCAGAAGGACCCTAAGCCTACGCTGAATCTCCAACCAAACGTAACGGCGGCACTGAGATGCTCCAGAAACCTTGCAGGGGCTGATGAAGGTGCCAAGGTCTCGCCATCAAAACCGTTTCCCTCACCGAGAACCCATCGCTACCGCAACAAGAGAACAATAACAAGGTAAAGGCAAACACTACGAGGGAAAGAAGTGACTGCTGGCTGTGTCTTGATGAACATTTGTATAGAAACGCCATTCTAGTAGGTGGATGTGGCTCCTTTCCTCTTCCCCCACCTCGTTTCTCAAAATGAGAATTCCCATTCATTTGCGATCATGTTCATTTGGGATCCCATTCCTTTGGGATTCCCACAGCCGTGCCAGCGTTAGCTCCGTAGCAGCAGTTTGTCCCGAGAGCAGACAAACCATTTGCGCCTGAGGACGCTCCCACCGCGCTGGCATCCTACCAGCTCCTCACACTGGAGATCTTGCTCCTCACCGCCTGGCCCATAATTAACTGATCACTGGAGAACCATACAGATCTTAATCTCTTCCAAGCCTTTCTTAATGCCTTCAAGGATCTTTGGAGCTGGCTGCTCCACCTCTTGCGGCACATCTCAAACCCCAGGGGAATGAACTTGTTCATGGTCACTCAGCAAAGGGGTGGCAGAGCCGGGACTGGACGCCAGGGGACGTGGTTCCTCTCCCATCTGGGGTTTCTGGAGTCCTTTTGATAAAGTTTAAGTAAGGAAAGACCAATGGGTTAGCCCATGCCAACCCCGCACCCCCTTCCTACGGCCAACAGCCAAATGTCTTGGCTCTTCCCCATCCTCAACGTATTTTCCCTCGGTATCAAAAGCAGGACATGGAGGGTGGGGGGAAGGAAGTAAAAGCTGTGAACCTCCTCTTCCTTCTGCCCTCTGCTACAGGTTGGAAAAGACCTCCAAGATCAAGTCCAACTGTCAACTCAACACCACTGTGTCCACTAAACCACGTCCTGTGACGTGCCAGTTCTACACGTTCTTCGAACCCCTCCAGGGATGGTGACTCCACCACTTCCCTGGACAGCCTGTTCCAGTGCCTGACCACTCTTTCAGTAAAGAAGTGTTTTCCTAATATCCAACCTAAACCTCCCCTGGAAGGTTTTATTTCCAGGACCGCGATCACCATATGGATGGGAGCTGCAGGTGATTCCTGGACTGGCCACGGGTACTGGTTCCAAACCCCTTTGGGATGGTGGGATGATCATGGCATCACACAATCATTTAGGTTGGAAAAGATCCTTAAGATCATTGAATCATTGATCCAGCTTCCTCCTCGCTGAGCCAGTGGCGCGGCTCTGACGCCCCGGGATTACGTCAGTGGGCAGGCAGCTCTTTAAAACTCCCGTGATGTTACATTTAACAGGTTCATTGATCCTTCAGCGGATGGCATTAGGAGGAAAAGGTTGGCAAGGGGAGAGAATAATGAATTTCCCCAAGCCTTGCCTTGTTTTTGTGAAGAAATGCAGATACAGGTGGTCCGTGCAGATTCTGAGCCATTTTTTCTGGCTTTATGACCACAACTGTCAAAAGAAGCAGGACGCCGGGCAGCCCCCAGAGCATCACGCCTTGCTCGTGCAGATCGTTACACGAAAAAAATCCCGGGAGCGGCTCCTGTGACCGGCAATCAGCTGCTTCAAACCAGAGAGCCCTGCGCAAGGGGAGGGCGGCGCCAGCCTAGCTCCCTGCTCCCAGCTACGAAACGCTCCCTATTCCCAAACGCCGGCTAAATAAATGCCAGCGGTACGCCGTTACCCGCTTCTTAACATAAAAGGCCTCCGGAGTCCTACCCCGAAGCCGGAGAAACCCGAGTCTCCCTTCCCCCTCGGCTCCCTCCCCGCTGCTTTCGGAAACGGAGAGGAAATACTTGTAATGTTATCAACATAAACACAGCTCTTGGCCCGGCCGCGACATCCTGCGAGCTCCGCAGAAAAACACCCCGACGTCATGGCGCCGGCTCCGCCGAGGAGAAAGGAACCGGCTTCGGTACCGCCGCCCCGGAGAGTCGGGATGGTCGGCACGGCGTCTTCCTTTTTTTCAACCTTCGTTTTCAAAACTCAGGGTTAGAAAGCTAAATAATTGATACTGATGGTTCCAGGAATATTATCTATAAAATATAGGGGGTGTGTACGCATCGCACGCTCCGTACGCTGCTCGGGAGCTTCCTATAGGAAAGGCTCCGGGTTAGGCTGCAGGACGTAGGTTTTAAAAGAAGCGGCTCTGTCCACAACCCAAGGCAGGATTTACCTCCAGCTCTGACATATTCCTAATTCCTGGAAAATGAGGCAATCTTTTTCCTGTGTGTAAGGAGGAGACGCAACCCCAATTCTACGCAGCTTTCCGGGACCCCAGAAACCACCGCTGCTGTCAGTAGGATGCTAAAATTTGGGGGCTCAACCCAGACCACCCAACTGCCTCGTGCAGGAGTGAAAAATAAAAAATGGTTCGGTTTTCTCCTTTTTTTTTTTGGCAAGGAAGAGGGCAAAAATAGAAGCAAGGCTAGCATTCGCCCCGGTTAGCTCTTCGAAGCAGCTCACAGTAGGATGAGAACAAGTGTGAGCATAAAGAAAGGGGAAAAAGGTCTTTTTTTTTTTTTTTATTTTTGGTGGCAGCAAGCCATCAGCATGGCTCAGCCACCCTGAAAAACAAACCTGCTGCTCCCTCTCCCCCTCCCTGCTCCGTTTAAATCCCATTTGTGGTTTTCCAGCCTCTGGCCGGAGCCGTGATCGGTGGCAGAGGAGAGCTGCCCACGGGCTCATCCGACGGCGGAACGATTTTGCCAGCGCCGGGTTTCCCTTTTCCCGTCGCCTCAAACCTCCCTCGCGTCGGACGAGGCACGAAGGACGTAAAACCAACGAGCGGGACGAGCCCCTGCTGCTGCGAGCTCCGCGCCGAAAAGCGAAGCCTGGTCCCCTCCGAGAAATCACCCGGGGGGCCAAGCACCTTGCATGGGGGCTCCTTACATCGTGGTGCTCCAGCCCTCTGACCACGTTGGTGGCCTTCAGCCCAACAGAGGAACGCAAACTCCTCTTTCAAAGAGCAAGATCATCGTCCGTGCGTGGAAGGAAGCCAACGCTACTCCCACCTGGCATCCTGGGTGTTCAGAAATAGCTGGCGCTGTTGGGATGATGTTAAAACCTGCTGGCCTGAAGCAGGATCAGTCTTTCTCATCAAGGTCATCTTTAACGAGATGTTAGTCTATCCCATGCTAATCACATGGGCTCTCGAAGCACGCCCCGGGAGCAGCAATGTGCGTGAAACCACCCTGGGTGGATGCAGAGGGGATCAGGTGTTCACCAGCCAGACCTTGGTTCCCCAAGCTCACTTCCTACCTCTGCTGCCAAAAACTGGAAATCCCAGCGCTTCAGCCTGACCAACCATTAAAAGGCTTTTTTACTCCCTAAGTGAATTAAAGGTTTAATTAATTCAGAAATATTTGTAAGGACCTTTGAGATCACAGTTGAGAATAACCCACTGGGCCCAGTCCTGTTTCACATCTCCACTAAAGATCTGGGTGACGGGGCTGAGCGCACCCTCAGCAAGATTGCGGGTGACACCAACCTGGGAGGAGTTGTTGAGATGCCAGAGGGTCGTGCTGCCGTCCGGAGGGACCTCACCAGGCTGGAGAACTGGGCCAACAGGAACCTCATGAAGCTCAACAAGGAGAAGTGCAAAGTCCTGCCCTTGAGAAGGAACAACCCCAGGCACCAGTATGTGCTGGGGGCCACCCAGCTGGAAAGCAGCTTGGCAGGAGAGGACCTGGGGGTCCTGGTGACACCAAGCTGACCTTGAGCCAGCAGCGTGCTCCTGTAGTATCTTAGTCTACATGGAGTAAGATACCAGCCAGCACCGAGAAGGAGACCCCTGCGCAGGATGGATCTTGGGATCCCATCAGTGTCCCTCCAGCTCCATGCTGGTGTCCAGTGAAGAAGCACCAGTTACTGCACACCACAACAGCCCTTTGCCATGTACGAGACAACCCTCACCTCCTAGGAGCCACTAACAAAGAGCGAAGAAGCTGCTCAGAGGAAACAAATCCATCCTTTGAAGGAGCCTGGGGCATCTCAAGACAGAGAAGAGAACCTCCTAGAAGAAACCTGAGACCAAGGAATTATTATCCCAGTTAGCAGACAGGAAAACTGAATTGATGAGGTTTTAAGCAAAAATCCAGAGAAAAACATCAATGAATGTGGATGCTTAAATAATCCGGACATGAAATTGTTCAGGCACCCACAGAGACGTGGAGACGCTGACTGGGGGTATCTGTCCTCCGTAACTGCGGTATACCAGAACCTTAGCTTTCTGCGCTGTCTTGCTTTTAGGAAGAAGATTTTATAATAAATTGTGACTAAATTGTGGAGGGAGACAGAAGGGGATTACGGGGCCCTGAAGAGCTTCTTGGACCTATAGCCACGGAGAACAACCAACCCAAGAGGAATCAAGGAGCATCAAGGTGGGACAGAGCCACAGTGAGAGAAGGTGAAGTCCTAAGAAAAAGGAGAGCGGTGGGCTAAGCCCAGGGGAGCTGGGCTCTGTGAGGATGAAGATGAAGGACTCTGAGCCTCGAGCAGGAGGAATCACAGAATGGTTTGGGGTGGAAGGGACCTTTGAAGCCCACCCAGCCCAACCCCCCTGCCAGGAGCAGGGACGTCTCCAACCACATCAGGTTGCTCAGAGCCCCGGCCAACCTGGCCTGGAATGTTTCCAGGGATGGGGCATCCACCACCTCTCTGGGCAACCTGGGACAACGAATCGGCCCAAGCAGCACCCCCAAGGGCTGTAAAAACCCCTGGCAGCAGGAGATTGAAACGCATGGTCTCCCGGTGTGCTTTGCCCCGCGGGACGGTCATTGCACCACAATGTGGTGCTGGACTGCCAAAAACGCTCGAGTGGAGCCGGTTCACCTCATTAATCAAACCAATGAATTAATTTTTATTTTTTAAAAAGCCAAGAATATATTCTTTTAAATATTCCATTTTAGGGCGTCCCCTTCTTTGTCCCAGGCACGTACGAAGAAAACACGAGCGCGGTTAGTACACCATCTACGTCAAGGACCGGTTGCTTTTGACTGAGGAGTCAGGGTGAAACATGGCCATTATTTCGCGTAACAACAGCCCTGCCTAACGAGACGAGGAAATGGTACGCGGGGAGGAGAAACAAGGCTTAAAAAAAAACCAAAACAAAAAACCCCACAAAAAATAAAGCTCAGCTTTTGGGCAGAGCCCTTTCTGCAGGACCGAGATGAACTCCCAGCTCCGAGTCGAGACGGAGAGCCGGGACGTTTGGGCGGCGAGCGGCGGGAGCATCCCACTTAAAACAAAGGTGTCGGAGGGGATCATTCGCATGACAGCCTTAAAATCTCGTTACAGAGGCTGAGCTCCAATTAAAAGGCACGCGGTCGGTCATGCAGCTTAATCGCTGGTCGTGCTTACCCTGAAATCCACCCGGGACACCTGTAGGGTGCAGGGAGCAGCCAGCTCGTCCCACGGAGCAGCGCCTGGGCTAAGAAAGTGCGGCGGATCCGTTAAAAAAAAAAAAAAAAAAAAAAAAATCCCCAATTTACCTGCGGTAATTTTGCACCGCTGCTCAGTTCAGCCCTGTTGCCACAGTAACACTCCTGGTGTAGCCGAGATTACTGATTATGAAACAAGGAAAAAAAAAAAAAAAAAATCAGAGGCTGCTAATTAGGATAGACTGCAGCTCCCGAAAAGCTCCGTATTAATGACATCACGATGGCAGGGAAAATAAAGACGCCAGAAAGCATCGCCTCGGTCAGCATCGGCGGCTGCTTTTTGGGGCTTGTTATAGATGGAGCCTCAAATTCAGCTGGCAAATTCCCTGTAAATTCAGCTTGTTTTCCTTCTCTTTAAACAAATGTGCAAGACTTGGCGGAACAGCCTTTACTCTTTACATACATTTGCATGAATTAGATTGGAAAAAAAGGCTTGAGGACGACGTCGCAACGGCGACAGCCTGAGCGGGGCCGGGGCGCATCCCCCGTACCCCGCATTCACCGTGCTTCTGCCTCAGAGAAAGAACCCAAAAGCTAATTTATACCGGCGGCTGTGAGGGTCTGTAAACGAGGTTTGCAAACGAGGGGAAGCGGAGTTGAAAATGTTTTCCTCTCTGACTTTCATTTGAGCGCCAAAAGCATTTTGAAGCACGTCTTCTGCTGGAGGCTTGGAGCTGAAAAGTCTGACCGGGAGCAGTTGTGCTGCCAGACACGAGTGGTTTGCAAGGCAATCTACAGAAAATATTGTGGTGTTCTTCCAGGCGAAAGGGAAACGGCCTGACAGGTATTTCTGGAGCGGCAAACCCAGAGCGACGCTGCTTTAAATGTCAGCTCATCAAAATGCCTTAATTCTGCCGTTCTGGCGGGACGGCGAATCCACCGAGAGGACAGAACAGCGATAAAGAAGCAGAGCCAGGGACCAAAACTGTGTTAACAGCTAACGATGCTCACTCCATCGCTGGCAGGCTGTGAAGTTCTCCGTCATCCAAGGTCATCTTGTCAAGACGAAGTCAAGACCATCCGCTTGACTTCAGCCAGCTCCGCTGATTGGGACCAGGAGCCACCACCTCCGAAGGGGATGTAGAGGTTATGAAACCAAACTGCTGGCAAAAGCCATGCCCTGAGCTCAGGTATGGCCTCCAGTTTATCCCTTCCAACCCAAACCATTCCGTGATTCCATGACTTTATACCCCTCCATGTCAGCATATGAGATTTCAGAAGCTTGAGCTAAAACTTTGGTCCAAGGAAGAGAGAAGAGCTCTCCCCTGAAAGCAGCGATTTTACGCAAGTAAAATTACAGAATTATAAAATGGCATGGTTTGCGTTGGAAGGGACCTTCAAAGCCCACCCAGTCCATGAACTGGTCTCTTCTCCCACTTACCAGTAACACCGGGGATATGTTAGGTGTAGTGTTAATTACCTATAAATGTGATTTATTAGCTGGAGGGCTGATCTCGTATGCCAAGACGTCCATTGACCACAACCTACGATCAACTGGCCAAGCACGACCGCATCCCGATCCCAAGCAGACGGAGATTGTCACGTTACCAACAAGAAATTAAGAAAGCCAGTGGGATCCCGTTGCCATTGATGGTTTAGTTGGAGGCATTATTTTAACCTTTTAACAGGCTCATTTTCAGGAATTAGCCCTTTAATGCTGCGTGCTCATCTATATAGCGCAGCGTAAGCCGGTTTGATGCGGCCGCGGAGAGAACACCTGCTTTGGTGAGCAATTAGAGAAATTATCGCCAATTACGGGGACGGCAGGTAAGAGCAGCTGGGGGGAGAGGAGGGATGGGAAGCGTTTCAGGGTGCCGACGTGAGCGGGAAGTTCACCGGGAATAGAACTATCCCAGCAGAAAGGAGCCTGTGCCCAGAGAGCAGCTCAAGGATCCTCAGCGAGGGAAGGGTTTTGGGCCCCCCAGAGTTTCGGGGTGATCCTCGTTACCATTGACGGCATTTTGAGCAGATCAGGCTCCCAAATATTTCTTATCAGCCCACGCTCCCAAAAAAGGACCAAATTCTGCCTCTGGTAGCTCTATTTCCACTTCCCATCTAGAACACCATCCCACGCTGCCCAGAGAGGCGGTGGATGCCCCATCCCTGGAAACGTTCCAGGCCAGGTTGGCCGGGGCTCTGAGCAACCTGATCTGGTTGGAGATGTCCCTGCTCCTGGCAGGGGGTTGGACTGGGTGGGCTTTGAAGGCCTTTTTCAACCCAAACCATTCCACAATTCTATGATTCTTTTTTTTTTCCATCTATTTTTTCCCCATCCATCTATTTCCCTTTCCATCTTCCACGCCAAAGAGCAGTGTCCTCGTTCAAGACGACGCGATGTTGTAGGTACAGGTTTTTCAGCCACACCAACAAGCCAGGCATCTTCTACCACTGCTACTGCTACAAAACTATAAAATATATATAAAATCTATTCTTTTTATATATATATATATTGCTATAAGCCCATGCAAAACCTAATAGAATTGCTACAAACCTATTTCCTGCTGACACAAGGTCATGCAAACTGAAATCCTGGTCTTCAACAACAGCCCCCACAGACATCAACACCAAACCCAACGCTCGGTGCTTCTGAAAAGAACAAAAAATGCACTTTCTTATCCTTAAGGTGATCAAACAGCCCAGGACAACCAACTTTTAGCCCTCCCATGTTATTCACCATTCATTCTCTATTTTAATCGCCCCAACAAAAGGCTGAACTCAACTGGATTATTGTCAGCGAGGGCTTTTATCATCGCCCTTTGAAACGGTCAAGGCACGGGAGAGAACAATGCCGCTCACAGGAGAATAAATACAATCTAAACAAAAATACCCTGTTGCTAAGGTTTAAAGCGGTCTTTTTTTGGGCACAGCCGGGTAGCTGGGAATCCTGGTACCACCCTACGTAAACGAACAGAGGAGAATTAGGAGTTGGAAGGGGAAAATAACCTGGCACTCAGCCCCGTTGTGTTTTTCTCTGCAGGATGGTATTTAAAATATGAATATCGCATAGCGGACTTGAAACAAAAGCCGAGGGTTGGAGCACACTGGTGCTTGGAGCCAGTGATGCTCTACCTAACTCCATGCATTGCTCCAACCTCTGAGGTCTTGGGCTTCATGTCTTCCTCCAGCAAGGGACAGGAAGTGAACCACGACCAAAGACCTCAGGGGTGAAACCTTGAGGTTACTGCAAAAGCACAAACGCAGACTGGGCAGAGAATGGATGGAGAGCAGCCCTGAGGAGAAGGACTTGGGAGTGCTGGTGGATGAGAAGCTCAACATGAGCCGGCAATGTGCCCTCGCAGCCCAGAAGGCCAACCGCGTCCTGGGCTGCATCAAGAGGAGTGTGGGCAGCAGGTCGAGGGAGGGGATTCTGCCCCTCTGCTCTGTCCTGGTGAGACCCCACCTGCAGCACTGTGTCCAGCTCTGGAGCCCCCAACACCAGAAGGACGTGGAGCTGTTGGAGAGGGTCCAGAGCAGATGCTGAGACGGCTGGAGCAGCTCTGCTGTGAGGCCAGGCTGAGAGAGCTGGGGCTGTTCAGCCTGGAGAGAGAAGGTTCCGGCCTTCCAGTACCTCAAGGGGGCTGCAGGAAAGATGAGGAGAGACTCTTCAGCAAGGTCTGTTGTGACAGGACAGGGGGTAATGGTTTCAAAACAGACGGAGGTAGATTCAGATTAGATATTAGGAAAAAAAATTTTACACTGAGGGTGGTGGCACACTGGCCCAGGCTGCCCAGAGAGGTGGTGGATGCCCCATCCCTGGAAACATTCCAGGCCAGGTTGGCCGGAGCTCTGAGCAACCTGATCTGGTTGGAGATGTCCCTGCTCCTTGTAGGGGAGATGGATTAGATGACCTTTAAAGGTCCCTTCCCACCCAAACCTGTGATTCTATGATTCTATTGCAGCACTGATGGCTAAGATGTTCACAAGCTCGGCAGACGGCTCCCGAAAGCAGTCTGTGCTGCAGGGCTGGATGCGCCACCAGATGAACAAACTCCGCCAGAGCAAAGAGGTCCACAGAGAAGCCGGCCACCTTGCCCGCGTGGCCACGGTGCAGATACTGGAAACGTCCAGCTGGGACCTCCTCTCAAGGAAAGCCCCAGCTCAAACCGCAATGATTTCTCTTGTGAAATCAACCCCAAAAGCAACCGCAGAGCATCGTGTGCTTTGTGCTTCCTTAGCTAAGGGAGCAGCACCTGCTTTTGGGGTTCGCAGAGAAGTACCCCTCCCCAGCGGTGGAAAGGAAAAGAACTGGGTTTGGCCGTGGTGTCCTTCTCACTAAACACAACCGATGACTTTGCGGGAAGAGTTTCTAGCGGCAAAGTGGCTCCAGGGTCAAGAGTGACCACATGCTAACAGCCCCCACAAGGTGTAGAAGGTCGGGTGAGGAGACATGGGACCTGTGGTGGCCCAGAGAGGCCACCAGCCTCCACGACCAGCCCCCTCTAGATGGAGCTCCAGAAGAAGCCTGCGGTCCCTCCCCAAAGCAAAGGGGGACGCATCCCATCGTCTCCAAGCATCATCTCCCGACCCGCAGCTCGGCGCTACGAAGGACGACAAGTTTGCAGAGGCAGTTTCATGAAAACCAATAGATCAGATTAATTATTCCCTTCTGTAACATAGCAGGAAAATGCCCATCCCGGCAAATTGCGGTCAAGGAACTGCAAATATCCCCAAATCATTTTCCCTTTCTTCGCCGGGTCAATTCTCAGCCCAAAAAATGCTCAAAAGCCCGGAAGGCCTGTGGTGGCCAGAAGGAATGACTTCTCTGAAACGTTCCGAGATTTTATTTGCACCGGGACCACAACAATTTGTGCACACACATGAGCAGAGGTGAAGGGGCACATCTTGGCTATTTCACATGAAAAAAATAAAAAAAAAACCACAAAGAGGAAATGTCAAGTTTCCGTGATAGCAGCCTAGATGGAAGAACAGAGTCAAGGTGATGCTGGAATTCAGTTTTTATGGCTCATTCTGATTTTTTTAGCCCATAAACAAGGTTTCTCTGAGCAAGCATTAAATATCGCCTTGTGCCACTTCTATTTTAGTGATATTTAAAGAGACTACGACAGAGCTCAAACCCCCCTCCATCCGGCAGCTAGGCCGAACAGCCATCCAAATTACGCTAAATTAAATGAATTTTCAACCCATTCAGAACAACGGAGCATTCCTCTCAGGTTAAATATTTTCATTTCAACAGCGACCCACTGGGTACCACCAGCGACGTCCCCATCTTTCAAAGTCTTCGCTGTCCCGGCCTTTTCAAAAGGCTTTGAAAAGCGGCGTTGCCACAAAAACACCCGTTTCCATCGCGGCCTGGCCAGGAGCATAATGCACAGAAGGCTCCTCAGTATCGCCGTTAAATAAGAGGTCCCCCTCCCCAGGCATTCAATGGTACAGGAGCTCACGCCCGACAACAGAGAGAGCTTTCTGCAGCAGCTCGTCGCTGCGAAAATACAAGACAACGTCTGTTGACGAAGACCAAGACTGTATTTGGCGGCCCGGCGGCCCAGACTAACAGACTCGTCTCGTTTTCATAGCATCATGGAACGGTTTGGGTGGGAAGGGATCTTCAAAGCCCACCCAGTCCAACCCCCCTGCAAGGAGCAGGGACATCTCCAACCAGATCAGGTTGCTCAGAGCCCCGGCCAACCTGGCCTGGAATGTTTCCAGGGATGGGGCATCCACCACCTCTCTGGGCAACCTGGGACAGTGTTCCATTACCTCCATGACCTGCAGGCCATGCTCCTCTTGATGCAGCCCAAGATTCAGTTGGCCTTCTGGACTGTGAGTGCACATTGCCGGCTCATTTTTTTGTCCACCAGTACCAGTAAGTCTTTCTCCTCAGGGCCGCTCTCAATCCCTTCCTCCCCCAGCCCATACCGACACAGAGGATTGCCCCGACTCACGCGCAGGACCTTGCACTTGGCCTTGGTGAACTTCATGAGGTTTTACGGGCCCACTTCTCGAGCCTGTCCGGGTCCCTCAGGTCAGAATCCCTTCCCTCCAGCGTGTTGACTGCACCACTCAGCTTGGTGTCACAAGTTTTGACTCCATGAAATGCAGCCTGCTGAAGACCAGGGGCCAAGCTGGCTCCAATCCCCCTCACTCCCTTTAGTCCAAACCAAATCCAGTCCAATCAAGTCCAATCTTTCAGTAAGACACATCCATTTCCGAGCTGGATGTGATTTATCTGGCTATGAAAAAACAAGTTCTCCAGATGTTACGGGATCACTTTATATCCTCTTTATATCCCTGGTGCTCCTATGTACGGATGTTTGTACAGTTGGACGTTGACTTGTACTCTCCTCTCCATCTTTGACACTGGTGTAGACCATGAGCTACAGGAAAGGCAGACTCGGAGCCTTTGGAAAACATGGTGACATCTTCATTCTCAATTAATTAATTATCCCATGAGCAGCACAAGAAAGGGATCCAGCTCTGAAGTGCCTGCTGATCGCTTAGCTGAAGGAAAAACCCCGTATCTCAACCATCACTTAGCAGAGGTTGCCAGCATGCTCGTGCGTGCCGTCTTGACCACCTCCCAGCTCCAGGTGGTGAAGACAACAGGCATAGCTCAACCTCTAAAGCAGATTTTGCACCATTTGAGAAGACACGCTCTGGAAAGGGAGAGCGCAGGCAAAAGCAGGGCAGCCCTCGCTCTCTCCAGGTGGCCTCAGCAGCAGAAGGGCACTTCAGGTGCAGGATGCTCTCCAACCAGCCGGAGGAACCAGTTATGAATGGCAGATGCTGAGACACTTATTAGGAGTCAAGCAAGGAACACCACCAGTGGGGCGACTTGTAATCCTTGCTGGCGTGGACTGGAATTAAAGTTAATGAGTCAGAAACTCATTAGCCATCCCGACTCACACCCAACACGTCCTCGACTACGAGATTTATGCACAGACAGAATTAATCCAATAACATTTCCCCCTGACCTATCTGGGCGCAGAGATAAGACCCACAAAAACCATCTCGCAAGATCCGACGCGGTGCCACTGCCGTTGACCGGTTTACACCCCCACTGCTGCTTCTCCCCCTGCCCAGAGGACACTTTGAGGGACAGAAGAAGCAGTAACACCTCTGAAAGCTGCTTCAGTGCAAAGGGAAAGACCCCTTCACCCGCGGGGAAGGGAAGGAAAGTTTCGGATGAGCCGGTTCAAGGATGCAGCTTTAACTTCTCTCATCCCAGATGAGCTCCTCAAAATCAACCAGCGGCAAAGCTGCTTCACTTGCTGGAACGATGCCATGTTTGTGTGTCAGACTAAACATCTGTGCTCTTAAGCCTTGGATTTTTAGATCGGATCTATGCGTTTGGACGGGAAAAAAACAACGCAAACTGTCTGTTAGGGGAGTTTCATTGAACAGAGGCACCATTATTTCTTCCTCCCCATCCCCCATGTCACTCCTCCTCCTCTCCCAATTCAACAGATTTGAGGCAAATGCAGAGAAAAAAAAAAGTATGTTTTCTAAGGTCAATGTTTTCCTATTAAGTCAGAAAGGAGCTACCAGAAACACAGCACGCTGGTGGCATCTCCCCCTCCTGCCTCACCGTTGCAGGGAAGTACTTGGCTTGGGATCTTGGGTTTGAGGACCAGGCGGATGGTCTCACCCCTAAGCAGCTTTCTGGGATAGGTACCAGTGCCATCAGCCCTGGGATCAACCATCATCCTTAAACCACATCAGACACGGTGCAGGAAGCACTCAAACTCAACTGGAGCGTTATTGCCAAGCAAGGAAGCACTCAGGCTTGGAGAGCTGGATTCCTCATTGAGAAGGTCAGTAGAAAGGCTGAAGACAGAAAGATCTGATCCTCACTGCGGTGCTGGGGACATTTCAACATAGACAGAAGCTGCGGAACAAGTCTCCATCCTCGAAGATCTTCAAAAGCCATCTGGACATGGTCCTTGGCAACCAACTCTGGATGGTGCTGCTTGAGCAGGGAGGTTGGACGAGGTGTCCGTTCCCACCTCAACCATTCTAGGATTCTGTGCATCTGCACCACAAAATCTTCATGTTGGTTTTCTGGCACATAGAACAACTGGGCACTTCCAGCTATTTTGGATCTCTCTGATGAAGGTGTGCTAATGATCAGCACTCACAATCCAAGTAGAGAAGGTAAGTCAAATCATAGAATCACAGAACGGTTTGGGTGGGAAGGGATCTTCAAAGCCCACCCAGTCCAACCCCCCTGCAAGGAGCAGGGACATCTCCAACCAGAGCAGGTTGCTCAGAGCCCCGGCCAACCTGGCCTGGAATGTTTCCAGGGATGGGGCATCCACCACCTCTCTGGGCAACCTGGGACAGTGTGCTACCACCCTCAGTGTAAAAAATCATCAGTATCTTCCCTTACAGGTGGCACACTCAGCTACAAAAACATTAACCAACTTGCCAAGAGGTCCTGCTAGCTATATCTACCCAAGAAAGGCATCCACCAGGGAGTGACCCCCAGCCCCTCAAAGCAACAGCTCAGGATCAGCCCACCAAGAGCAGGCTCTGTCCCTGCTGGCCAGCACCATGCCTGGCTTGTGCCTGGGTCCCACCAGGTCCTCATGGCCCAAAAGCATCTTCACGTGGGGCATTTTTTGCTTGTTTTCCATTTCAAAAGACCTGAGATATTACAAGAGCTGTGATGTCGCCCATCAAAATTAGGGGTTTGAGA
Organism: Tetrax tetrax; assembly: GCA_009806455.1. NCBI lineage: Eukaryota > Metazoa > Chordata > Aves > Otidiformes > Otididae > Tetrax > Tetrax tetrax. Next base: position 51,760 of record WHYT01016313.1, read on the forward strand.
GCCTGGCAGGTAAAAACATGAGTCACACCAAGCACAGGAGCACATGGGGCCATTTAATTGCACAAGCCCTGCGGTAACGAGAGCACTTGGTGGGGCAGGAGAAGGGAAACTTGGCGCCTCTTGTTCATGTCAAGTGGGTCCCTGGAGCAAAGCATTCCCTGAGCCACACCTATGGTACGAGGAACTGCTCGCTCGCCATGACGGGGAGCCAAGGACGCCGCCTGGAAGCAGGTGACAAGCTGGGCAGCCTAGGACAACGAGGCATCCTGAGTCCAAGCCTTTGGTCTTCACCATCATCTACATCCTTCCCTCCACAGAAGCTTTGGCTTCAGGGAGCCAGCTATTGTTTCCACTTTTTGCGTGTGTGTGTCTTGCTGAGTACCCACCTTCGCTCTCCTGGCCCAAGGGAGTTGCCATCCAGCCTCTTTCCACCCATTTTATAGAGGAAACCAGCGCAAGGATCAAAGGAGGCTTCTGGGTGGGAGCACCGGAGAGGTGGAAGCACGGAGACGCGTTAATGGGTACCGGGGCTGAGCAAACCGAGGGGTCGCTCCTTTCTGCTGGAGGCTCTGGCCATGTCACCTGAGTGCCAGCGCAGAAGTTGCCAAGAAACAGAGGAAGGAGAAAAAAAAAAAAGACCTAAGTCTGGATCAATGAAGGAACTGGGTGACAAAATTAAAAAGTGAGCTCCTTCTTCTGCTTCTACTTAGTGTCGTTGCACTGGGTCATCCTCAAATGACCCTCATCTTTTACTGGAAGAGGAAATTTGATTTAATGTCTTACCCTGGAAGTCCTTTGGTTGCACTAGATGAAAGAAACTCTCCTCGGGAAGCGAAGCAACCACAACGAGGAGCTAAGTCCCTGCTAAGCCGAGCCCCAGCATTCCTGCAAAATGGACTAACAGAAGTGGCCTTTTTTCCTTCCTTTTCCCCAGCAAGACTGCAAAATGAAAAGCATCTCCGGCATTTGGCCATGCCATGCCCACCAACGATGTCTGTGGTTTGGGTGGAAGAAAAACTAAAGGTTTCTAATGTCCATCTATCTCCCGTGTGGTTTTTGGAGCAAAATCCATGTTAAGGCAGACGGAAGCGGATTTTTATTTATCTTTTCTGGATCCTTTGCAGTGTTCTGATCCTAAGCGCTCTTCAGCAGCTCTAGGAGGACAGGTCCCAGCCTGCTGCTTGCTCGTACACCAAGGGAAAGCAGAACGCTAGCAGGGTTTTGCATCGCTTCGCTTGTGGATGTTCAAAGCCGTCTGTTAACCTCAGGCTGTATCATCCCAGCTGTTTTCCAGCAGGACTCCTCGCGTCATCACGACGGCCTCGAGTCGGTGAAAGGCAGGGCCCAGGCTATATTTACCTTGGCACCTGATTGCCAATGTTTTGCCTTCCAGAGTCCTCCTATTTCCTCCTTGAGTAATTAGTAGCCTCTCAGTGGGGAGAGAAGGAATGAGGAACTTCACCCCATTATTGCTGCATCTTTTGCCACTGTAGCCAAGACCTTGGCCATGACCAACAGCTGTAGTTTGTTGTAGCACTGGAAAATACAGAAGTTGTCAAAGAAAACTGAGATTCTTCTTTTGGGATGTCATGGGCATTAAGTTGCTTCTAAAGATCATAGAATCACAGAATGGTTTGGGTGGGAAGGGACCTTCAAAGGCCACCCAGTCCAACCCCCCTGCAAGGAGCGGGGACATCTCCAACCAGATCAGGTTGCTCAGAGCCCCGGCCAACCTGGCCTGGAATGTTTCCAGGGATGGGGCATCCACCACCTCTCTGGGCAACCCGGGCCAGTGCTCTACCAACGTGTTCCAGTGTTCTACCATGAGATGAGATGAGATCCAAGGTCACCCGTAAGTGCTGGAGCCAATAAAGGGCCCCACAATTGGTTTATAATCCGTGCCAAATGAGCCCAGTACGTCAGAACAGTGCTCAGAAAGGTGAAACACCTGCCACAGGTTATTGCAGAAGAGTTCCCGTTGGGGGAAAAAAGACATCACTCCTTGCTGCTGATGAAGGAACCATTAATCCCAGGCTCCGCGAACCTTCCCATCCCAAAGGCAGCACACTGAAACACATCGCTGGCGCAAGCAGCTGTCCGACTGACCCAGTTTTTTTTACAAACTGGGTGAATAAGGACAAACCCATCTTATGTTCTTTGAGAAAAAAAAAAAAAATTCGCTTTAAGTAGGGTACGATTCCGACATCCCCCTCCACGCTGTACGACACACCGTCCTCTCCAGACCTATTTAGGGAAGCGCCGCAGCGAGCGTTCCCGCAGGGGAGATGGCGTTATCCACCACGTAAAAGCCTAAAATTACACTGCCCCACAAAGAGCCCGGATAAATTGACCCCTCTAAGCAAACGAGTTGCCAAGCTTTTATCTTCTCTTCATTGTTAATTTACACTGAAGCGGAATAATTAGACGATACGGGGCTATACAAGGCACTATTGGAAAGCCCTGCCTTAGCAACTCAATTGTATCTGCGATGCTCGCGTTGGCTATTATCTATACCTACTGATTTGGAAAGCTGCTCTTCATCTCACCCTCATTCCATGTAGGTACATTTATGATTTCTGTCCAATTACCGCCACCTAATATTACGCCGAGGTGAATAACTCGCGAATTTTGGATCAGGAAGGCAAAGTGATGTTAAAAAAAAAGCTGCTGGGCGATCGCTCCGGTTGCGTTTTCTTGCCCTTCATCCAGTCTAGACGTAAAAGTCTCAGGACACAGATGATTTCCGCTTCTCTGCCACGGTATTAAAAAGGAAGGGAACAATAAGAGTCAAGATGTGTCTAAAATTAGCGGTTTACAAAACAAGCTAAGCTTATAATACCCCGAGTACAATAAAAGCAAAGAGCCAGCGGGCCAATTATTTAAAAGCTGCAGGATAAAAAGGAAGCCTTGGTCAAAACTGTTATCAGGAAAAAAAATCTATCTTTATTGTCTTGCAGTTTTGATACTCACCAAAATAACTCTCATGAAATTATGCTGCTAAGAATGATCCAAATTGAAGCAACGCCCCAAAATCACAGCGCCTTACCCGAGTGATCAACGCGAGAGCAGCCCACCTTTGCTTCATTATTTTCTGCCAAGTTCTACATTCCAATATATTTGCCAACGGTTTTCCCTTTGTACACCTTTGCTCCTCACATGGGAGAGAAGGAAGAAAATGAAGGGGGTCATTTCCACGGGATCTGCAGTTGTATTCACATTTCGGGTCTCAAGTGCTAACACAGCTGTTGCTCCTGGACTGCATGCGATGCACCGCAGACCCAAGCTACTGAAGTTGTTCCTTTATCCAAGGCTCTACAGTCCTCATTTTCCCCTTTTCCAGCTACCTCTGTCCCAAGAGCAACCTTCACACTTAGCATAAACCAAATTTTAATCCATCTTCCTCCTAAATGCTGTGCACAGCCCACGCTCCCATCTTTTCCTGTCTTCCAAGCCCTACAACCATCTCCTCCACCATGAAATTTCTAGCCTGGCTGAAAAGCCACCCTTCCTGGGTGAGAAATGATTCTCAGATCTCTTCATTCTTCCTTGGAAATCCATAAATGGCCACATATTCTTGCTTTTCTTCCCATGGAGAGAAACAGCAACCACCTCGGTAGATAAATAAGGCTGGTGGTAGACCACTTTCAATCTTCAAGCCATGATTCAGCCACAATACATCAAGAGCTATTAGCCACATAATTTATCATTACGAGCAGGTCAAATCTTAACATGCTTCAAAAGGTTTTCTCAACACCAACCTACATGATGACCAAGGTCAGAAGTGAGAGGAAATAACGTGTTCATGGCCAGCTATGTTCTGCCCCAATTTCTGACCCATTCTCAGAGCTCTGTACCGTGGAACAAATAGGAAATGGGATTTCTTGTGGGGAAAAGCAAAGAGAAAACTATTCAAATCTCAGTGAACCACTATTCAGTTATTAAACCCCAGAGCTGACACTCTACTGACACAAGACAGTTTTGGAAGATGCCTCAACTGTGGTTTCAGGAAAGCTGAAGACTGATAATCGCTAAGATGGTTACACCCTTCTACATGTAGAAATAGTCAGACCAAGCATTAAAAAGTTGTTTCTAATTTAAAATATTTTGGAGTAGCACAATCACAGCCCAGAAAAACACGAACCCTGTAACAAATGACCATCACCAGACTCCCTACCAGTCCACCTCCCTTCCCCACCTCTCCGCAGAAGGAAATGAAAACCATATGAACTGGACAGAGCAGCGATCCATTAGATCATCTCATCCTACCCACCACGCAGCAAAAGATTGTTCCCTACAAGAAACTTCCCAAATTACTCCATCCAGTCTCACTAAAAGCCCAAAGCGATGGCGTTTCCACCTCTTCTCTTGGGATATTATTTCTCCCCGCAGCCTAAAACATCTCGCTGCCAGGAAGCCTTTCCTATCACAACTCTCCTTTTGAAAATTTCTTCATCTCACTTTTCAGTCCCCCTCTCTCCCCTGCGTATGCGCATTTATGAACTACCCTAATTAAACAGATTAATACCAAAAAAGGAATTACAATTTAGGAATAAATTAGTTTGTTTTTCTTTTATCCTCTACAAAAAAAGCCCAACATGTCAAGGAAAGTCTGAGTCTCTCTGAAATCTTCCCTTTTTAAATTGGTCCCACTGCTCATAATTACACCTCCCCTCTATCCATACAATTTGCTTTGCTTTTCTTCTCCTCTTCCTTTTTGGGAAGGAGTGAAGGAAGGCAGATTAAAAAATAAGAAAGAGAGGGATAAGGGGAGAGAGGAGAGGGGCCCGTCCCATCAGACCAGTCTAATTGCTCGCAACACTCCCCAGGCGTATGAAAATGTGGGTTACGATACCGGCTTTGCCTGATGAATATTCCCAACTCCCATTTCAGAGGCAGGACCTGGGTTTATCCAACACGACTGGCTTTTCCGCAGTAGGTTTCACCTCACGTAAATAGCAAGGCTGACTTCTGGCCAAACTGCAGGCAGCCGTTTGGAAAAAGAAGGACGAAGGTCTGAAATGCTGCACCAAAAAAAATACAATTTGTTTTTTTCACTAAAATTGGAACAGCTGCAAGAGACAAACGAACCCTCAAATATCCATCAGGCTAGTGGTCACCGCATATACGGGCAAAGGGCGTCACAAACGCAACGGCTTCGACGGAATCTGCCAGTGCCTTTCCCCAGCAATTTCCAATATAGAATTTTACACCCAGATCTACGTGTCTGATGCTGTTTTATTTTCAAAGATGCTTCTTTTGGGGCTTAATCATATGGGAAATTCTCACACTTTGACAAAATAGGTCGATCTAAAAGCCCTCCTGCTACTACGGGGTCCGGCCTCTGAGTTGTCCAACTGACACAAAAGGGAAAAAAATGACGATTAATACTCTACACTTTCTCAGCCTACACTTTTAAGGTTTCTCTTCATCATCAACTTCAACTTCAATGCCAACTTCTCCACTTCCAGGTAAGGCTGGAAAGCATATAAAAGAAGAAGGTAGGGGGAAAAGATGATGGCGAATGGTTGGAATTGTCCTCTCGGGTTTACCTACAGGCCTCGACGTGGTTTGATGTGCTAACGTTGGGATGTTAACCGGCAACGGCCTCTCTTTTAGAGGTGACGCGTTCATCCCCGCCGTATTACAAGCAATTAAAAGGCTGTTTCCATCACAGGAGTGTTCCTGCTGCCTCCGTTATCATTGCTGCTGGCGTCCAGCTCAGCTCAACTTCAAGTTTCAAAGGCCTCCACTCATGTTCAGGAGTTTTGCTGGCTGGCTGTCTTCATTCCTTCGTGTTTAAAACCTTTAACCATGTGTGCAAGTCCTTTTCTTGCTTGGCCAACTAAAAAAACCCCTTCTTTTACAAGGGTCTGAAAGCCAAAGGGAGAGCTTTTGGTGGGAGGGCTCTCCAGGCAGGAATCCCCTGTCAAAAGCTCACGCCGCAGAGCTTCCATGACCAGCAAAGTTGATTTCCCACCCTCGTACGGCATGGTGTAACATTTAAAAATATTCAGCTAATTTCAGCGTGTCCGCATCGCCCGTGCCCTTTATTTTTCTGATGGCTTCTCCGGGACGGGAAGTACGTGAACGTTCAAATCGCAGCGACCGAGCAAAGAGCCAGGAACCACTGGCCTGGGGCCAAGATCGGCACTTTTTTTTTGTTTAAAACAGAACTTACACAACTTATAGAGAATTGTAAGAATACATATGCATTCTAAATGCTCTACACACTTACTAGAGGCCTAAAAGAAAGCAGTCTTGGAAATGGGAAATGTGAATCAGAAGGGCAGGCCGGGGCCCAAGCAGGCGGCCTGCCCTTCCTCTGCTGCACGTCTCCCTTTCTTGGCTGCGAGGCGCCGCAAGGAAGCGATTATAAAGCATTTATTTGCAAAATCACAGCCAATAAATCCAATAGCAACAACACCCTCCCTCGTATCGCTTCTTCCTTGGTTGCGGGGGGGAATGACGGAGAGGCGCGGGTCCGAGAGGCAGGCAGGTGCGGGGCAGCAAGATCTTTCCGAAGATTTTCGTGAAGCGGTTGAGCCTGTGAGGTGTAATATTCAGCCAGGCTCTCGTGCAGGCCGTTTTGAAGCCCTAGAAAATAAAAAAGCCCTAGCGAGGCTACGAAGATTGTGATATGAAAACCTCTGAAAAGGTTAAAAAAACAGGACTGGGCTGTCGAATGAGGAAATGAGTAAGGGAGAGCGTTAGAGAAAAGAAAACGGTACAGAAAAAGCCATTTAATTCTCCTCCCCTTTCCTGGCTCCAAATACCATCACAAGAAAACCATAGGAAGCGAAGCTGACTGCTTTGAAAATCACTGAGGTCAAAAGCATGACAGAAGAAAGGAAAAAAGATTAAACAAAGGGATGATATAATCTCCAGAGCTATAATTCAAACCTTCGAGGTATAAATAGCTGCACTACGGGGCTCAAGTCAACCGCTAATTTACAGCGCAATCAGGAGGGGGGAGGCAGATACCCATCCCCACCAGCAGATTAATCCTTAATTGCTCATTTTTGCATCGCTGACACCTTTCTTTGAAGTAATCAAAGCCGGTAGCATCTCACAAAAGGCACCGGGCGAGCCTGGAAATGGCAGAGATGGGCCTTGCTGCTGCTTGTTCAGGGCTGTGACAGTTCCAGGTGCTTTGGTGGGTCCTCCGCGCGAAGGAAAAAAGGAGATGGCTCCAATCCATGGGGACAAGAGACAATCAAAGCCCCCTACTCGCCAGTTTGACAGAAAGGGAAGCAGGACTGGGACATGTTTCACAATCTTTTCACAAGGCCTTAATTGCAGATAAATACTTACTGGGATATTCAAATAATTCTGAGCACTTAAATCACTTTAGCGGCTTTGTAAATCCCTCTAGAAATGTAAATCCCTCTGGAAATATTCGTAAGGAGAGCGTGTGTGTGATGCTGAGATAAGAGGAGCAGGATCATCGAGATCGCCAGCTGGCGGAGACGGTGGCTTTCAGAACGGGTCACCCAACTGCTCATCCAGTGTCCTGTCCTTCCCCCTCAACTCACGATCTGCATCACATCACTTCAACGGCAATTTCAATTAATCGAACAGCATTTTCAATTAAGCGCTTGATAAAGACTAACCATCGTCTTCAGCAAGCTGCCAGCCGTTCAAAAGCACAGAAAAAATAATTTTAAAAAAATGAAAACTCTTAAAACACCTGCCTGAGGGACGAAAAACCTAGTGTTTAGCAGATATTATCTTTTTTTATTGAAGGGAGTAGATGTTTGAAAGCAGTTAATGCAGAGGAGAAAGTGCGTTGCCATCCAACATCTCACTAAAACATCTTCCCAAACGATTTCAAGCCTCACTCAGAGCACATAAAAATAAAGAAATAGCTATTAAATAGGTTTCGATTGAGCCTCTGGCCGGTGCTCAGGATTTGCCTCCGAAGCAAAACAGCGTAACCGGGGAAGGAGCAGAGAAGGTGGCAGCATCCCTCAGCAAAGCTGACGTCCCATCCAGCAACTGGCTCAAAACCAGTAGCATACCGGGCTTCCCAGTTTGCTTTTGTGCCTGTGGATACCTGTTACATCCTCACCGTAATACCTGAGGGTGGCTTCAACGCCGCTGACGGCGCTCGAGCCAGACGGGGCGCTGGGCTGCCTTGCCGCAGACCCAACGGGCCGGGCTGGCAGCTGAAGAGCAGAAAACGCGTTTCCTGCGACCGGTCGTTGGGAGGAAACAAACCTTCACGACGCGTAACGCGTGGCTGAGCTCTCAGCCGGCAGCCCTGAGCCTCCGCCGGCCCTGGCAGGAGCACGGGCAGCACGGGCGTTGAGGTCTTCTCGCAGCCCAGCACCCGCCGGGCGCCGCAGGACCGGGGCTCTGCCTTTCTTCAACAGCAATGGTTTCAAAAGTGGTGAGGAGGCCTGACGCGCGCGGTTCGTGCCCCTGCAGCTGAAGGCGCTGATCCGCCGCGACTGGAGTTTCAGAATGGTTTTTTTTTGACTGTTACTGGTGTCTCTAAGGGGACACCTGGTCTAGCAACGGGAGGAGAGCATGCAAGCAGAATCCCTGTCCTCTTTCAGTGGCTCAAGCTGCACGTTCACTCAAAGATGCAGACTCAGAAGAAAACATCAAGGCAATGCCACCACTCCTGACACATCCCTCCATGAGGACCCCCGGGTGCAGGAGCCGTTCCCAGGGCTCCCGACTTGCACGTCCTGGTTTGAGGAAGCACTGAAGGGCAGAGCTCCAATGCTTCCAGATAATTTGGTTTTTTGCTCAGATTTAACTCTTTCCCTCCAGACCCTTCAACCTCACATGGTTCTGGGTCATGACATCCCACTATCTGCCTTACCAATTCTATAACTTAAAAGTTCATCTTTGGGGTGAAGGAAGTGAGACTCCGGGCATCCTGGCAAGTGCCTCCTCAGTGCCCATCACTTCTTTCTCCAGCCCATTTCTGAACACACCTCTCCAACTCTTCTTGCACCAACACAACATGGATCCTGACCAACTGCTCTCTTGACCAACTCAACACAGCTTCAACAGTTACTCAAATCATTCTTCCTGCTGCCTAATCTCTACAGCCAGGGGAGAGACTTAAAAAGGGCCTGTGGTGACAGGACAAGGGGTGATGGTCTTAAACTAAAAGAAGGCAGATTCAGACTGGATATAAGGAAGAAATTTTTTACACTGAGGGTGGTGGAACAGTGGCCCAGGTTGCCCAGAGAGGCGGTGGATGCCCCATCCCTGGAAACATTCCAGGCCAGGTTGGCCGGGGCTCTGAGCAACCTGATCTGGTTGGAGATGTCCCTGCTCCTTGCGGGGGGGTTGAACTGGGTGACCTTTGAAGGTCCCTTCCAACCCAAACCAATCTGTGATTCTCGAGCCGTTTCCCTCTCCTCCTGCAGAGCTCTCACATCCCCTCGACTTTTCTCTGCGAGGAAGAACGCCGCACGCAGTAACACGCCATAACTAAACCCAAATGCACTGCAGCTGCAGAGGCCTTCCCGCTCAGAAGCTCAGATGTCAGTTCAGATGTCACAATACCCACTCATTAGGAGGAGGACAGCATTTAATCCTCAGAACTACTTTGTCTCACTTACAAAGTCTTTTGCCAAAACTAAGTCAACCTTGTTGACTTCTCCAGCCCTCTGCACAAGACTGGAAGTAGCTCACATGCATTTCTTTTTTCTTTTAAAAATTTTTTTAAAGGACCAGGTCTAATTGAACTTATAACCTACAAACTTCCTCTGGAACTACAGAAGCTTGACCTTACGCTTCCTCAAAGCCCAGCCCAAGGTAAGACCTGAGGTTGCCAGAACCTCTGCTAAGCGAGGTGCAGTCAAGCCAGCGAGCTGTACCAGTGAGGCACCTCGCAGTGGGGAAAGAGCCACGCAGAAGAAAAATGCAGATTTATTCTAGTATAAACTCCATCTGTATTTGAAGCATTTCACTTTAAAGAGCTTTTTCCCTCCCTCCAGCTCTTCAGAGAGCTCCTCGACCTTGCTGAATTGCTCATCAAGGCACACACACCACATGAGATGGAAGCAGAACCTGGCCAAGCTGCAGCGCTTGCTCACACACAGTCCCCATCCCCACAAAAGCTCTCAGCAGTAGCAAATCCCCACGGATTACCGTCTTTGTTCCCCCAAATATCGTACACTTCACCCAGGACACCACCCTCCTCCTGCACCACACCGGAGCCAGCTCGCACAGCGGGCAGAAGCACCTGGGCAACAGAGAAAGGAACGGGCGAGAAAAGGCGGCTGTCTTGCAAAACACATCAACCTTGACGGAGATCTATCAAACACGCTCAAAAAGCAAGTTTAGGAATTAAATCAGCTGTCACTGAGCAACAGTCTATAACTGTCCTCCTCCTCGGTCCCCAGATAACCCTTCCATGTTCCCCAAGAAACAATTCACCTCCTTCCTTAGCGAGCACACCCCTCAGCTCTGCGGGTCCTGGCTGTCCTCTCTCGCACTTGAAGCGTTATGATATCTGGATGAAGCTCAGAGCAACTGTTTGAATTTGTAAGACCGATAACGCATTTTGGCTCGGGACTGGAGGATTTACGCATCAAAAGCTTGTCTGCCTCTCCCCAACTGCAGCCGATTACCTGCTACCAGATATTGCTCCCCAGAAAACACGTCTACCTTTGACCACCATGGGTAAAGCGTCGCATCACTCTGCTCTCCCGGAGAATAATTAATTATCCCAGCCTGCCTTATCCCACCGTGTCCATCCACCGATGAAAAAAACCCAACCCAGATATCTGCCTGCCCTCAGAACGACTCCGTGTGAAAAGGGAACAGGTCCCCGACCAAGCACCAGCGGTTCCTCACCACAAGTAGGTCACACACACGTGTACCGTAAGAATGACAAATCCATCTAACCACTGACTGGAACTGCGAGAGGTCCACGCGGCGCTTGCCAAATTCCCATAGCATATGTAATTTTTTTTTTTGCTTTTTAATCGCTGCATAAGCCACAGAAGATTTAAACAGCAATATTAGAGGAAAAATCACTGGTCAAGGGAGAGAAGAAAATACCGGCAATGGTGACAGGCCAAGGAGAGGGGACTTCCATGGTTTGCTCTTGGAAAGACCTGATAGGATTGATGTTATTTGTTTTAGCTTTCAGCAGGGATCTTCAAGGATTTGGACTACAAAATGCTTAAATCACATGGCGAGAACTGAGTTCTAGAAAAGGAGAGATGAGAAGTTAACGGTGTTAGTAACCACCGACCTCTCTAATCCCATCGCTGACCGGCATCTGGATGACCAAACGTATTCCTGAAACCCGCACGCGGTTTACCTTTCCTTCACAGTAAAGTCTTGGGGTAAGAAACCTACAGTGTGCAATTCCATAATTTCATGGCTTTTGGTTTCTATCAGCCGGAACCAGATGCTCTCCTCCAGCCCCGCCAGCTTCAGTGTCCTCTGTACTTGGTACCGTGAAAAAAACTGCCACTAAAGCAGCTGCACTCGTGTCTTTCCCAACAAACCCAAATTTCCTCTCCTTGTCCTGCTTAACCAGGCATTTTGGCCTACTCGAGGTTTTGAACACCTCCGCACCGCCGCTGATGGCGGTCTCCTGTACTACTGGGAGGCCGCTGTCACCCAAAGCCGGGGTTGCAGAAGACCTTTCATCTGCTCTTCTTTGTTTGCTTTCCATCGTCAGACAGCAGGGATCTTCTCTGTTGACCCGCTCTCAAAACGGAGAGGATGGGGGCATGAACAGCTAACGTCACCACGAAGGACGCCCTGACAAAGCAGGAATGGGCACCACCGACTGAAAACAAAGGCAACTCTGCGCCGATTCATCCTTCGGAGGCATCTCCTGGCCTCCAGCGATGACAAAGGAGCCTTCGTCCCTTCTGTGTCTTCACTGCCTTGACTTGTCATCTCCTCTGATTGCTCTGACCAGGAGCAGATAAACCCTCCAGCGATGTGGAACTCACCTCTATGTCTGTTTTACAGTATTGATCAACCAGAGCAAGGCAGGTTTTCCTGGAGCTAGTAAGCATTACTTGCTCAGAAGACCCATTTTGAGCTGTAAAAATAATCATTTAAATCATCTCATACGTCATGTGTCTGATTTGAAGGATCTCTTCTTTTGAAGGAGATGTGGATCAACTCAGCCCTTTCCTGGAGCCAAATTGGAGCAGAGATGTGTTTGAAGCCATCAACACAACACAAATGGTTCTTACAGATTCAGGTCCACCAGTATTGGTGGCAACTGTTTGGCTGGAACTGGCACTGCTTGATCTCAGCGGAGACGTGATGTTGAGGGAGCCCTTAAGCTTAGCAAGCGACCACCGCAAAAAAAAACGTGAACCCAGGCTGCAGATCGCAGCTGCAACCCTCCTGAAAGCTGAAGCTGCGGTTGCTACACCCTGCAAACAAGGGCTGGCAACGTCTTTTTGAAGGCAACCACCAATTTGGTGCAGTTTCCTGTCTGACTCAGGTGGCAGGCACACCCGTTGCTGGTATCAGTTTTTCAGGACCGAATTTCAATAAAAATCCCACATCTCAGGAGGACGCAAGAGCAATCCATGTCTGCACCGACAGTTAAGTCAAATTTACGTAAAAACGAGCTCTTCCCAAAGACCTGCAAGAGGAAACCTGCTTGCAGAACAAGCTGCTCTAAAAAAAAAAAATAAATTACTATTCAAGGAGGCGGTTTTCAGAAATAAGGGGGAGGGTGGATGTGTTTATTTACACACAGCAGCTCCAGGGCCAGGCTGCAGGTCCCGACGCGCTGCCCGGTGTGCTTTCTGTAGGCAGTCGTCTCCTCCACGTCCCCAGCCCGCTGTCAGATTCAACAGCCGAACGCTGGAGGTGCGTGCTCGGTACCGACGTTTGCGAAACGGTTCACACAAACCCCAGGGTATTTTTTAGCAGGCAGCAGGCCAGGTCAGCTCACATCCCTGATCTCAAATCCCACGTAGAAGTTTGAAGTTTTGTAGGAAAGAGGTGGGGAGAAGCGCCGATGGGATTTAGGAGCAGCAGTAATTTGTGATTTCTGGTCTCTGCATTTCCAAAAAGCCCCCCAAGGGTCAGCCTGCACATCAACAAATGCCAAAATTTGACCGCCACCTTCAAAGGTTTGAGAAGGATTACAGCTCTGGGCAGCTTTGACCAAAACTCCAGGAGCAAATCTTCCACGTGGGGGAAAAAGAACTTCTTGGCTCGGTCACCATCCAGTGCAAAAGCCACTGGGTGAACCAGCGCGGGACTGGAGGACGGCAGTTTTTGGAAGAGAGAGGGTGCAGGGTTTGTCTGCTGCAGCAGCCGGTGCCTCCACGCTGGAGGGTGCGGCTGGATGGGATGGAGCCACGCAGCAGCAAATTAAATTTGGGATTAAAAAGGGAACGCGCAGCAGAGGAACGAGCCAACCGCAATTACTGACTCTTATCTCACGGGGAAGATCTTTCCGTTGTTGTGGGCAGCGCCGAAAACACCAGCTCGGCGATCGGCACCGCCGGGACCGGTGAGAAGGAAACCGCACGCGTCAAGCTCCTCTGTAAATCTACAGAGCGTGTCGGCGCGGCTCCCACCTCCCAAAAGACGCCGGCGACGCCGCTGGAAAAGGCAGAGGGAAGGATACGGATGGTCTGAAGGTGGCGAATGGCTTTGGCTGGACTTTGTCAAGATGAGACGGGTGGTTTTAGCGCTCGCCCTCTTACCAAAGCACGGCACGGTGTCGGTGTGACTGTCACCTCCACGCCTGGGGGGTTTTCCGCCCTTTTGAGCAGCTCGCCGTAAGGCTGCACGCACAAACGGTACCCGCATCAGCGGGCAACCATTCATCGGTGCATCCAGCAACGCTGCGCGTGCTCCGGCACAGAGGGCTCAACGCAACGCCGTGTCACCTCGCGGTGACAGATTCAGACTGGATATAAGGAAGAAATTTTTTACACTCAGGGTGGTGGCACACCGGCCCAGGCTGCCCAGAGAGGCGGTGGATGCCCCATCCCTGGAAACATTCCAGGCCAGGTTGGCCGGGGCTCTGAGCAACCTGATCTGGTTGGAGATGTCCCTGCTCCTTGCAGGGGGGTTGGACTGGGTGGGCTTTGAAGGTCCCTTCCAACCCAAACCCTTCTGTGATGCTATGAAATCCTCCTAGATTTCCCCTATCAAAACCAGCTTCTGAGAAAGTAAGTACATCACACAAAGTATTTCAGAGGAGCATCCCCATGTTTACCTGAACCTTTTCTACCATCTACAAAAAGAAAATAAAGAATTACAAGCAAATTATTTAATACCATCAGGTTTAGTCCAATTCTAAGGGAGGATGACAGGTTTAGCATCCATGTAGAATTCTGAGTGAAATAAAAAGCTTGCCTTTCTACACAAAACCTGGTTTTAAGTCACCCAAACTTCAAGTGATTCCTTCGTTGCTCTTCCTATTCCTACGAGACATCGTAATTTCAAGTATTGGATGATTTGAGTCTGCAGCTTCAAACTTTCTGCAAAACGTCAGCTTCTCGTCTTTTGTAGACAGACTGATGACACTATAGCTAATTTGCCTAATTAGCCATTTGCAGAAAGATCTCTTTACAAGAACGTGAAACCCTTCAAACGAAACGCTTGAAGTGCAGAATCAAGAGACCATCCATGATCGTGTACTCCCATCTTCCACGTCTTTTTGGGCTGCGCTATTCCAACCGGCAGCTCCTGCGATCGCGGGCGTTACACGTCCTCAATAAAAACTCAGCTCTGCCAGAGGCCAAGCACGATTGTCCCAAGTTTTTCCTAACAGGAGGATGATTTTTAAAAAACAAACACGCGTATCCAGACGCCGTCGCACAGCCCAGGAGGAGTTTTCCCCTCGATTTCAGCAGCTTTGTCTCGACTGTTCCATCTTCCCTTCCCCCAAGCGCTTGGTTTTTGCCGACCGCCGCATCCAGGCACACAAATCCTTTTTCTAACGGGTGCTCCGGTCGGAGCACAGGGAGAAGGCTTGCACAGATGTTTGGTTTGTAAGAAACAATAATTCATGCAAATCCCTGCTCCGAGCAAATTCCACAGCGGTGCATCTTATCGCGAGCCAAACAAAAAAAAGTCTAAATACATTCGAGAACCGTCAACGCGTATTAAAAGAATTTGCTCGTGTTACAGCTTGACTTTCCCCCTCTCCCTCCAACGACTCAGCCAGTAAACAAACCACCGACACCAAACCCGAACCAAAGCACCGATTCCGCCCGTGCTCTTCAGAGGTGTAAACCCCAACGGCAACACAAAGCAAAGCTTGCGCTGAAGTACGACAGGCGACACACCCCGCGGTCACCCGCGACGCCTCCCGACGCGGTTACAGTCCGAAAAAAACCCGCGAGAATAAAATCCTGCCTGTGATGGTCTCACCAAACGTCTCACCAAAGCAGAGCATCCACCTTTGCCGTATTTTGGGTATTTGCAGAGGTTTGTTACACTGGTGGGAACTGGGAGACAGCTCCGCCACCTTTTTGAGCTGGTAAATTGAAATGCTCCGGGTGCATAGAGCAAAGCCTGGAAGGTCCTCTTGCCAGAGTAAAGGCAAGATGGCTTTTGGAGGTTTTTTTTTTGCCTACAAGGAGAAAGGTCAAGCCACATTTAGGGGTCTACAGGGTGACTAGGGTGAAGACCCTCTTTCCTGCTTGAAGAGGAGGCAGAGACCAGCAGTGACCATTGCACCACCCTGATGATGCTTCCGAGCACAACAGTTGTGGCAGAAACGACGCAGCAAGACAAGAATCCAGATACCAAAGTATCATAAAAACTACTTATAAATACATTTAACTCCGCACACATTTGTACTTTTTTTCCCCAAATTTGTCCAATAGTTTAGTGCTTTCAATCTCAGGGATTTTCCTCTATTTCATTAATCAAGAATTGAGTACTCTCTTGTCACATTTGGAGATAGACCAGCTTTCCACAGAAGCTCAAGATGATGAAAATAAACTAACAAAATATATTTTTAGGGCTTTTTTTTTTTTTTTTGAGATGGCGAGCTAGAACCTGAATTCCAACCCAACCACTACGTTTCAGCAGAACAAAAAAATCCCTGTGCTGAGTGCTCTCAAATAAGAGTCATGGCCCTTCCAACTCCGCACCAACAGAGACCTCATTATCCTTTGGGGGAGGAAGTCAGATTTTTTCCACTTAGTTACGTTCCTAGGTAGTTCTTAAATAAGATTTCCCTTCCCCCTGTGTTTAAAGGGACACTTTAAGACAACACGTTAATGCCTTGGCCGTGTGCTGCCCCATACAGCCGCCGTTGTGCACCGAGAGCGATGGCTGGCCGGCCACGGGCCCGCATGATTTGATTTCAAGGAGAGGACAAACGCCAAGATGCCAAAAATAGCAGCGTTTCTTCCTTACCTTCATCATCGTAAGTAAATCATCCACCTGCATGTCATTAGGAGCCCATAAAGGTTCTTCCAGTGGTGCCCCCTGGAAAGAAAGAAAGAAAAAGAAAAAGGTTTTAAAACCAAAATTCAACAACATCTCTGGAAAACAGCATTTTTTCCTGCTGCCAGCAAGGCAGTTCCACTTCATTTTACCCATATGCAAAATGCAGCTTTTCATTGTTGCTCCAGCTAGAAACACCCTTGAAAAAAACGAAAATAACTTTTAAATACAAAAGGCAAAACCACGGGAGTTTCCAGGGTTCAAAGGGCTTTTGGGCAGAGGCAGCAGCAGTTACAAATGAGGAGACCGATGTTCCCAGCGTCGCTCGATACATCCATTGCTGTTTGGGGTAAAATAAAGCAAAGTTTAGGAGGGCCCACAGCTAGAAGTCGATAATTTTTATCGGAGTGAAGGCATCGTGGCCAGAAGGTCACACGGTGCCCACCGGGCTTCTGATGGCCACATACCAGCGATGGCCACCAGCGGATTTCCCCAAGCCCAAACCTCTTGGCCGGAGGATGAAGTTCAATCCCAAAGGGAACGGGCTAAAGCTTGTCCCTGCGGTTCAGGTGACCTGCAGTGACGTCTGTGACGTTCTCACAGCTCTGCGCAAAGCAGCTTCCCTCCCCACCAGCTCTTGG
Organism: Tetrax tetrax; assembly: GCA_009806455.1. Taxonomy (NCBI): domain Eukaryota; kingdom Metazoa; phylum Chordata; class Aves; order Otidiformes; family Otididae; genus Tetrax; species Tetrax tetrax. The sequence continues at coordinate 68,772 of WHYT01016313.1, forward strand.
GCGTCAGTTCCTCGCCCCATCGGCAAGGCCGCAGCGCAGGGCCTCGCGGCTCAGTGCCGAATTCGAGCCTGTTCCCGGTTGATCCCAACTTCTACATGCCGAGCCACGTCGCTCCCGCTCTCCGCATCTCTTCTCCCTCACAAAATATTTTTTACCTACGCCACCTTCGAGGCAGCAGCGGGCTCCTCGCAGGAGTTTGCAGAACCAACTCCTCATTTGACTAATCCCATCTTCTGGGCTGATGCTATAAAGCACAAAATTAGAGGCCTGAAGCACTTCTACATTTAGAGTTGAATATATTTAACCAAATTAATATTTTTTTTCCAATCCACATCTTTTCTCCCCAGCCCTGGGCAGGATGCGACCCAACCATCTGCTCCGTCGGTGCCAAGAAGCCGCGGAGCTCAGACATAATCCCCGGGTGATCTCCTCGCTGCTTTTCATCCTGCTCAAGCGTCGACTCGAGCACTTGTTCAATCAGACAAGTCTCAGCGCTTCAATCAGATGGGCACACAAGGTTGATTTTTACCTCCACAGAGAAGAAAAGAAACCTGATTTAGTTGGGTGCGATAGAACCGGGAGCTTCAAAGCAAGACCTGGAGATCACGTCGGCTCTGAAGTCGGCCAGAATCACTGCTCAACCTGAGCAGACCACCAGCAACCAGCAACTTCCATTTTAAGAGAACTTGAGAGACAGTAGATTAAAAATTCATTGGATCTGGCAGGGAGGAGGAGAACTGGGTTATTTTATCAATATTTATTTTTTAAGGCAACTGGAGAACAGCTGAGGTGCCTGCTTTCTCTTGTCTCTGGCTCAAAGCGAGCGACCCACAGAGGTGCTGGACTTGCTGGTTCCCCTGCATCCCCTACGTCTCCTTCCTTACGACCCAGCGTTTCCCAACACTGCTGTCCTGGGGTAGAAGGGTCTGGGGGCTGCAGAAACGCAGCCCAGCCTTCAGCCTGTCCTCTCCTGCCTGATGTCCTTCATCACGTCCCTTCATCCTTCAGTTAGACGCATGCACTTAAAATAAAGGGGTAAATTTTACGAGACCAAGTCAGGAAGTTGGCGCAAGCACGCGTGCTGTCAATATTTTCTTGGTCAAAGGATGAAGGACTCCCCTTCCCTGACGTTACTAGCAGCATCTGAGAGTCAAATCAGCAATGAAGTTGAGTTTTTACAAAGCTTGGAGCAAGACACGTGCAGTGTTCGCTCACGGCTCCTTCCAGGGTGAGGCCAACATCTTGCCGAAGGAAAGACCTACACTGGAAGGTAAAAATAAAAAAAGCAAACGCGAAGGCAGAACGAAAACAGAAGAGCTTGTAGAAGTCAACGCAACACGTTTGAATGGGTTTTGGAGCAGGCTGGGTCTTTAGATGGCTGCAAAAGCAGATCGGTGACAGAAGAAGAGTCTTTCACGAGGCACGGCTTGCCGCGACCCATAACCCTCGTTCCTTCGGCCAGGCGAGGAGCGCGGTGCAGTGATACGTCCTTGTGAGAAAACCTTACATCTGCTCTCAGCAATCAGTGAGACGGCCACGCTCGGAGGAAACCCGATTGCCAAAGAGCCAACGGATGACAGGATCGAAAGGAGGTGGTGTGACCCACATTTGGCTCGTCGAGCCCCTGCCACACACGAGCCTTTCCGCTCATCTGCCGTGCCCCAACCCTGCGACGTAATCCGCTTGCCAGATAATCCGCCAGCAGCGCAGAATCCCGAGGATCCGGTGCCGGCAGCTGACTGCGGGGAGCCATGGCTGCAGCCCGCCGGCCTCGGGATTACTCTTCGTAATTATTATTTGTATATTTTAGTTGTGCATGTTTGGATGAAAGCAATATAACCAGGTAGATGTTAGAGCAGATCAACAGTAACTGGACACGGTGGTAGGAAGCAGCTTCCATTCCCTACAGCCAAAATTCAGTTTTCCACATCTGGCAGCGTTGGGAAACCCAACACTGACCTGATCCAGGTGTTTCTGGACAACGCCGTAACACAAAGCTGCTTCAGGAAGAGCTTCAGAAACAGACCCTGGGACTCAGCTGCTGTCTTCCATACGGGGCTGTGTGAAAGACTAAAGACTCCTTCTCAAACCCGGCAAGCAAGGTGAAGGAGAAGGTCTACCATGTGCTCTCATATTTTGGATTCACAAGACAAAGCAGTTTTATTGGCAAGAGGTCCTGTGAATTGGTTGTGTTTGTATTTTGATTCAAAGCAAGAAATGGAAGATGAAGAGCCGCGTGTTTGCAAGCTCTCCTGTAGGCTCCATCCCCTGGACAGGTCCAAGGGATGGTCCATCGACTGGCAGAGCACAACTCAGTGCCAGGAGAGAGTTCAACCACGCTTCTACCTCAATGAGTAACAGAGGCAGCTTATCTTGCGGAGCTTGGGAGCTGCAAAACTACAGCTCAACTGGGGAATTCCCATCATCAAACAGGAAAATGCTACGGATGGTGAGTAACACGCTTGGGAGTGAACGGCTCTGAGAAATTCAGCAATGTCCAGACACCTCAGTTGAGGCCAGGGTCTGACTTACAGGATGTTCCCTCCCTGAAAAAGCAATTACGTCTGCAAACGGTACCTACCAAAAAGATGGATGGGACCATGAGAAAGGTGTTCACAGAATCCCTGAATGGTTTGGGTTGGAAAGGAACTTTAAAGTCCAACCCCCCTGCCTGGAGCAGGGACATCTCCAACCAGATCAGGTTGCTCAGAGCCCCGGCCAACCTGGCCTGGAATGTTTCCAGGGATGGGGCATCCACCGCCTCTCTGGGCAACCTGGGACAGTGCTTCATCACTCTCATTGTAAAATTTTTTTTCCTTGTATCAAGTCTGAATCTCCCTCCCTCTATTTTGAAACCATGACCCCTCGTCCTGTCACCCCAGGCCCTGCTGAAGAGTCTCTCCCCACCTTCCCTGCAGCCCCCTTTGGGCACTGGGAGCCGCTCTCAGCTCTC
>WHYT01016313.1:87069-107023 GCA_009806455.1 Tetrax tetrax
GGAGCAGCTCTGCTGTGAGGCCAGGCTGGGAGAGCTGGGGCTGTTCAGCCTGGAGAAGAGGAGGCTCCGGGGAGAGCTGAGAGCGGCTCCCAGTGCCCAAAGGGGGCTGCAGGGAAGGTGGGGAGAGACTCTTCAGCAGGGCCTGGGGTGACAGGATGAGGGGTCATGGTTTCAAAATTCAGAGATTCAGACTGGATATTAGGAAAAATTTTTTACACTGAGGGCGGTGGCACACTGTCCCAGGTTGCCCGGAGAGGCGGTGGATGCCCCATCCCTGGAAACCTTCAAGGCCAGGACTTTCCAACATGGTGTAAGGAGGACAAGAGGCCAAAGCTTACGTGGAGGAGCTTTTCGGCAGTTAATCCAAGCGTTGGCCGATCTCCGATTTAGGCCGTGCCACAGCCGTCTCCCTACACCGCAGATGTGACAGCAGTACAATAGCATGAATAATTTTTGTTACTCACTCCCTCCTGAACGACAGCATTCAGAGGCTAAATTAAGAACACCAAAACGATTAACGTGACCATTAACCCCAGCCCCACCCTAATTGCACTGCATGAAAGCATACGTAACGACGACAAAGATAACATTGTGTGTCATAAATATCACACACAGGAATACAGCAGTCACAGCCTTCGTTTCCTGACCCGGGAAAGCTGCTATAATTGTAGCATGTTGTGCTCATGGAGGATTTCCATTTGGAAGTTGGTTGCCAACAGCTCTCCTTGGCTATCATTTCCCATCAGGCTCTTAAAACTCTTTGGGGTCCCCATCAACACCGTGTCAACGCGCTGCTCCGAGTTCCGAGCCGTGCTGTTCAGCAGGAATTTCACGTTCTTGGTGGAAAGAAATCAAGATCATCTCAGGGACATACAAGCTAGACGTGGAGATGTCAAGCAATGAGAGCAGAATTTGCGTGTTTGGGATTTTTGATGCACATTTCACAACTGAGGGCATCGAAACTAAAACCACCTTCGCTCTTGGAGGCCCTCCAGCCAAGTCAAGAGGACAGGAGACCTCAGGAGACCATTTTTGGTTTTAAGCGATTCGGCTGTTACATCTCACACAATTCACTAGGTTTCACCCTCAGTTTCTCCCCAGGAAGAACAATCACTTCCACACCAACCCCTCCTCAATCCTTACTTAAGATCTTTTATAAATTACCGAGAGGATTTCATTTCCCTGAAAGTCATCAAGCCGGGCTTCTTCTCCCACCGCTGGCAGTTGTGCTCCCGGTTGTTTGCCGAGGACCCCGCAAGGCTCAGCTTGAGAGGAAGACCTGTCTCCCAGAAAGGTTTCAAGGGCGAACACCGGCCGTTCTCTGACGGCTCGGCACTTAACGAGAACCCCCCCCTCATTAGTATGCTGAGCTACATTAGTTCTGCCGCTTTACCGAGCCGAAGCATCAAAGCGGGGCTGAATCTTCAATTTCACAGTTTGCATCACATCCTCGCGGGTTTCCAGGCACGGAGCGCTGACGGCGTCTCCGCAGCGTTTCAGATGCGTGAGGAGCTGCCGGTAAATCTGCGAATGCCTGTCGAAGAGGCAACGCGAGTCTCCGAGCGAACGGAGATGAAGTCATCCGTACGGACAACTGGGGTCAAGGAGGCAGAGGGGCGAAACGACTGCCTGTGAGGCGTCGGTAATACCATGACCTCAACCGAGGAGATGGCATCATCCTAAAAATCAAATATGGATTACCTAAGAAGCACATTTACGTGGCAGACTTTGCATCAAGCCTGGGAAGTCTTACGATCTCTCCACTCAATCTCCCTGCTGCTCAATGTTCACAGAACTTGTAAGATCTGAAGTTCTTCAAACGGGGATGAAACCGCACAGCGGTTCAAAAGGCTATCTGGGTTAGAGCAGCTTATAAATCATGGAATCGCAGAACGGTTTGGGTGGGAAGGGACCTTCAAAGCCCACCCAGTCCAACCCCCCTGCCAGGAGCAGGGACATCTCCAACCACATCAGGTTGCTCAGAGCCCCGGCCAACCTGGCCTGGAATGTTTCCAGGGATGGGGCATCCACCGCCTCTCTGGGCAGCCTGGGCCAGTGCTCCACCACCCTCAATGTAAAAAATTTCTTCCTTATATCTAATCTAAATCTGTCTCCCTCTGTCTTGAAACCATCACCCCTCGTCCTGTCATGGCAAGTCCTGCAGAAGAGTCTCTCCCCACCTTCCCTGCAGCCCCCTTTGGGCACTGGGAGCCGCTCTCAGCTCTCCCCGCAGCCTCCTCTTCTCCAGGCTGAGCAGCCCCAGCTCTCCCAGCCTGGCCTCACAGCAGAGCTGCTCCAGCCCTCTCAGCATCTGCGTGGCCTCCTCTGCACCCTCTCCAACAGCTCCATGTCCTTCTGCTGTTGGGGGCTCCAGAACTGGACTCAGTGCTGCAGGTGGGGTCTCAACAAGGCAGAGCAGAGGGGCAGAATCCCCTCCCAGGACCTGCTGGCCATGCTCCTTTTGATGCACACTGTGTCCTGCTACTGCTCTCCTACCTTTAAGAAATTAGCTCAAGAACACAACATTTTACTCACTCTAATATGAAAACTACGAATTAGATTGTCATCACTACAGTTGTACCCGTACCTATCAAATATTAGCACTTTTAGCTAATTTTTGCACTAAGAACAGATGATGACCAGGTCAGAGTAAGACCAACCAAGGCCAGGGAATACTTCCTCGTGTTCAAAGTTCAAGCAAAAAGGTGTTTGGGATAGGAAATGGCTCCTAGATACTCAAACGAGGACTTGCCATAGGATTCTCCAATGCATATGTAGCATTATGGCTTTAGAGGCGTCGTGCAGATTAATAAAACAGAATAATGATCTCACAGTGAAGTGTTTAGCTGGAATTAAAGAGATTAATGTTCACGTCCCGGCTCTGGAAGTTCTCACCCTTGGGAAAGCCATATCAACTCTTGCATCTCGCCTCTCTTTTCCACAAACCCTCCTTTGAATTACTGATTGCAGAATCTGAGTGAAGTTGCCAGAGGGAAAGACCATTCCAAAGACTTTTTTTTTATTGTTATTTTTTTTCCTTAATACCCGCTATGAGGCACCGTCTTGTTTTATTCATGATCCTTTGAAGAAAGAACTTCCATCTTCAGGGAATAAAAACAAGTACGTGTTACCTTTTGAACAATATCATGTGCTTCTACCGGTGAAGTACAATTCTGAACAAACACTCCTATGAACATATCAAAAAATGGGCAGTGCAATTTCACGTAATAAGGCGTTTGATGGTGCCTCGTTCCAATGTGTTTGTAGACCCAAAGGTTAGCTGGGGCAAAATTCTGAAGTTAGTGGAGTATTTCTTGACCTAAATTCACACAGGAGCAGAAAGGCATGGCAAGAAAAACTGTCCCATACAGTTTTGCGTATTTTGTGACCTGCCATTGCTAGATGGCTAAAGACTTTTGTTCTTTTAGAGTTAAAGCAAGGCTCTTCCTTTTATTTCTGAAGCTCACGTCATCAGAAGCAAGACATTGAACCCTCACGATGGATTTGTAATTCAGTTACTCCACACCAGCTCACCTGTAAACCCCTGAGTGTCCAACATTTGGCATTTCTAAGAGTTCAGTCATATCCCAGTTCCTCTGCACACCAAAGAGACCCAACACTTCTTGGAACGTGGCTTTTCTTGAAGGCTCTTCGGAGAAGTTCATTAAGTTCAAGGTCAGGCTAGCAACCTCGCCATTGCCCAAAACACAAAATGCAGGCCAGATTTTGGTGAGGATGAAAAGGAAGGGGAAAGTATGTGGGTGGAAGAAGAACAATGAAGTTCAGTCACATGTCGAAAATGCTTTTTGTTGTTGTTTTTTAATCTAAAGCCAAAACTTATATTGAATCCAAATTTGTGCTGTGCAGTTTAAAAAGCAAGGGTAGGCTTCCTCCACCGTGAAAGAATAGATGTAGCACACAGTCAAGTGACATAAAGAAGCATCTGGTTGATGCCCCATCCCTGGAAACGTTCCAGGCCAGGTTGGCCGGGGCTCTGAGCAACCTGATCTGGTTGGAGATGTCCCTGCTTCATGCAGGGGGTTGGGCTGGGTGGGCTTTGAAGGTCCCTCCCCACCCAGACCATTCTGTGATTCTATGATTTGCAATGAGAAGGTAACTGTGTTTCGGTGGTGACATCTGTGTCCTCCACAGCCCGCAAGCTGTCATCATCTGACACCAGCAACAGGCGACAGTCACAACTGAGACACTAATGACCACAGCATGCAAACCTTCCTCCCCACACTCAGCCTGAAATTGCACTGAGAGGCTTCAGAAATCCCACAAGATTTCAACCAATCTCCAATTGTCTTGCAAGCATAATTAACGTCAATTGTCTGTTGATTTTATCTCCATTTTTCTCAGGTTCTCGGCTATTTGGGAAAGCTCTCCCTGTACGTACATGTGGGTATGCACAGCGGTGCGTGCACGTACTTGTCTGGAGCTACCAACTTCCCAGTGTATGTGCTTTTCTCAGGGCCTCCTTGGAGAAGAAGACCTAGGGAGGAAGCCTAACCTTTGGGAAATGCCCCTTCTTATCACCGACAGAAAGGTTTCTGCTCCCACCGCACCCTGCTGATACGGATGAGCTCAAATCAAACGTGGAAAACAAATGGAAACATTCCAGGCCAGGTTGGCCGGGGCTCTGAGCAACCTGATCTGGTTGGAGATGTCCCTGCTCCTTGCAGGGGGGTTGGACTGGGTGGGCTTTGAAGGTCCCTTCCCACCCAAACCAGTCTGTGATTCTATAAACCAAGGGAGTGTTCAAGCTCAGCCTGACTCTGCTAAGCTCAGCTCTCCGCTTCCCCCAGTGTTTTCTGACAAACCGCTCTCACAGAGATTTAAAAAAAAACATGGTCATCTGGCCCTTGGAGTAAGGAAGAGATTTTCCTCCCTTCTCCACATAAATTTTAAGTTTCCTAAAAACCAGAAGGGCAGGATTCCGAAAAAGCAATGGAGAACCTCTACAGAAAAAAGACCATGGAAAGTCTGACCCAGGCTAAAGACAAACTGCCACTCCAGGCGACATCCATGGCTCCGTCCATTCTCCATTTATTCTTCTGAAGCTCCCCAGCAACAGCTGGGGCAGCAGAAACCAAACCTCCAAACATCGCTGCTGTCTGCTTGATCATACGCCCCAAGACGTGAGCGCAAAACTCGCCTTCCAGGAACCGCAGCAAGCACCTTCCCCCTCCTCCCTCCCACTTCGCACGGTGTGAGCTCCTAAACCTCTCCGTGATGGGGAACTGAGAGTATTTGGGGGGAATTTAAAAGCAAATAATATTGATCAGTGTTACTTCCACTGCAGCAGTGCTTATGGATTCCTACTGAAGAAGCTGGTGCTAGATCTAGGCAGGGATTACGTATTTGTTCCTTCTGCCCCAAATGAGATTTCCCAGAAATAAATAGTTTTTAGTTAACGGAGGGTCTCGGTGAGTCACAGGCAGGCAGGTGACCTATGCTACCATTCTCTCTTACGGGTCAAGAGGTAACGTGAGCAGCAAGACTACGCGTCAGGGAGGGCAAACATGGAAGAATGTCGGCTTTAAGAAAAATTAATGACGCTGTGAGGTAGGTTCAGCATGACTTTGATTGAGAAAAACAGAGTAGGCGTAGCCAAAGGGTTGGAGAATTCCATCCAAAAAAATAGAGTTGTCTCACTCCCCAAAACTTTCCTATTCAGTGGAAAATTCAGCTTGCTACGAAGTTAGATGGAAGTTTCTGCGCCAGTGGAGGCAGGGGTTCACCTATGCACCCAAACGAGAAAGGCCAAGAACGAGGCATCCAAACACGCAGCGCTGCCAAAACCCCAGTGGTTTTATCATCTAGAGTTCAAATCAAGACCTCCCATCCTGCTGTTCGCGCTGCATGTGGCAGGGTTTCCAAGAAACGTCTCTTGGCGATAATCCCAAAAAAGCTGCTTCCGACCTGCTGCTGGGAGCGGAGCCGCTGCGCGCGGCGGCTTCTCTGCGGATTTTGAAAGCTCAATTTCCTACGAAGCTGCCCCCATGTCACATCCTTTACTGCTAGCACGGCGCTGAAACAGCAGGGTGTTTGTGAACAATGCCCTTGGCTCCTCCAAACACAACAGTTGACGCAAGCCTAAGGCTCGCCTAAGGCAAGCCCAGCGGCCTAAGGCTCAGGGAGACGAGCTCGCCCTTGTTCTCATCGCAAGGTTTGCATCGCATCGAGGACACGTCCCCTCTACCCCTCCCGTAAACCTGCTGAGATCCTGAAAATAATTATGGTGGAAAAACCTGGGCTAACCCAACCGTGGCTCGGTGAAACTGTCCTATCCAGTGGGGTGAGCTGGGACAGACAGCGAAGCCCTGGGAGATCAGGCAGTAACGAGCCAGGGCGATCACCCCTGGCCAGGAAAGGCAGGATTCCAGGCCAGGTTGGCCGGGGCTCTGAGCAACCTGGTCTAGTTGGAGATGTCCCTGCTCCTTGCAGGGGGGTTGGACTGGGTGGGCTTTAACTGTCCCTTCCCACCCAAACCAGCCTGCGATTCCATGATTCCCACTTGCACTCTTTGGGAGAGGTGAAAGGTGTTTGTTAGTGGGATTTTTTTCTACCTCCCACTCTCTTTCCCTTCCTCCAGTAACACAGTTCAGCCAGTTTTGATTCGAGACCACCTCACCCTCTCCTCAGAGGTGCCACCACACTTGGGAGCACTCCCACGTCGGGGATCCCAAGGTTTCCAGTTACGCATGCAGAATCTTTTAGGACATAATCAAAGTTTCAGAGCTAAACTTTGAAGCCTTCTTACCTACGTTCTGCAAATGCAAGCTCCCTGGTCTGCCAGCGTCACACCCCGTGAGCTAGAATAAACGTGCGACATTGCTGAAATGGCTGACAAAAGAGGACAATAACTTGTGACAAGGGAACGTGACCAGCGAAAACAAAGCCCAGAAATCTCGCAACGCATCTGAGCGGACAGCTTTGTCTAGACTTCACGTGTTAGTTTTCTCCTGCACAACCCAAATCTGAACGCTTTGGACCTGAAATCTGAATCAGTAAGTGATGTTTAATGAAACACTTTAAAAAGCAACCCATAAAAGCATAAAAAGGTGCTCAAGATCTTCCAGCCAACATCGGCCACTCAGAATCACAGAATCACAGAAAGGTTTGGGTGGGAAGGGACCTTCAAAGCCGCATCAGCCTGCGGCCGCTCCTCTGCACGTGAGTCCAGGCACATCCTGCTGATCCAAGCGGCTTTGGGATGCCAGCTGGCCAGTAAATTGCCCATTTTCAACACTAACAAGTCTTGATAAGCACATCCAGGCCATCGTTTTTCAGAGAGGGCAACTGCCTGAGTGCAGGTAAAATCTTTGTCCTACAAACAGATCTGAAACTCATCGGGAAGTGTTAGAGGCGTTCAAAGGGAAGCATTTAGCTCGTCATCCATCAAAGTTACCATTGACTTCAGTTTGGCACAGAGGGATCACCCCAGGTTTGCAAAGAATTTTTATACGAAACCGTAAATTGGTCAAGTTTGTGAAGCAGGCAGTGTCAGCAGGACCCGATGTGCGAGCTTTAAGGAAAGAAGAAACCACACAGACAAATTTCATCTCCAGACAGGGTGAATCCGTGAAAGCCACAGCAATGAGAAACATCGGAAAAAGGAGCTCGTTGATAAAAATCACCAGGTTTCACACACACGTCTCAGTTTGCTACTCTAGCAATACCATCCTGGTACCGTTGAAATGAGTTCTTTGAAATACCCAACAAGAAATCTTACAGCAATATTTTTATTTTCCTCAAGTCAGACCATGGGAAGAACTTTGACCAGAACAACTACCCGCAAACTCCCTGCTGGCTCTTGCTTTTTAATTCACTGCTGTCCTGAGTAACGTTCCTTCTTACTCCACAACCTTCTTTCTTACTCCATGACCTTCCTTTCCTCAAAAAGATTGGTTTTTTTTCTTTCTCCCTCCTCAATAAATCAGTCACGCCAGAATTATGCACCCATCTGTGCAAAAGTAATAGCAGAGGTCAGTGTATTTCAACCTCATACTGGTTTGTATGACCAAGAAAAAAACACCTTAAGAAAAGCCCTCTTCAAAACAGCACAAATATTGACAGCCCAACTCTTCACGCCTCGCAACGCCAACTCAAATTTTCAAAACGGAAAGATTCTTTCAAGTAAATGAAGAGAAAATACTGGATTCATGAAAGTTTGTATCAAAACAAAGGCAATCCCCCGGCCTAAGAAGACGACGCTCATTAAGATCAAACAGAACGATGGAGCGCAGGTTTCACCACGCAGATGTTGTAAGACCGAGAGATGTGAATCTCTGAGAAAGCTGGACACTCAGCACCTCCCAGCGCTGCTGCTCTCCCGTGCGGGCTACAGCAGTACGAGCTTCGTATCCAAAACATCTCATTTATGTTTCTACTGTACCTTAAAAGGGACGCTCATTCAACTCTTCACCTCCCCAAAGCGACCGTCAAAGCTTTTCCGATGAATGGCAGACGGGGACGAGGACGAGGACGGGCAGGACACAATCAATCCTTATTAAGGCTGATGATTATTCTCGATGCGCCCTGCAAGAGAGAAACACCCGGTTAATGCCTTGGGCCAAGACGAGCGAGTTGTCTCACACCAATCAGCCATTTTTATCGCCCCAACTGCTTGAATTTCGTTGGGGATGACTGGGACTGTCCCATATCACTGAGATTGGCACACCCACTCACATAGTCTCCATCTAAAATAAGTTTCTCAAAGCTTTACAAGCACAATTGCAGGTCTACCAGCCTGCAGAAGGCATGGAGATGGTTGAGAAGAAGACTGAAGACCATAGCTCAGGTCATTTAGGGACTACACTAAGGCTATGCAGTCTGCTAATACACCAGGAGCCTAACGAACAAAAAAAAATTAGTCTTAAACTGTTCTGTTTTGCACAGAGGACAACTAGGAACATACGTCACTTGGCCTGAAGCTGGAAGGATCTCCAGCCGTGCCAGATCTGACATTCAGATCTAGACCGCTGCCTTAAAAACAATCTTCTCTTCTCCTTTCCAGAGAGGGCAAGGTTTGCAGACAGGAGCTTGCTGGGCCAGTCAGCGTCAGTGCAAAAAGGGGACAAAGCTTTCCACCGCACAAACCCTTCTGGAGGTCTGACAGAGGGGAAGGTGCCTTCAAAGCTCCGCTCTGCTCACGAAAACAGCTCCGAGCTGGAATTAGGCATGGAATTAGGCATGTATCAGTGGGACCATCTACGGGAGCGCACAGGTGGCTCTTCTGGAGCTGTGGGTATGGCAGTGAGGAGGAGAGGAAAACAAAAACTACTTCATCTAGCTGGGGAGAGTCGAGTGAATTATTCCCTCGGCAACAGCTTAATGGCACCGGGTTATTTTCTCAATCATTCAGTTTCCCAGTTATTTTCTGTAGCGCTCCTTCCAGTTTTCAGTGGCAGTTTCAACCGAAGCCCGTCACACTTTCCACACGCTGCACAACGCGTAAACGGGCAAGTTACGTTTTTATCAGGTAAAGCCAGTCTCAAACAGCTAAAACCACCTATCTGTTGGAACATCTCGGCAAAATTTAATGCCCACCTCAACTGCAACAAGTGAAAAATCAATGTTCTTTATTATAATGTTGTATTAGAGCACTAAAGCTGTCTTGGACGGAGAGCAGGCCACCGCACGCAACACCCAAACCACCCACCAGCACCCAAGCAACAAAGCAAAAATGGGACGGTCAATTTTTATTTCTTTTTAAGTTGTTGTAGAAAAGAGATACATTCTGTCGACGTGGGGAAGAAGCAGCAGAGCATCTTCTCCCTGCACAGCAACGCTCTCCGGACGCCCACTCCGTCGCTTTGCATTCCCCAACAAATATGCCAGGCTTGCTCACGGCAATGCGGATTCCCGATCCGGCTCCGTAGCAAAACAGGCTCCCTTTAATTATCCCTCAACCTGATGACACCTAAACGGTGGAACAGGGCTACGGCAGCGACTCAAAATGAGGGAGTGTGAAAACAAGACCGTCTCCTTTCTCCATTCACACCGCAGGTCCCAGGCGCACAAGGACACGCTCCCGCCTGAGTCATTCCCAGCAACGCTTCACAGCCTGGCAGCAACCACAGATATTTCCCACGCAAGCGTTGGGTTTTTTTAAATATTTAAAATGAGAGCATAGCAAGAGTAACTTCAGGCCTGCGAGGAGCAATGGTGCGGTCAGAAGGATCGGTCGTGTCTAGAGAGTCTTATTAGAAGTAATTTATATGCAAGGAAAACAAATATCCCCCACTTTTCCAGGAAAATGCCAAATTCCATACTGATTTACACGCTTTACAATCCCCTTGACTTCAGAGGGATCGCCTGCGGTACGAATCACTCGGCTGTGGCCTCACAGAGTAATCCCTTCACGCTCCTTCTTCCGAAAATCCCACCGTCCGACCAGGTGCCGCGGCCGAGCCCCCACCAGCCAAGCCTCAGCCCCGCGGCGACGCTTCTCCTCTTCCCGGTAAAGCTCGGGGAGGGGGCGAGAGGGAAAGAAAAGCCTGATGGTGGTGGAAACGCCGACGAGTGAAAACCGCGGCCTAGGCGAGCCTGGCGTGGGTGGCTGAACACGGCGGCGGCCTGGGTTTTCGTTAGGAAGCGCAGGGACAAATTCATTCCTAACTCGGGTCATAATCTTTTTTTTTTTTTTTAATTGTTGTTTAAATTCTTCCGTTTCCTAAGGTATCAAGATTTTCTCCTGATAAAGAAGAGCTCCAGCCCGTCGGCTCATCTGCCCCATCTGGGCCGACGCTTCCCCCTCAACCAGGCCCTTAAAATTACACGACCTGCGTCTGCATTTACAAACGTGGGTGCAAAAGTCAACCGCCGACCCCGCTCTGCGCTTTCATCCCAGCTGTTATTTACTGGGATAGAGGCTAATAAATGTTTAATGGCCCAGTAAACACCGAGGGCTTTATCTCCAGCCCGTTTCAAAGCCTGAGCAAATATAATAATCCTTCGCACGTCTGTCTGCCGCTTCCCTGGCCTCCGTCTCCACGGTGGCTCTATATTCAGACAAGAAAGGGGGGTCAGCTATAAGGAAAGGGGGTTACCTATAGGGAAAGGGGGTTACCTATAGGGAAAGGGGGTTAGCTATAGGGAAAGGGGGTTAGCTATAGGGAAAGGAGGTTACCTATAGGGACACGGACGTTTTCCCTGCTCCCATCGCAATTTCTTGCTCCCAAAAGGGCACCGAGCTGTCAGACCTCAATTTCCATACAATACAAAAATGCAGGTGGTATTTGCCTCTAGAATTCCATAAAGCGATTATTTATAACAGAAACATTCCCCACGGGAAGCAGAGAATATACGGAGGAAGCTGAGAGGAGCATCATTTACTTACGGACTGGGGAAAAACACCCGCACGCTTCATATCAGCGTACCATTCAGGAGCCCGTGAGACTAGAAACGCTGAAGCTTTCTAAAAAAAGAAGCGTTATTTTAAAAGAACGATGTAAACAGAATCAACACTTCAGCCACCAATCCATCGCACCACTTGTGCGATGCACAGGCTTGCCAAATAGCCCAGTGCTTCACGTGCATCGACCCAGGCAAGCGCTGGCTTCTGCCAGACCAACCGGCGCGGCGCTCGAGGGAGAAAAACAATTCTTCAGGTGGATAAACCACTTCCTCAGATCTGAAAGAGAAGATGTACTTCCCCCCTCAATTACAGCTGCGGGTCCATTAGTCAATATGCCCTTCCCGTGCAAGTCATACTTATCTCCCAGACCTTCGTCTCTCCAAGATGATATTTGAAATGAGTAATTTTGGCACATGAAAGCTAAGCACTTATGTTTTTATTACACAGGGCTGTGACAAGCTTCCCTAAAGAGCTGATGCTAACTCACAGGCCAATTATGGTTTGATAAACTCACGCGAACAAGAGATAAAAACCACGAGGACTTCACAGGGGAGACCTCACCCCCAACATGGGGTTGCACCGTGGCACCATCCAGCTCACGAGATCCAGGAACCAGACCCCTTCCATCATTTTCTGGTCCATATTCAAGGTTTGATGGTTTTTTCAGCCTCCAAAGTAGCTGCAAAATCAGGTCCTGGTACTGGCAAGGTCTTCTGATGAGCCAAGGTCACCAGCTCCACCAACATCAACACCTTTTGGCTCAGAAAATGGGAGAGACCTGCTTCCCCATTTGAACTGGTTGAGCTGGAGGGTCCTCTAACTCCGATCCATGCAGAAGGCAAGGGATCAGGGCAGGATGACGGAAACAGAGGCTCGAGGCCAAAAAAAAAAAGGAGCCTGGAGGGAGGGCTGCTGTCAGGGCGTAGCTCGCCCGTGCCGCCACGCTCCGGCCCCTTCCCTCCCTCCACGGGCCGTCTTCATCGAGCGTGGCCAGGAGACTTTCGCAGAGGATGTTTTAAAACTCAGAGAGCTGCCAAAAAAAAAAAAAAAAAAAAGTCAAGCTAAGAGCACAGCGAGAGCCCAGAATAAATCCACCCAAGCGAAGCGCAGCGCTGCTCGGCTGCCTTTTCGGGTGAACCCAAAAATCGCGAACGCAAAGATCTACCGGCAATTACACCCCAAATGCTTCCTGCCTTCGCACGAATCGTCGTTTGCTCTGGGTTTTAGGGGGAGATGGGAGCACAGGCTACAATTTGTGGGAGGTCGGTTATTGCTGTCGAGGCAGAGAGCTTTTATTTCTTCCAGATAAAGCGTTAAAAATGGCGCTCTGAAAAAAATTTTGGTCCTGCGTGCCCAGATGGCAGCAAAAATCAGCGTTATTTATTTGTGGCTTTAGTGATATTTAAAAAGAAAAATGAAGAAATGCACCTGAATTAGGACCCTCTGCTTGCTTTTGCAGCTAATACTTCAAAGGGAAGGAGCGTTTTGCAGAGCTCTAGGAAAACACACTTAGAAAAAAATAATACCCAAGAAGGAGAAGGAAAACAAGCAGAACAATAAAAGTCACGGAAGTTTGCTCCGAGGAGACATCTGGGAAGGTGAAAGGAGGAAGCAAGCAAAAGAAAACACGCAGCTTAAGGATAGAAATGAATCCAAAAGAGCCAGGGAAGAGTTATTGAGCCATTTTACATTTATCCAGCGCTGCATAAAACAAACAGGATCTGATCATGCAGTGGTGTAGGATTCAAAATCCAGCTGCTGTTGTACACACCGTCGTAGGACCGAAGGAACGTTTGGAGGACACGGGGTCCCAAGCAGGGACACCCAGAGCTGGTTGCCCATGGCCACGTCCAGATGGATTTTGAACATCTCCAAGCATGGAGACTCCACAACATCCCTGGGCAGCCTGTGCCACGGCTTGGTCACCCTCACAGACAAAAAGTGTTTCCTGATGTTCAGAGGGATCCTCCCGCGTCTCAGCTTGTGCTTTGTCACCTTCATGGACTAGTACTGACCCTTGAGGTACACCACCAGTTACTGGTCTCCAGATAGACTGCACGCCACCAGCCACAACCCCGTGGGCCCGACCGCTCAGACAGCTTCCAGCCCACCTCACCGCTCATCCAGTCCGTACATCAACCGCTTCTCCACGGGGATCTTATGGGAGACGGGGTCTAAGGCCTTACTGAAGCCCACACAGACAACATCCACTGCTCTCCTCATCTACCAGGGCGCTCACTTCACCGTAGAAGTTTCTCAAGTTGGTCAAGCAGAACTTCCCCTTGGTGAACCCACACTGACCACTCCTGATGATTTTCTCATCCATCAAGTGCCTGGAAATGGTTTCCAGGATGAGCTGTTCCATGTCCTACTTGTACTTACAGTTTTGCCTCAAAAAAGCTGGAGAATTTCACATTTATCTCCTCAGTCTCCTTGAAGGATACGGCTTGATTATTGCAGTGATAAAAACTGCAGGGAAATGGCACTTGTGGGAAAGAAAAATACTTGTAGGTCACCGTGAAATCTGGTATCTGAGGCAAGCTCATCACCAGCGTTGTGTTTAGGTGAACAACAAGTAAAAAAGGCACGGAGAGCATCAGCTACACGGATGATAAATACACGTCATTTTCTCCAGCAGTGGAGTCGATCCTCACTGCGAGAAATTGCCATTTACTTCCAGCACAAACGGATTACACACGGACAGAGAAGCCAGGGGCAAAATTAACCCTTGGAGACCAGCGTGTCCCAGGAGACCGCATCAAACCCAGCCTGCTCCAGCTCTCCACTGCACACCGACCGGGAACCCGATGGCCTCTTTGATTGCTTCCATCGCTACAACAATTATTTTAATTTTCAGCTTCTTGATTTTGGCAGAGATTCTCTTAAAAGCACAATCAAGACCAATTAAAGGCAAGAATTAAGTGAGATAAGGCGCCAACAAGGTTCTGTGTCTGCCCCTCTTCCCTTAAGCGGGGTGGAAGATGAAGTGCTCAGCACGCTGGCTCCTGAGAAAGCCTACAAAGGGAGGCACCCTCAGAAGAGATCCAAAAAGCCTTTCTCTTAACAGAAACCATGTAGAACTTGTCAGTAAGAAAAGCTAAATCCTGCAAGACCAGCGAGATGGAGCCCTGGCTTCAGCTCCGCGGTTGAAATCCGCTCCCCACGTCGCAGGGAGAAGAGCCCGCGGGCTTTTCCGTCCTTCCCTGATGATGCTACGCTGTCAATATGCAAAATATGCAAAATTGCAGGTGACTACACCAGCAAGTACACAGCGTAGTGATTAATGGACTCACCTAGGAGGGATGTTCTGGCCACAGTCCTCACACTTTTTGTGTGTTTTACGTCAGACATTCATCGGACTTGAGAAACCCACAAGCACTCACATGGCAATGGTGTTGAGAAGATGGACCGGGACACAACTCTTTCCCTTTTACGTCCCACCAACACATTGTGGGCTACTCTGCACGGGTGCAGCAAGGTGCGACGCAGCCCTTCTGCTTCAAACGGCCAGACAGTGCTGCAGGTTTCTTGCCAACGGTCAAAGGAACGGGAACCTGACACCTAGACCTGAAGCATCTCAACGAGTTTCTGTGAAATTCTCCTTGCAGGGGGGTTGGACTGGACGGCCTTCAAAGGTCCCTTCCAACCCAAACCATTCTGTGAACACAAAAGTAAGCCGAAGTAGATGCACCGTTAAGTTCCCTTATTTTTGAGAATGTGTGTAACTATCCACAATTTCACAGACACAAGCTGCTCCTGGAGAAGCGACTTGTTGAACAGTGAGATGACCGAGGCAGCAACAAAAGCCCACTCACCCCACCACTGCCTTGCAAAATAACTGCCTTCCCACCCAGAACTAAAGGTTACGTTACAGTGGGAATGAGTCAAGCTGGAAACACCTATTTAAAAAAAAAGGAAAAAAAAAAAAGGGGAAAGCTTTAATGAAAACAAGCAGGCAATTCCCAGACAGAGAAGAGCCTCATTTTTGTGTTGCACCTTGTTTCCTCAGGCTTTGTATCAGTTACCAACCACAAATTAAATACTTCAGTGAAAACTTTGCTCATCTGGTACCTTTAATACTTAGTTAGAAGCTGAACATCTGTTTTACTTTGAGATTTCCAGCAGTGACTCAACATTATCTATGCTGTTGGACCGCTGCAGACCATCACTGTTCCTGAGGTTTTATTTTTTCACGCCCTCTCCCTTAGCAACGGACTGCTTGCTTCCAGAAGGAGGAATCACAACACAAAACTGTGTTACAAAATCATTAAAGGTTGACAGAAGTTGAGGAGGAAGCACAGGACCCAGCGAGATCTCACCCTCTGGGAGGAGGGCGATGCACGGCTTTCAGGCTCCGGAGAAGCAGCAATCTCCTGCCGTGTTTCCAGTCAGCACGATAAACGCGTCGCAATTAAAATGCCTCCAGTAACGCTCTCAGCATGTGCATCCCTCTGGAGTCCAAAAGCAATCACAGAATCACAGAATGGTTTGGGTTGGAAGGGACCTTCAAAGCCCACCCAGTCCAACCCCCCTGCCAGGAGCAGGGACATCTCCAACCAGATCAGGTTGCTCAGAGCCCCGGCCAACCTGGCCTGGAATGTTTCCAGGGATGGGGCATCCTCCGCCTCTCCGGGCAACCTGGGACAGAGTTCCACCACCATCAATGTAAAAAATTTCATCCTAGGATCTAAGCTAAATCTTCCTCCCTCTATTTTAAAACCATGACCCCTTGTCCTGTCCCACCAGGCCCTGCTGAAGAGTCTCTCCCCACCTTCCCTGCAGCCCCCTTTGGGCACTGGGAGCCGCTCTCAGCTCTCCCCGGAGCCTCCTCTTCTCCAGGCTGAACAGCCCCAGCTCTCCCAGCCTGGCCTCACAGCAGAGCTGCTCCAGCCCTCTCAGCATCTGCGTGGCCTCCTCTGGACCCTCTCCAACTGGTCCATGTCCTTCTGATGCTGGGGGCTCCAGAACTGGACACAGCACTGCAGGTGGGGTCTCACCAGAGCGGAGCAGAGGGGCAGAATCCCCTCCCTCGCCCTGCTGCCCACGCTCCTCTTGATGCAGCCCAGGATGCCGTTGGCCTTCTGGGCCGCAAGGGCACATTGCCCACTCATGTTGAGCTTCTCATCCACCAGCACTCCCAAGTCCTTCTCCTCAGGGCTGCTCTCCATCCATTCTCTGCCCAGCCTGGATTTGTGCCTGGGATTGCCCCGACCCAGGTGCAGGACCTTGCACTTGGCCTGGTTGAACTTCATGAGGTTTGCAATCCCAAAGTTTTATCGTTGAATTAACCTCCACCAGTTCTGGGCATGGCAGAGAGCTCAGCATCACGTATCTGTATCGGCAGTGAAGCACCGCGGCAGATGCGCAGCTTTAGAAAGAGGATGCAGCAGGAAACATCCCTGCACCAAGGGACCCAATTAACTCGCTGATCTAAGACACCAGCGTCCAATTAATCACAGAATCAGAGAATCGTTAGGGTTGGAAGGGACCTTTAAAGGTCATCCAGTCCAACTCCCGTGCAACACGGCACAGAGACACACTACGCCTGGAAAAAGGGCTTCAAGGAGAACAAATGCCGTGGGCATGGATATGGTCATCACCGTGTGCTGCTGTGAGGAGAAGGGATCTGTGCAACATCCAGGCCGGCTGACAAATCGCTCGCTAACGGCCATTTCCCCCCAGTTTGTGCAGGACCGATTCCGTGAACGAGTATTTTCCCTGGAAGAGAGTTAGGCACAAAGCAAATCCACAGAACTCCCCCTCGCCTCACCAAACGGCGGCCGTACAACAGCCCCACAAGTCTGAAAGGCGGACACGCAGGCGCAGGTTGGCTTTCCAAGATTTCACCGTCGCCCACACCAGATGAGGGCGCGCACGCCAGGCCACATCTAAGATGTGTTTAATTCAACACCTCCCACTGCAACCAGCAGCAGGTCTAGGAAGCAAGGTCAGACATGAGAAGGACATGGACCAGTTGGAGAGGGTCCAGAGGAGGCCACGCAGATGCTGAGAGGGCTGGAGCAGCTCTGCTGTGAGGCCAGGCTGGGAGAGCTGGGGCTGTTCAGCCTGGAGAAGAGGAGGCTCCGGGGAGAGCTGAGAGCGGCTCCCAGTGCCCAAAGGGGGCTGCAGGGAAGGTGGGGAGAGACTCTTCAGCAGGGCCTGGTGTGACAGGACGAGGGGTCATGGTTTCAAAATAGAGGGAGGTAGGTTTAGATTGGATATTAGGAAGAAATTTTTTACTCTGAGGGTGGTGGAACACTGGCCCAGGTTGCCCAGAGAGGTGGTGGATGCCCCATCCCTGGAAACATTCCAGGCCAGGTTGGCCAGGGCTCTGAGCAACCTGATGTGGTTGGAGATGTCCCTGCTCCTGGCAGGGGGGTTGGACTGGGTGACCTTTGAAGGTCCCTTCCCACCCAAACCAGTCTGTGATTCTATGATTCTATACCCACGCCAGCACGTAGCATTTTCTCCCCAGAACACTTCCCAGTCTCCAGCACGGTCCGTTTCCACCCACAGATCTTTGCGCTTTCCTTCCATGAGTTTATCCAGTCCCCTTTCTGATCCATGTAAGTTTTGGAGCATCCTATGACAAGGTGCAGCACAGCTTAACGCACGGGGTGGAAGCACTCACAAACACCCAGAGCACGCAGCGGGAGGACAACTCCAAAAATTGCGATACCCACAGCTCGCAAAGCTCTGCTGAGTCCTCACCCCAAAGTTTTTACGGCGTTAATGCAGAGCACGACAAACAAGCATCGCCGTGCAAGTCCTGAAGATTCCAGCTGGGCTCCTCATTACTGCCTCTGCGGGCAAAGAAGCAGAAGAACTGGTTTGGAAGAGAAAAGGAAAGAAAATAGAGATGACTCCGATAACACGTCTCATTAATAAGGCATAAACTCGACGGGCTGGTTGAGTCTGTGCGTCCCATCGGCTTTGACTTCAGTTGGGATGGTTCCCACCTCCACAAACGCCCGTTTCCTCACAGATATTCCCGCGTGCCGACAAGCCGAAGACGCGCCTGCAGCACGCGGGCACGCACGCTCTTCGACGGCGGTATCGCACCGCCTTGCGCTCTTCTCTTAGGAAGAAGGGATGGCCAACAAAACCCATGGGAAAGGACAGTCCTGAGACACCACGCCTGCATCCCAAGGACTAAACACAAGAGTTTGGTACGAGTTTTCCATAATTTCGTACTCACCAGACCCTAAAAGCTTCAACAAAAGGGAAAAAATGAGTAGGAAAAGTGAGGGGAATGCCTCCATCTCTTTGCAAGAGGTGAGTGGCAGGGCCAAGGATGGGACGTAGGAGATGGAGAAGCACATCAAGTGCCTGTGGCACCCCAATGAAGCAACCTCTGCCCCTGAAAATGAAATGGAGAAGAGGTCAGTGGAGGTGCTGCCAGCCTAACGTAGGAATTTTGGTCAGTGTGCCACGGAAAATGCATACACGTTCAGAAATGCAGTAGGTCTTCTCGTACACGAAGTATCATCCCTGCTTCCCCAGGGAAATGGAAGGAGGGGGAAGATGGTTGTAACCCATTTCTGCTTTTTAAGAGGATTTCTCCTAAGGTTTCAAATCTCCAACAAGTTTTGAGACCTAGCAGCTGAGGACAGCCAGCAGAGAGCACCAGGAACAGAAAACGTGCCCCTCTCAAACCCAGGCAACCTCGCAGAGAACTTTTCCCTCTTCCTTTGTAGTTGAGCGCGTTGGAAATACCCGCTTCCTAACAGCGGGCCGGAGGCAAAGCTGTTCCTCCGGCCATGCGCCGGCCTCCGAACAACAGGAAACCGGCGGTCAAGCGGTGCCGATAGTCCCGGTGCTGCTAACGCTCAGCGGAGGACAGGCTGACTCATTCACCCAGGTTAAAAACCCAAACACCAGCACGAGTCAGTCTGCTGGAGACGGTAGCTCATTTTTTTTTTTAGGTTTCCTTCTTACAGGTGGATTTCACAAAAACGAATATCTAACAGCGAGGAGCTTCTGTTTGTAAATGATGGTTACTACACCGAGGATCGTCACACATCACATCCGAAATGTCAGAGGAACAACAAAGCGGTGCCGGCGAAATCCTACGGCACAGATTGGTTCTCCAGACTTCTCTCAAAGCCAAACGCAGAGAGCGCACGTGGGTGGCTGGAACTTCATCCCAAGAAGGTTCAACCAACGCAGGAAGCCTCAGCTGCACTGGAATAGTAAAAAATCTCGGAAAAAATACTTAAAAGCAAGCGGTTTTCCTCCAAAAAGAGACAATACGTTTACAGTAGCATCCTGGAAGCCTTTCTTCTGACAAGGATCCGGTTACTTCGGAATGGAACTAACTCAGGTGCACGCACAAAATAAAAGGCAGGAGAGAAGTTTCACTGGAGCTTGCTGACTACGCCGAGATGGTCGGGGGGGGCAGGGGAGATGGGGGCCGCAGCCGTTGGAACAGGCACAGAAACAAGTTTCCACGGGAGCGTGTTTCTTTAAAGTCAAATGCATTAGATCATCTCGGCCCCTAGAGTACGTTGTTTCCTAATGTTTTGCCCAGACCAATTTCAAATGTCAAGAGCAATGGTTGGGTTTGTTGGTTTTCTTGTGTATTTTTTT
>WHYT01016314.1:0-13032 GCA_009806455.1 Tetrax tetrax
CCCCTCTGGCCTCCCGCCGGGCAGCCGACTGGGCCCAACTCGGGCCTGGCCTGGCTGCAAGAAGTGGAGAGGAGATGAGCAGTGAATAAGATGTAAAAAGGATCCTGAGAGGTGTCTGCCAGCCTGTTGTGAGGAACGGCTGCAGGCGCCGAGGTCAGTGAAGAAGGAGGGGGAGGAGTAATGTGGCTCCTGGCAGAGATTCCCCTGCAGTTCATGGTGATGACCATGGTGGAGCAGGTTGTCCCCCTGCAGCCCATGGAGGTCCACGGAGGGGCAGAGATTCACCTGCAGCCTTGGAGGAGCCGACGCCGGAGCAGGTGGATGCCTGAAGGAGGCTGTGGCCTGTGGAGGGCCCGCTGGGGCAGCTGTTCTGGAGACACTGCACTCCGTGGAAGAGATGACCCATGCCAGAGCAGTTTCATGAAGGACTGCGGCCCGTGGGAGGGACCCCACACTGGAGAAGGGGAGGGAATTTGAGGAATTCTTCCCCCGACGATGAAGCAGCGGCATGAAAGAACACGTGATGAACTGACCACAACCGCCATTCCCTTTTCCCCCTTGTGCCGCTCAGGAGGGGAAGGTAGTAGAGATAAATGTTAAGCCCGGGAAGAGGGAGGGGTGGGGGGGAGGTTATCTTGTTCCCTGTCTCATTCTCCTGATAGTTTTAGTAATAAATGAATAGTTTTTCCCCAAGTCGAGTCTGTTTTGCCCGTGACGGTAACTTTAAGGATTTCTCCCCATTCTTGTCTCAAACCTTGAGCTGTTCTTCCTTGTACCATCTCCCCGTGTTCTCTTGGAGGGTGGGGGGAATGGGAGAGAGACTGCCTAGTCTGGTCCCGATCAGGGCTGAACTACGACAATCAGGAAATTATTTGCCCAACCTAATTAGGTCTAATTTAAATATTCTGCTCAAACTGAGTCTAGATTTAACTTTTTCTAGTCTTCATACATATCTTACTTTTCTTATTCTCCTTCCCTTTTTTTTTTGTTTTCAGATAAGTGTTTGTCCTGGGAACAAGGTATTGATATACTAAGTAACTGTAAGGAGTCAAAATGACTAAAAAAAAAAATTATTAACTTCCTTAACATATAATTTCATATGAGTTGCACTGCAATAACTACGTAATCTTACTCCACAATAGGAAAAAAGTATTTACTTTACTGCAGGTTACTGCTGGGTAAAATTGTAAACATAGGTGATTACCAAAGACTAGCTGGTCCTTAATAATTTGCTACCTAGGTGTAACATGTTCATATGTCAATAAAAGAGGGCTGAGGAAAAACATTAGTTTATATATTAAACCTGAATGAATTGGCTGTCCCTGTGTTAGACCTGTAAAAATAATGTTCATTGGCCCTTAAAGGGTTGTTGTGGTTAGAATTAATCCCAGTTTAAAGCAGCCTCACAACTAAGAAATTTTCTGAAGTGTTGTATATCCACTCAGTAGGCTATTTCATCAGGCTTTAGATTTGAAGCAATTTGTATAATTGCAAATTAGAAGAGGGAAAATAGTTTACTGTGGCTCTCACATGCATTGCAGCAGATCATAAATACAGTGCTATCAGTACTTTATTCTAAGGCAAATATGTGTCTAACTGTAATCATATGCTTTATCTTTTTTACACTGCCCTGTGATTATGTACAAACTAGACTTAAAAAGAAATGCTCACCTCGAAGTACCAAGTCAATTCCAGTAGGAGGTCCAGCTTCTGTAAATGTCACACAGTAATGTTCTTTGACCCAATATTTGATAGCACCTAAATAAATATGCTAATTAGATTTGTTACCCAAACCTGGAACCCAGAGGGATCATTAATATATTAATCAGCTTAATTTTTAAGAGGCTATGTTTTTCTGAATTTACCTTGAACTGAAAAGTACATTTCTTGTTGAAATTTCTTAAGACTTCTGTCCTGTCTCGTATTATACCTATCTATTCATTCTATTCCAACTGTAAATCAGCACTGCTAGGGGTTGTTTTTAGCTGATCTTTGAAGCATGTTACATACAAAGATTTTGGCTGAAAAAAAAAAGAAGTCTAATTGATTCAAAATATGGAAAACATCTTATTTGTTATTTCAATTGCCCACAATGACATGCCAACATTCTTATCTATTCTGAATTTGAGACAACCATTAAAATCAGGGAGTGCAAAATAGAAAACAATATTTACCATAATTTTCATTGATGCACTCAGGTCAGATAAATAATAGTATAGAGAAATTTACCATTCACAAAAAACTTTAGACATTACATTTCTTGAAATACCTACTCTAGAAAATTCTTCTACCATATTCTATGGTTTAGAAAAATGGAAAAATTATCAAATCCGTAACACTAATAGTTCACTGAAGACTGTTACTTAAAATAGTTAATGTTTACTTTTCCTAGCCCTAGAATAATCTCGTTCTTTCCTCCTTTCAGATTCTTACTTACACTTCCTCTTCTGTTGTTCTGTGATCTTTCTACAATAACTGATACTCTTTCCTTCCATCAGACCTTGATAAGGTTTTTGGTTTTTTTTTTCTGATATAAGAACATAAAAAGGACTCAACTAGGTAAACTCCACTGTCCAGTGGAAAAACCCAATGTTAATGTCCAGTCTCTGACAGTGCACTTTTTAATGGAGATCTGTGTAAAACAAAACAAGCAGTGCCTTAGCATATGTTCAAAGTCTGCAGGGATATACAATGAGGGATTAGGGCTGTTATTAAGACATAGATTCACAGTCAAATATTAGGTACATTGTTTTGCAGTAAATTGGAATAAAATAGCTCCTTATGGCAAATATTTATTCACTGATTTTTAAGCACAGCATTTCATTTTCCTTCAGTTTCAATCAATTCCTGTTTTCAACGATGTCCAGCTCTGTCCTTTCATGTTACAAGGCCTGTCTTCCACAATAAAATATTATGTGCTAGCCTATAGAAATACTTTTCAATTACTTTAAAAATAAAAATGCCTTAGATTCTCACATTGGTTTTTGATAAACATAAGCCTTTAAGTAACGCAAATCCAGAGCACATTTATTTCAGTGTCTTATAAAAAGGATTAAATGATGTTAGAATAAATTGCTATGGCCATTGAATTTTCAGGGTATTCTAAGAGATCAGAGAATGTCTACATGCGATATTCAAGAACATAATGGAAATCATAAAACTACCACAAAAATCCAACCAATCTACTCTGTGAGTAAACAATCAAGAGCAGAACTAACAATGGGGGAAAAAAATCCATTTCCATAAACTAGCTTTAGGTTTTTGACACTTATACAACTGTGTGTCACCTGATTACATTGTTGTTGGATAACCTGAGACATAAGCAACATTGTTTCCCAAAGTCCTTGTATTCACAGTGTACTTAAATAATCACCATTACATCCGTGATGATAACAGATTATTTTCTAAATTCTCTAGTTCTAGAAAAGGATCCAAAGTTATTTTAGTGGAATCCAGCATTTCGGAAAAAAAAAAAAAAGTCTTATTTTGGATTACGTGATAGTTAGATATATTTAAATATTCTAATATTTTTCAGAATAAAATGGAAATAATACAATCTTAATTTATTTTTCAGCCGAAATTATTGCAATAATGAAACTTAATAAACACGTAAAGCATTAAAAACATAGATTGTTAGTAAAAAATATTTTGCTCTAACAATTCTGCATACAAAAGAAGTATTTAATTAAGATGCAAACCAATTCATGAATGAATTTGTTCTTGAATTTTAAAAATAGTTAAATGCACTATAATTTCAGTAAACTAATTTCTGGAGTATATTTAGATTTCAAATAGGTACAAATAGATATAAGGTCTTGGAGTTTTTCCTTTCACTTGTAATCTGAAACACAACCCTATTGTGTACAGAAATCTCCAAGGACTACAGTTTGGAATAATGAAGCAACCTGCACATGGAAACATTGAAAGCTTCATTTCAGCTAAGTGTTCAGCTTTTAACTGTTTCAAAATCATCATCACTGGAAAGGTGTCACTCAATAGGTGATTCCTCAGGCATGTTGACAGATGTCTACTTTGAAATACCTGCTGAATGTCCAATGAATCAGCAAAATGTTAAATTATGTTGTCATCTGGAAAGAAGAAGTAAGCTGCTAAACTAGCTGTGAACACCGGCTGCCTACTGACCTTTGTGCAGAAATAGTGCTTCTACCCATAAACATTTTAAGGTCATGGGATTTATTCCAGTTCCTCACAAAGGCTGACATTTTGCAAAAGCCAGGAACAACTCCGTACTGATTTTTGTTACCTAGGAAATATCTCCCTTTGGTATCCATTAGTAAGGGTCAAACTAATTCAGACTGTAAGGCCATTAGATCTGATAAAGTTTCAGAGCAGAAAGATTTCTAATGTTGCAGATGGGGGAGTTGTACCAGGAATATTTTTTTACTTCTTTTATTTTATATAACTACTCATGAGAATTTATACCCTGAATACTCTGATAATCAAATTTCCTCAAAAGTATGATGGCACACAGAAGATTAAAAGCTCATTCTCCACTCACTGTCTCTTTGGTATTTTGCTGTTTCATTTGCAAAAAACCTGGTTAGAATAAAAATAAATTCTACAGAAGGGCCTGTATATAGCCATGCACCTACTGCTCAGCAACAATTCTTCCCCACTAAATTCTTCCCCACCTGCAGTTTGTGTAAATTCCCTCCAACTTGTGTATCAACTGTTATGGGAACACTGTGGTTTCCGGATGCATTCAGATTTTCATCCTGATGCATTACAGTATTAGGATTTTATGTTTATTTTTTTAGGACACAAATGGAGTCTTTATTTAAAGATGCCAAACACAGCTGAAAAACAGAGAGTTGTGTACAAACTAATCCAAAAGCAAATGTGACTGGGGAAAAAAAAAAAGAAGTGTATAAAAGTGTATAGAGATTTTAAAACTGTACAGACCCTAAACATGGTTTATTATTTTTCTCACACATTCTTGCCCATTTAAAAAAAAAACAAACAAACAAAAAAACCCCCCCAAAACAGTGCACCAGCTATTATGGGTGGAAGTTAATGTTGAAATGATAATCCAAGAAATGTGGATAAAAAAGAGTATTTTGATTTGTCAAAATCAAAACTAAGTTAGGGACATAAACTCAAAACACCAATAAAGTACTTATATACATACACTTGACATATACAAATATACAAACATAACACTTGTATGCAAAGCTGTATATTTGAAATAAGTCTACAGACTACATGAGATAATAGGACTTAAATATCTGTAAAAAATTGTCTTTGGTATGTATAAGATCCTAAGACAAAGTGTCATCTTTTCTATTTTTTTTCTCTAATTTTCCCCCTTTCATTTTTCTTTTTCATTTTTCATCATTCTCCATTTTAGTTATTAAGCCAAATAATATGATGAAGGACGTAGAATTCACATTCTAAAGAGTCTGACCCTGAGTTTTGTACTGTCTCTGAGTTTTGTAATCTTATTAATGAATCAAACTGTGGAGCATAAAATAAACTTGTACAACTGTAAGTTCATGTAGCATGCTTTATAGCTAACTTTGTAAAGCTGAATGTTAAATGGCAGACTAATGTCACTGAATATCCTGGGATTAATATGTCTAATATTCATAAAGATCTGATGAAAATTAATCTTGAACCCTGTATTAGTCTAAGTGAAATGTGACGCCGAACGCCAAGAAGAAGATCTGACCCTCTGGAGTACAACAATATAATTAAAATTAATATGTTAGGACACTGCATATCTTCAGCATTGTTGATACATGGACTAAGGTCACCTTTCAGCTTAATTAAAAAAAACATGAAGAGCCTCTTTGGTATAAAAAAATAGAACTCTTTATAATAAATCTCAGCCCAGATTCTTGCTGTGCACAAAATCCCTTCAAATACTTGAATATTTGAATCTGGAGATTTATCTTGGATGTATTTGTAATGGAGATTTTACCAGTGACTTAGCTTTATTCCCCATGAAATGTACTGCTGTCGTAGTTCAGCCCCGATCCGGACCAGCCTACGCAGTCTCTCTCTCACTCCCCCAGCCTCCGAGAAAATAGGGAGAGATAATTTAAGAAAAGAGAGATAATTTAAGAAAAACGACTCGAGGTTTGAGACAAGGACAGGGAGAAATCCTTACCGTCATGGGCAAAAACAGACTCGACTTGGGGAAAACTATTCATTTATTACTACAACTAGCAGGATAATGAGGCAGAGAAACAAGATAACCTCCTCCACCCCTCCCACTTCCCGAGCTTAACATTATCTACCTTCCCCCCGCAAGCGGCACAGGGGGGAAGAGGGAATGGGGGTCGCGGTCAGTCCATTATGCGTTGTTTTACACCGCTGCTTCACAGCTGGGGGAAGAACTCCTCACATCCCTCCCCTGCTCCAGAGTGGGGTCCCACCCATATGCCACAGTCCTTCATGAAACTGCTCCGGCATAGGTTATCTCTTCCACAGAGTGCAGTCTCTCCAGAACGGCTGTCCCACCGGGCCCTCCATGGACCACAGCCCCCTTCAGGCATCCACCTCCCCTGGTGCAGGGTCTTTCACGGGCTCCAAGCTCCAAGTGGATCTCTGCTCCTCCATGGACCTCCATGGGCTGCAGGGGGACAACCTGCTCCACCATGGTGGTCACCACAGGCTGCAGGGGAATCTTGGCCAGGAGCCACATTACTCCTCCCCCTCCTTCACTGACCTTGGTGTTTGCAGCTGTTTCTCTCACAAGAAAAGTTAGTTCTTCACAACAGGCTGGCAGAAGCCTCTCGGGATCTCTTCACGGTATTCATCCCATCTCATCTCCTTTCCACCTCTTGCAGCCAGGCTGGGCTGAGTTGGGCCCAGTCGGCTGCCTGGTGAGAGGCCAGACGGTGAGGCCTGCAAGGCCCACAAGGCTCGCCTCTCCCCCTCTGGGCCTCAGCCCTTGCTCAGCTTCGTCACATCTTCTCTTCTCTTTTTTTTTCTGTTTTCCCCTTCTTAAATACGTTATCGCAGAGGCGCTGTCACGGGACATTCTGCTCCTAATCGGCTCAGCCTTGGCCAGCAGTGGGTCTGCCCTAGGCCCGGTCGAGTCCACTAACAAAGGGGAGCGACTTCTAGCAATTTCGTACAGAAGCTACCACCTTAGGCCCCCCTCACTAAGCATAACCACAACAACTGCTTTATCATTTCTAAAAATGGAAATGTGGCTATAAAACAACATTATTATGTTTTGCCAGATAAGCCCCCAGAAAATTTAACATTTCATCTTTGTATATTTTCTGCATTTATGGGAAAATTCCCATTTATAGGTTTCTGATCCACAAAAATCAAATTGTCTCAGAAGTAGTTATAAAATATTAAGTCCTCAAGACTTCTGAGCTCTTTAAATCTCACTTCCTAAAAGTTCTACATTACAAAATTCACTTTGTAAGGTGTTTTTCCTTCCCTGTAAAGTTATTTATGCAATATTTTTTTTTTTTTGTTATTTTTTAAATTTATGTATAGGATAGACCTACAGTTGATAACAAGAAAACACTGTACACATATTTATGTGCGTATTATGGTGTTAAGTATATATCAATATGCATGTATGTGCCCAAATTTGATAAAGAAAGGTCATTTTTTAATTTACTTCTCTGCTCGTGCTTTACAAAATGACAGACTGGGCAAAGAGAAGTTTTGTTAACTCAAACTATGGACAAAAATTCTCATGTTATTAATATAGGTCTCTAATATGTGACAAAATTTAAGAAAAAAACCCCAGATGTTAAGTTGTGTTGATCAGTTACAATTTCAGAAACTTAATATACTTTACAGTCACTTCTTTGCAAAATATTGACCTGACATGCGAATGGAAATTAAATGTTGTTGTACATCAAAATGGGTTTTCTGAGTAACTATTATCTGATTAAGACAGTGTCATTCAAAAACTTGGAAATCAACAGAATAATTACTTTTAATTTTAAACAGTTTTTCCAGAGCACAACTACAAGTCTAACATGCATGAATTCTGGTAGAAGAGGAAGGAGAAGTGACTTCAGAAGCCTATAGCCTCCTCATATGCTTAAATGAAATGAAATTATTAGTGTAACATATTGGAATTTAATGTATTATAGTAAAAGGTAATATAAAAATGAAGTAGCTGAATGGTATGAGCCTGTTAAAAATGGAATATAAGTATTTTTATTACAATATTATTTTTTATAAAAACCAAGGATTATGTAGATTATGTTATTGTCTACAAGTTACAAATAGTACAATTTCCAAGATGTAATTTAACTAAAATAAGGATCAGAATAAAAATGACACTATTCTTTGCTATCCTACTTCAAATCAAATTCAGTGATTTCTAAATACAATGCTTAGTTTTGCTTCTTCCAGATTAATTTTCTTTTGATAATCAAATTTCCTTTTTACTAGTCACATGCCTTATATCTCCTCTTATTACTCCGTAGGTATCCTCTTTCAATTTTAATGATTTCCAGTTTCTTTCTAAAAACTGGATTCTTGCTGAAATTTTTTCCTCTTTCTAAATGTTCATCAATTTCCTTTCTTTTAACCCAGAGCCAGTACTGGAAACAGATGACTTCACTCTAATAGAGATTTATTCCTACTATCTTTGCCAGACCTCTTTTGTCACCTGTTCTCCATTCTTTATTTTTATCTTCTGCTCTATGTCATCTTCCTGCTCATTTATCAGACTTTTTATAACAAATGTTAAAACTCAAGATGTGGAGATTCAACTGCTCCAATCCTTCAGGAACTAGACAGAATTTAGAGAGCAAAGGGAAGTTATTTTAAAACTGAATAGTTAGAGGAGCAATCATTATTCAGATTAAGTTAGTCTAGCATGGCCCCTTAGAAGTTAAATTCACACTATCTTACAAATTAATTTTGTGTCTTATTTTTCCCTCATTTATGCTCAAATTAATTCATCCTGTTTTGAGAACCAACCTCAAACCAAGAAACAAAAAATTCCCCTCCCATCAATATTTACATTTAAATGAAAAGACTTTCACTTTGCTTCTGCAGATATAAAAAGAGATTTACAGTATCTCTTGAAGTGAACGATAATAGAAGTGTCCTAAAATGCCTATGGGGTATGACAGAGAGCTGATGTATCTTCATGAGTTGATAAGACCAGGAGACAAGTGAACCATCAGGAATAGGAAGATCAACAACCATCCACAGGAAATATTATGTGGGCAACTTCAGTCATTCATGGAATTTACATATATATATATTTGGCTAAGAATAGGGA
The DNA here is from genome assembly GCA_009806455.1 of Tetrax tetrax. NCBI lineage: Eukaryota > Metazoa > Chordata > Aves > Otidiformes > Otididae > Tetrax > Tetrax tetrax. The sequence goes on from WHYT01016314.1 coordinate 9,236, forward strand.
GACAACAGACAACAGAACTATTAAGGAAAAGAGGTAAGATGCAGAAGCCAGCCAGCAATTTTTTTTTTTTTTTTTTTTTTTTTTTTTTTTTTTTTTTTTTTGTGCTAAAGAGAATCTAGTTTTCTGGGAAAAAGACTTAAGCAGCATTTCCCAGAAAAGTTAGGGAAAAGTCCAAAAATCTTCATGCCTGATGGAAAAAGGAGGCATATCCTATTTCTCCTATCTCTTACCTCATTTGAAGATGGAAAAATGAGCAAAGTGAAGACTTTTATAGTTATTACTGTAGACTACTGAAAAAAAGAGAGGTGATTTTGACAACCAAAGTTCATCTGTTTAAGTCCGTTTATCTTCATTCCATTTTGTCCAGCATGAAGGAAAAACAAAATTGGAGTGATGAAGGAGATTTATAAGCAAAGCTGAAGTTAAAACTCATGCAAAGATTTTGTGGTACTTAAATTGTCTTCCAAGTAGATGATATGCAGTATAGAACAACAAAAGTATCGAGCACTGATTTGTCCGTGTTAATCTCAAGCAAATCAACTGGTCCTGTACATCCTCCTGTAAAGTCAGACATCAGAGGCTCCAGACTACAACTGAAAATGACGCAGTAGACTTGCAACTATTTTCCAAGGAGTGAGTGTAATGCCCACAGGTACTGTTTGTGTGTTGTGGAACTTCAGATGTTTCCATGTCTTTGACTATTATTGATGTATGCTGTATTTCAAATTATTTTTGGTTTAAGATAATTGTTTTGTTCTTGGCACAGTGAAATCATAGTAACTGAAAGATTCTTAGTGGGATAGAATTAGTAACTAATGACCAATTAAAATGATGCAATTACGAAAGTTTTCTTGCTCAGTTGTTTTTGTTTTAATGGTATGCTGAAACTGAAGAAACTGAAGAACTGAAACTGAATCTTTATTGTAGTTCATCTCATTTTATTAGTAAAAACATTGGCTGTTTCTTTCTAATGTAGCAACCTAACATTTGAAAATTTGAAATATTCTGGCATCTGTCCTACTGATGTTTTGCAATCAGTTCTAGAAAGACTATGAAATGCTAGCAATCACAGACAACATGGTACATTATTAAGGAGTTGTATATCTTAAAACTCACCTCTGAAAAATTCATAATTTCGATAATATTTTCACTTTACAGTGAGACACTGCCAAAAAGTGTTTGCTAGTTTCCTTTGAAGTAAAGCTAAAACAAAGAAAACCCCGAAACTTTAAGCTGCTATATTTGTGATGCTTTTTTAAAAATGTCTCATAATTTTCTGTAATATGGCTGTATATATCTGAACCTTTTCCAATTGCATAGCTTCTTATTAATGAAAAATGTAAATATTTTCAAAAGTTAGAGCAAAAAATGTATTTGCAATGTTGTAATAGAAAAACTAAGAGGGTAGTGGAAAGAAATTTTGTAACATGAAACATTTTTATTGTAAAATTACTTTCTTAGTGTGGAAAACGAAAAACACCATGCAGAAGAAGACACTACTGGATTTTAAGAGCTGGGAAAGTCCTAATATGTTAATTTATGTTTCAGTACTCCAGAAAATAGGGAAAATCTATTTCTAAACATTTTAGTCTGTAGCCATATGCTCCATTGAAATGCTACCCAAAACATAGTAAGTAATATGGTAAAAAATAAATACACACACATACAGAAATATATTAGTATTTTTATGGTTAAAAAAAAGAAGTCAGTGATTGCCTTTCTCTCAGCCTTTATCAGCTGCAAGTTATTTAGCATCTAGCAACCTACACACAATGATACAATTATAGTATCATTTGAGAGGAGTACTCCTGATAAAGTGCCTGCATAGGCATAAGTACACAGATACTAAGGATTTTGCTTTACATTTCTGAATAAAGGTAGGGAAATAAATTTTAATTTTTTAAACCATGAGTGTGATGTTTTTCCTTCACTTCCAAATGGATTTTTGTACTTCAGATGGAACATTTTTCCCTGTAAAGTTTGAGAGGTTAAGACCATATGTATTCATATAAAACCTACCCATCAAAAGCATGAAAATATTTTCTAGAAAGATTGTCACATTTAGTACCAGCATATAACGTCTAAAGATTACTTTGAAAGAAAAACTGGATACAAATAAAATTGATACTAAATACAAAAGTATGCAAATTATTGCAGAATCTTTCCTTGTGTGGCTATTTCCAAATGAGATTTATAAAATTTATTTTTAACTTTCAATAAATTTAATTTATTTTCCCCACTGCTCTGTAATAGCATTTTCCCTTGATCTTAATTCATTTCCCATTAGCCTTTTGGCTTCCAGAACTTTATTTTCTCCTTCTGGCTTGCAATTTAGAAACATAATATGTATGTCTGAGGTTTTATAATTTAAAAAATCTACACTCAGCAGTCAGTAGTCTTTTATTTCACTTACATTTAATTGTCTAGCCCAGTGGCATAGAAAAAAATGCACTGAATTACTAATTGACAATCCAAAATTTAGGATAGGTGGAAGAATCCCACATTGTGCAACCCTCTACCTACAAAGCATCCATCATTTTTTTTCATGGGTAAATGAAGATTACAACACACGCATAAAAATTTTTGCTCACTCATTGAGGTCTGCTAACTGTGCAAAAGTACATTTTTTCAGAAGCAAGAGTTGTTGGAGCTATTTTTAAATCTTTTGCTTCTATAGTAATTAGTTGTAATTAGTCTTTTCATTGGAAATAAATACCCATATAGTATCTATTTACTAAGGATATTAAAACTGCGTATAATATTCTGCTTTTATGGCTTTGAGTAAAATCATTTTAGTAGGTTTGACTTGAAAGGTTGTATTTGATTTATGTTACAGTGAAAGGAATCAGTCAATCATTTCACTTGTGACTACAGTCCCAAAATTATTTTCAAACTGCAATTACTTTATTTTTTTTTCTCCTTTAAATATACTCAATCTATAAACACAAATAGTAAAACCAGTAGCTCTCACTAGCCTTAGTTCTAGTGACACTTCAGAAAGGGAACCACAGTCTAGGATACTGCAAGTCAAATATTAACTTGACCTGTCCCCAGAGTTGTTCCTCTCTCAAATAAGCCCATTTCAAACATTCTCAGGCAAGGTATTATCCTAAAAAAAACCATGTTAAAGCAGATTTGATGTTATTTAGGTGCTGCCAAAGCCTCACTCTACATACATTCGTGACTCTGGAAAGTTGGATTGTAAGCTGCTTGTTGTAAATGCGACTCTTCATATTCTGATACTCAAGTCTAAATGTCTTTTCCTGTAAAGTAGCAAAGGATTTTTATGATGGTTGCTATTTATTGGTGTGCTACTTTTCTTTCTATCAAAACCTTAAAGACGTAATCCTTAAAGTCTTCCCTTGAAATCTGTCAGCACTGGATCAATTAGATGTCCTAGTTTATTTAAGTAAAAATAAAACTCTAAAAGTCTAATGCAAGTATAAATCTTTTTTTTTCATAGAATTATAGAATCATAAAATGGCCAGAGTTGGAAGGGACCTTCAAAGGTCATCTAGTCCAACCCCCCTGCAAGGAGCAGGGACATCCCCAATGAGATCAGGTTGCTCAGAGCCTCATCCAGCCTGGCCTTGAACGTTTCCAGGGATGGGGCATCCACCACCTCTCTGGGCAACCTGTTCCAGTGCTCTACAACTCTCATTGTAAAAAATTTTTTCCTAATATCCAATCTAAATCTACCTCCCTCTAATTTAAACCCATTATCCCTTGTCCTATCACAACAGGCCCTACTGAACAGCCTTTCCCCATCTTTCCTGTAGGCCCCCTTGAGGTACTGG
>WHYT01016314.1:13153-38797 GCA_009806455.1 Tetrax tetrax
TTTTCTAAAAAGCCTATACCCCTCCATGTTGACGCTCCAGTCGTATGAGTCGTCCCACCAAGTCTCCGTGATGCCAACAAGTTTGTAGCCCTGCTCGTGTGCACGCATCTCCAGTTCTTCCTGTTTGTTCCCCATGCTGCGTGCGTTGGTATAGAGACACTTCAGCAGGGCCCCCAACAAAACCAACTTGCTGGCTGGAGTGACAGGTGTTCTTTTGTATCGCAGATTAGGTTCATTTGCATCTACCTGCGATCCTTCCCCAACTTCTGGGCACTCGGTGCTGGCCCTGGCGCCATGCTCACAGCCGTGGGCTGAACTGTGCTCTCCCTTCCCCAGCAACACTAGTTTAAAGCCCTCTGGACGAGTGTGGCAAGTTTCAATTTTTGCACTTTGTTTTCCTGGTGGTCAGGCACAATCTGCCCTTGGTGAAGCCATGTTGGCTGTCACTAACCACCTCCTTGCTCTCCATGTGCCTTAGCATGGTTTGCAGTAGAATCTGCTCCACGACCTTGCCAGGCATGGAGGTGTGGCTGACCGGCCCGTAGTTGCCCGGATTTTCTCTTACAAAATCCTTTGGTAATTGCCTAAGTCATAAGAAAAGGAAAATTGGACCCCATTCTGACTGGATGAGTGGATCTTCCATACCATGTGAACTGCTGGCCCAAAAAAACATATGTCATTCAACAATTAGTAAATATAAATAATTCTTTGTCTGGTAAAGAAGAGCAAATCGTCATCACCTATGTTCAAGCCTGTGACATTTTCTTAGTGATATTTAATCATGCACCGCTACATGAAGTGACATTTCTGTGGAGCATGTCACCTCCAGCAGCCTGCAAAACACAGCAAGCGAGGAAAGGACAGAAGCATCAAGACACACAAATGTTTTGTCATAGTGGAACATTACCCACAGGCACCATCAATAAAATTTATCTTGTCATGCTGAGATTTACATAGAAAATTAGCTTGTATCATGTTTTTGAGGTAAGATCAAAGCCTGCTCTTCATTCTGCAATTTCCAAAATATTCCAGTACTGCCCAATAAAACTAGTATTCCAATACTGATTTTGTGGAATCTTCCTTGTGATTATTTTTCCTCTATATGAAACAACTAAAACACATATAGTTAAAAAGCAAAATAGAACAAAACAATGGAAAGCTAGGCCTACTAAAATTGTCTCTGTGTTTTATTGACAATTACAAATGCAAATTCTGGAATTCAAAAGTCTAAAAGAAAAATAAATCCCTTCTTTCTCCTGAAGAGTAAGCACTAAAATATCTCTAAAGTATCATAAATTTTATTGGCAGAATTAATATGCATTTTGAGTAAAGCATTTCTATACAGCTTTTTATCTGATACATTTTTACTGTTTATTGTGGGGTTTTTTAATGGTACAAATACTTCCTGCCAAAAAGAATTAAAAAAACAGTGAGTTATGACTACGGTAATCATAGGCTAGTAAAGCAGCTCACTACTAACAAACAAGTAACAGATACAGGTGAGATAGGTAGAAAATTTGAAATTCCTGAGGAAATATGTGTATTTTCTATCTTGGAGTTATTCCAGTCTGGGAATTCTAAATCTTACTGGGAATATGATGTCGGTGTACCTGTCAGTATTATCCTGAAAAAAAGTGCTGAACTGGAATGAAACATTATGGCTATCTTTATGAAGAGCAGATTAGATGTTCAGCTGACCTATTGGAGCAAGAGCAGGTAGCCCTATCTAGGAGCAGGGATTTATCATGTGAATTTTGCAGGATAGGGCGGACACAAAGGGGAGATTTCAAGATACTGAAATGTCAGAAGAGAGAAAAAAGGAGAATTGTTATACTCATGAGGAGTATGTATATCAAAAGCACAGGGAGAAATGCTAGGCTTTTGTGGGACTAATGAAGTTGTACCACAAAAGTAAATTAAGAGATATAATAGGGCTTGTCATAGCAGGCTACACAAGATGAAGCACTGTTTATTTTGCAAGCTGAGGAAGCTAGGGATCTGTACCTACCGAGATCACCACGTGTTCAGAATCAAAATCCCATAGCAATCTTCAAGATCACAAATGATAGGGATGTATCTGTAAGCTTAAGTACAGGACAGCTTATAACTTATTTTCAGCAAAGAGTTCATTATGCTGCTGGTCACAAAATGACCATTGACCATTTTCCTACCTGTGAGTCTCTAGTTGACAGTACACCTCAGTGTACTGTAGAAGCAGTAAGAAATAAAAAGAACAGTATTATGCATAACCGTACATTGATTAGAAGTATTTTCCACTGAATTCGCCTTTGAAAGCCAAAAAAATTAGTGTAACTGTGGGCATAATCTCAGTAAGGTCAGATATTAAATTTAATGCCATTGAGGTCCTCAACCAGCTACCAGTGAGATGAAAGTAAAAATGTGTGTTCAATTAAGAATATTTATTTTATTTTTTAGTAAAAAATACAAAGAAAACAAGGAAAAATACTCTAAAACATGAAAGAAGGAGATATTAAGGAAAGAAACAGTAGTGTGGCATTTGTGCAGAGCACTTCCTATGAAATAACTTTAAAATTTTTAGTCTGTTACCTATTCACTTTAACAGAATAAATTTATCAAATAGACTTTTACAAAGGTAGTTTTAGTTGGGATTTTATTTTACAATGTATAAAATGAAGCAAGTACTCCAGCTCAGGTTCACTGGAAAAGCAATTTAATTTTTACAGTTTAGTTCTGCACGAAACCCGGGCTTTGCTAAATGAATAGATCATCCAAGGTATGAATTTTCTGAACTGTAATAAGTAAAAATCCAGCCTCTAGTAGGCACCCTGAGAAAGAAGCTGTTCTGAAAAGTTGCAAATATTTGCTTATGAAACATTGAAAACCAAGACAGTTAACATGTAAAACTAATAATTCCTTAGTGCCTTCAATACTTTTTCTAAAATCCTCTCTTCATCTGTGTATAGATCTGTACTCTAAAGGAAAGTTGTCTTGTTAAAAAAAAACAAGCGAACAAACAAACCAAAGACATTGCAGAAAGTAAAGGTGACCCTCTTCCCCTGTTCCATTGTGGGGACCCACCCATGGGAAACAGTCCTCCATGAACTTCTCCAACATGCGTCCTTCTCAGGGAATCTTTAGTTTTCTACTCTTTTAGCCGTGTTTCTTTGCTGGTTTTGAGAAAATTGATTGCATTATCAACTAGAACTGCATCTTCTTACTGGATATCTGTTACGGTAATAACTTGCAGTTGTGGAGAAACTAGGGTATGGTCCAGATACCTGTTGTGGTTTTGTTTAGTGAGGGGCAAGCCTAAGGTGGTAGCTTCTGTAGGAAACTGCTAGAAGTCCCTCCCCTTTGTTCAGTGGACTCGGCGGGGCCTAGGGCAGGCCCCCTGTGGCCAAGACCAAGCCAATTGGTAGCAGAATGTTCCGTGATAACGTCTCTGCGATAACATATTTAGGAAGGCGAAAACAGAAAAAAAAAAGAGAGAAGATGTGAAGAAGCTGAGCTGGGGCAGAGGCCCAGGGGGGGAGGCGCAGGCCTCCGGGGCCTTGCAGGCCTCACCCTCTGGCCTCTTGCCAGGCAGCCGACTGAGCCCAACTCGGCCCGGCCTGGCTGCAAGAAGTGGAGAGGAGATGAGATGGATGATGTGAAGAGATCCTGAGAGGCATCTGCCAGCCTGTTGTGAAGAACTTTTCTTGTGAGAGGAAAAGCTGCAGATGCCAAGGTCAGTGAAGAAGGAGGGGGAGGAGTAATGCGGCTCCTGGCCAAGATTCCCCTGCAGCCTGTGGTGATGATCATGGTGGAGCAGGTTGTCCCCCTGCAGCCCATGGAGGCCCACGGAGGAGCAGAGATCCACTTGGAGCCCGTGAGGGACCCCACACTGGGGGAGGTGGATGCCTGAAGGAGGCTGTAGCCTGTGGAGGGCCCACTGGGGCAGCCGTTCTGGAGGGACTGCACTCCGTGGAAGAGATGACCCACGCCAGAGCAGTTTCACAAAGGACTGTGGCCCGTGGGAGGGACCCCACACTGGAGCAGGGGAGGAATTTGAGGAGTTCTTCCCCAACCATGAAGCAGCGGCGTAAAACAACGTGTGATGAACTGTCCGCAACACCAGATAACAGTATTACATCGTATTGTTATTAAAATAAATGAAAGTGATTACACCAAGTTCAGTGCGACAGAACTTCATCCTTAGACTCCTAGTTTTTCTCATCATAAAATCTTAAAAAAAAAATTGTCACAGCTTTTTTTTTATCTATTTATATACACACATTAACTTGATAAATATTATAAAATGCTACCTTTTTAATATTTTACTTTTATTAGCAGTGATGAGTAAAAGAAGTCTATTTAGAAGCTTTAAGTAGAATCCTAAATTATTCCTGAATCCTCAGTGATCTTTTCATTTTGTCCATCTCTTTGGAAAGTATCTCAAAGCAGATACAAGTTTTCTTCCCTTTCAGGTAACCCTAGCACTTTTGCTGTAAATTTCTTGAAGTCTTACCTTGTTCCTTATTTTAATTGGCAAACCAAGCAAAAAAAGTTTGGCCTTTGGCCGAAGTTCATTGAATGTACACATTTGCTTCTGAATAGTTAAATGCCCCTTGCTGTCTAGGGTGCTGTACATGTATTTACACTCTCCAGTCTCTCAAGTTTTCCCATATTAAATGCTCATCAGAGGGATTATCTTGTTTATCTCTTTCTTCATTTCTTGCCAGCTGATTTACTAGTCCTGTGAGTAGTTTACTGGGAATTAATGCTTAGTAAACAATCTGTGGACTGAAACTGGATTCAATTTATATGGTAAGAAGCTACAGCTGTACTTATTAGTAACAGGTAGAGGTAAATTAGAACTAGTTTATTATGAGCTTTTTTTCCTTGTTAAATGATCACTATATAATGCCCCTTTGGACTTGTCAGAAAATGGTCCTGTCCCAGACTGTCTTGCCATCTAATCTTCTAAACAACTTCTAATCCTCAGAACACATCTGAATTAATGAATAGGCACAAAGATAATAGTATTAATGTTGGCCAAAATGAAACTAAATTGAAATTTTTCTGACAAAGTAGTTCTAATGTTCACACAATGTGTAAGCAGAAAATGCTTGCAGAGTGCTGACAGATTTCTAGTCAACTGAGTGTGTTGGCTTTGTGTAGCAGGGGCAGCAGGGAGGAGAGTTACACTGGTGGCTTCTTCAAGAGACTGCTAGAAGTTTCCCCTTTGCTTGGTGTACCTGGCTGGCTCCAGGGCAGACCTGCTGCTGACTGGGGCTGTGCCAATCTATGACGGTGATAACACCTCTGTGAGAACATATTTAAGAAGGGGAACATAAAGCAGAAGTGTGGGCAAAGAGGGGGAGGTGTGGACCTCTGGGCCCGGTCTGGCAGAGAGAGGAGACAGGATCCCACTAGACCCCACTAGAACAGGCAACAGGCAGATGCCTGAAGGAGGCTGTGGCCTGCGGAGGGAAGCCTGTTCCAGAGGGACTGCACCATGTGAAAAAACAACCCATGCCAGAGTAGCTCATGAAGGAGTGCAGCCCATGGGAGGGACCCTATAATGGAGCAGGGGAGGAATGGGAGCAGTAGAAACAATGTGTGATGAACTGACCACAGCCCCCATTCCCTATTCCTCCTGTGCTGCTTGAGGGGGAAGAAGGTAGAGGTAATTTGAAGTGAAGTTAAGCCCAGGCAGAGGGGAGGAGTAAGGTCTTAAGTGTTCTTAAGATCTGGTTTTGTCTCTCATTATCCTACTTCAGTTTTATTGTAAATAAACTGAAATAGTTTCCCCAAGTTGAGTCTGCTTTACCCGTGACAGTAACTGGTGAATGAGCTTTCCCTGTCCTTACCTCGACCATTGAGCCTTTTGTTATAACACCTTTCCCCTATTCCCTTGGCAGTGGGGAGAGTGAATGAGCGACTACATAGTGCTTAGTCCCAAGTGGAGCTAAACTGCAACACTGTGAAAAAAAAAATGGATGTAAGACTACTTTCTGGGAATTCTAAATGTGAACATTTTGTTAAAGGGCAAAAGGTTATATAGAATTAATCTATTTACAAAATTCTGCCAGCAATATGCAAGCCAATGGCAATATCTAAAAGGAAATAATAGGTACTCAGAAGTTACTTTCTTCAGCATGAAATCACTTAATGAACATCAAAATATAAAGGACAAGATAAGTCTTATTTTGGAGGTCCTATGATTGTCTCAACATACGAATATGAACCTGGAAATCTGTCAAAGTTTTCTAAGTGTCTTGATAACAAATGCCACAGGAAAACATCAAGTAAGAAATTAAATATATTTATTAAAAGTGCTAATAATTATCAGTACTTTTCTACCTACAAAGTTACACTAAAATAAATTTCTCAAATTTCATTAAAAATTAATGCAGAGCACCTGCTTTAACAGATGTGTTATAGGGCAGCAGCTGCAGGGACATGTGAAAAGACAAAAAAAATAATCTAATTAAGAGGTATTAAGGAAAAATAACTTATAATTAGTAGGCCGGTGAAAAATGGAGGGAAGAGGAGGCAAATTGACAGTCTTATTCATGATCTGAAGAACAATAATTTTTATTATGAAAATTCAAATTCAAAAGGCAAAGTGAACCACATAAATTCCCATTAGTAAGATTTTTAAACAAGGAAGCTGAAATCTAGTTTACTGCTAGATTTTCAAATTGTCCATCATCTCCCAGGTGTCATTCAGCTATAGATATTCAGTACTTGTGAAATCAATACATTTAGGTGATTGAGGTTGATTTCAAAATTCTGAAAACAAAAAGAAAATGTAAGCCTCTGTTTTTGCAATAAAATAGGATTTTTGTTTTTGTTTGTTTGCTTGTTTTCCAGTTAACGGATTTTCTTTTTTTAAGGAAAGATAGTAGAAAAAGACAATTAGAATTTGTTGTGCAAGCTCTTTAATAGCATGATCCAGCTGAAATAGAAACTCTTCATTAGAGGTACAGATTTGTTCATACCATATGTCCCTTGAAGAACAAATTGTTTGTAAGGCAGAAGGATTAATATAATCCAAATGTAACATCAACAAGCATCCAATTATACTGAATATATGACTATAAAATTCATATATAAGTTCTTGAAACTTCTACCTGGTGTGGTATTTGACAAATCAGCCGTCTCTTATGAGGAAGCATACTGAAAATCTGTGTGAAAATGCAAGTTTATCTTCTGTCTCCAGTATTTTCTGCTGACAATTACTGTAAATCTGTAAGAAAAATAAGTAGCAGTGCATTCCTCTAAGTAACATAATACTCAGTCAAAGTACAGCTCCTACTTTGTATGATTTTAAGTTGTACATAAAATAGCAAATTTAAACTTTAAGAAATCACAGTTAAATTTTCTCATAGAATAAATAAAGATGTATCATAGCATCATGTATGTGCTTAAATCACAGTCCGAAATTATTTCTGATATGCAGGAAATTGCAGAACATTTTGCATTAAAAAAGAAATATTTTTAAAATATTAAAATATTTTTAAACTGTGCATTATTTTATTATGTATGCCTATTCCATTTCACATATAAAATAAAATACTGTACATTATTAATTCCTGTAAAAAATATTGTGCTTCTTCACTGCTACTGAATAAAAACTCTGTTAAATTTTTAGTTTTGTATTTCACGTTTGGCTTTTTGAATAGATTTCAATCTCTGATTTTCTGATTCAAGGTCTGAGCAATTCAATGATATTACATTCTCCTCCTAAATCTAATCTAAGACTTTACCTCCCAGGTCTCTGGTGCGATGTTTGTTTTGGCAACGTGAAATAGCAGTACCTTATTCTTTATGTGTTTATAAACTAATACTGAATCACCAGAACTTGCAGTATCATAGACTACTAACACTCTTTTTTAATCCATTTAATTACTTGTGATAATTTCATGTGATTGTGAGTGTTCTCTCCCCCTTCATCCCAAATATCCAGTCTTCTCACATTTACATTTACATTTACATTTACATGAAATGTAAACTGTATACCCTGGACTGATTCAGGCAAGCTAAGAAGATGTCAAGAGAGACAGAGACCTCATAGAGCAGGGGATGGTGATGAAAATAAATAAGATGTCTTCCTTTCCTGCCAGACCTGAAGGAGAGTGTAGGTTAGACACAATTTTCCTGCAAGTCCCAATAGAGGAAAGGCTTGAATTTTGTTCCTGTTAAACATTTGGGTTTTAATTTGAATTATTATTTACACATAGGAAGACAGATGATTTTAAACTGGAAAAAAAAAATCTACAGCTGTTTACTTAGGACAATAATATTAGAACTTCATGTGTAATTTTCAGACTCATAAAGTCAGTAATCTGTTTTACCATTCCTCACATGCCCCACTGCCCCAGCTCTTATGCTATCAATTTTTTTTTCCAGAATTTTCAACATGAGATCCTGTATTTCCTTGGTGTTTTGTTGTTCTGATATATTACTTTACAGTTTCCGAGCTGAATCTTTCTTTCTTATCAGGCCATAATTTTACAATACTCCTGAAATACATTCTCATCCTCAGTGCTTCCTCAAAATTTAGTAGCATTCACAACTTGAGTAGTCTTGCTGGCTCCTCCCTGCTGCAGACAGACCATTAACAGAGATGTTAAACTCATCTCCCTCATCTTCACACACACTGTTCCACTCAACTCTGGTTTTGGCCATGTTTCTAGCCTGTCTTCTCAGCTTGTATGTGAGAATGGTTCGACATGACCAATGTGATCATGCATCTCACTTCTCTCTGCACTGTGTACAAGCCACAGCTGCTTGTCCACACATGCTGCAACGTGCCTGCCGGTGGGCCAGCAGAGGAAAGGGAGACAGTCAGTGTCTCTGAGATTGTCTGTAATGTGACGTGCTGGTTCCGCACTAGCTATGTGATTGGGTCGCTACAACTACTGACAGGGCCACCCCAACCCTCGTACTCTAGCAGACTGATTCTAACTTGGGCTGTATGCCAACTGGGGAGACATTTCATCTTCAGCCTGTGACCCCTGGCTAGCCACTGTACTAGAGGGAAGAGAGTGGACTTGATATAACAGGTTTTACAGCTTATATTCAGCCCATAGAGCATTACCTAGACTATGTCCAAGCAAGAATCTTAACTGTAAGAGAAAATACAATCCTGAAAAATTAATGAGCTTAATTCTCGTCTAGTCGGCATCATTGCACCAGCTGAAGTGAAACTGAAGTGACTTCCACCAGGTGAGGCTATTCTTACCTCATTTACCTTTAAAGCTGTAAAACTAAAAATTAAGCACAAAATGTCATCGTATTTCTTCAATGTAATTGTAAGAAAGGGGTGTTATCAGCTAAAATTTAAGGACTTTTAAGTGTGTTTCACTAAAGCTTCCCTAAGCTTTTTTTTTTTTGCTAATAAGTGGTAGACTAAAGTGTCTCTGGCTTTCACTTATCTGCCTTTTTTTTTGTACTCAAGCACATACTGAAGACATTTTAAATAATTTCAAAGGTTTTGGAAATAGCAAAACTGAAGTTTATATTTGTTGTAGGGAGTTAGGAAATCTGGTTATTTGTGTATCCTCATGTAATTATATTGTTAGCCACAAGGTGAGGAAAAAGGCCAATGACACAGATTAAAATCTCTACATTATTAAAATGATAGTCAAATACTTTCTCTTCACGGGGAGACCTAAATAATGCAGACATTTCCTAATATACTGCAAATCTCATTAATTTTAAGAATATGTAATTTACTAATGATACAGAACTCTAAGCTAGAATTTTGAGATTCAGATCCTTTTTTTCAGACCCACTGAATTTAATACTTATAGCAGCTGAAAATAGACTCTTTAAAAAAAAAAATGCTATGAATGGTGGTTGTAAGAAGGGGCACAATGCAGGAGAATGCTCCATGACTATTTCTCCCACCTCTGTGTCTGTGTAATGTGGAAATGTATTTCTGACCATTTATACACATATTAAGTAAGTATTACTAATCATCAGTCAGCCTTAAAGCTGCATTCAAGTAAGTTTCCTTTAGTGGCTGTCAGCTACCTAAAGAAATCTCCTGCCTTTTAACATGCAGTTTCCACATTGAAGTGGGAAATGAATCATGAGTAACAATATGTGATGAAATTGGTTCAATCCTTTTACTAGTAGTGAAAATAAAGTACCCTCTGATGTCACAGTTTATATTACCACTGAAGGAAGAACCTTCTTTATTAATGGGTAGCGAAATATAGAGCTGCATTTTAGCATCTACCAAATCTAGAAATAAAACTTATAAAATATTTCTTTTTCCTATGAATAATAGAGAGGTGAAGTCATAACGGAAATAGAAATGTAGTGCTTCTTGTCTAACACTAAGCACTTCATTCCCTTAGAGAGAAGCAGATCATGTACAAATAATCTCTGTCTTTTTTTTAGTGGCAGTGACCTGTTATCCAAACATAAAAATTGACTTAAAACACAGCTTAGAACTCAAATCAACAACAAAACTTTTATTAGTAGCAAGGAAATTTACTAGTATACTAACACAAATTTTGAAGACTTACTATTATAGAAATAGTTTGAAAAATGAGTGAAAAAATCTAAGAAAGACTGAAAATGTTGTAAAACATAGAATCATAGAATCATAGAATGGTTAGGGTTGGAAGGGACCTTCAAAGGTCATCTAGTCCAACCCCCCTGCAAGAAGCATGCTTGGGTTTAATATATTCAGCACAATTTCATAACAATTTTTTTTGTTTAACCTGTTTAACCTTCTCTCTGCCGAATATGGGGGTAGATATAGATTCAACATTTTGACCTTAAAAAATACTGGGCTGATAAAATCTTCATTAAAGTAAGAAACATTAACTCTCCTTTAGAACAAGAGTTTGGAAATGCACTTTAGAAGAGACTGTAAACTGTACATGGAAAACACAATGACACACGATCTTCATTCTTAAAGGGCACCGGTAATAAGGAAGCATGGTGTTATCTGAGTTGATGCTTAGAAACACTTCATGCAGCCATTGAAGTGATTCAATTATCTCAGTACTAACTGCAAGAAAGAGCAAGAGTGCTGTCCTTAGGCAAATGACACCTACAAACTCTTCGGTCCATTTAAATCGTAACTTCCATGTGGCTGACATTTCCACATCTGCAGATATTTACAAAGCCAATGAAACATCAAAATGAGCCTACTATTCAAGTGATAACCTAGCTATGAACATTTATGGTACACTGTTCTCTATTGTCTATAAGAGCTCCTCAAAGACTAAATTTGTATACCTCTCCTGGGTGTTGCAGGAATTGCACAAGGCATCAGGTCACTCTGATATGACAATTCTCATCTTTAGGTAAACTTCTTACACTCAGAGCTCTCCTTTTTTTACAGCTTCCTTCATTCTTTGGTGGTTACTCTGGTTACTTGAAAATCCTGAAGAAAGACATGGAATTTTCCACATAACACCAGCAGTATCTTGTATTGCAGTTGTTGAATAAGGCTCTTTTTACCTTTCTTCCGGTGCAAGAGAAAAAGTAAAAGCACTGCCTGAGAAATGATAGAAAAGTGTGATACTATCAACACATGATGTGAAAGTCTCATGTTAAACAGAGGTCAACTCAGTATGGAGAGTTTGTGTACTCTGCCTAAAGGTGCACAATGGAAGCACCTAAAAGTCAGGTACTTCTTGAATACTCCTGTAAATGTTATACATTCAAGTGTATGTTTTCATGCCTATGTGGGAAAAGTCAGTTACAATGTAGAATGATTGAAATACAATGGCAAAAAAAAAAAAATAAAAATTATGGGCTCTGTTCAGTTCCATCCCTAAAGTTGCAGCCCTGCTGCAACTAAAGTTCCTGCTACAACTTTTGGAATTGCCAACATTTGGAACAGACATTTTGGAATGGTCACTGATGGAATGCTCTTCTACTATTTTTGCATGACAAGACATTTTTGCACAGAGGAATATATTCTAAGGAAACTAACAAACTCTATCCCAGTCTAATGGCTTGCCAAAAGCAGTAGATGCTAAAATATAACATTTAGGGTAAATAAATATAACCTCCTCTCTAATTTAATCTACTCCAAAAGAAAAAATAGATGGTTGTATTTGAGACAAAGTCGAGTAAACGTTATTTTGTTGGAAATTAATTAATTAAAATCGATGCACTAGATGCTTGAAAAAATATGAATAGATTTGCCTAAGCTGACCACCACCTCCCAGTGGATTATTTTATTTGACATTGATAATAGGAAGAAAGGTATTGATCCTATTCCTAGCTTCATCATCTTCAGTGGCATACGGACAAAAAGACATAAAGAAAACAAAAGACACAGAGACACTCCTTTCTAATCTTTTATTAGCTTTAAGCAATAATATTATTCTTTTCTGTATGCCTTTCAGAAGCATATCTGAGAATCTGCTGTTTTAAAAAAATTTAAAAAAGGTGTTTTTAAAAAAAGGTGGTTTTGTTTAGTGAGGGGGGCCTAAGGTGGTAGCTTCTGTAGGAAACTGCTAGAAGTCGCTCGCCTTTGTTCAGTGGACCCAGCAGGGCCTAAGAAGGACCTGCTGCTGGCCAAGGCCAAGCCGATTGGGAGCAGAATGTTCTGTGATAACACCTCTGCGATAACTATTTAAGAAGGGGGAAACAGAAAAAAAAAAAAGAGAAGAGAAGATGTGAAGCAGCTGAGCAGGGGCAGAGGCCCAGAGGGGGAGGTGCAGCCCTTGTGGGCCTTGCAGGCCTCACCCTCTCATCTCCCACCAAGTGGCCGACTGGGCCCAGCTCAGCCCGGCCTGGCTACAAGAAGTGGAGAGGAGATGAGATGGATGATTCGAAGAGATCCTGAGAGGAGTCTGCCTGAGCCCGATTGTCAAGAACTTTTCTTGTGAGAGAACCAGCTGCAGATGCCAATGTCAGTGAAGAAGGAGGGGGAGGAGTAATGCGGCTCCTGCCCAAGATTCCCCTGCAGCCTGTGGTGATGATCATGGTGGAGCAGGTTGTCCCCCTGCAGCCCATGGAGGCCCACGGAGGAGCAGAGATCCACTTGGAGCCTGTGAAGGACCCCACACTGGGGAAGGTGGATGCCTGAAGGAGGCTGTAGCCTGTGGAGGGCCCACTGGGGCAGCCGTTCTGGAGGGACTGCACTCCGTGGAAGAGATGACCCACGCCGGAGCAGTTTCACAAAGGACTGTGGCCCGTGGGAGGGACCCCACACTGGAGCAGAGGAGGGATGTGAGGAGTTCTTCCCCCAATTATGAAGCAGCGGCGTAAAACAACGCGTGATGAACTGACCACAATCCCCATTCCCTCTTCCGCCCTGTGCTACTCGGGGCGGGGGGGAAGGCCGTAGACATATAAGCTTGGGAAGAGGGAGGGTGGGGAGGAGGTTTATCTTGTTCTCTGTCTCTTTGTCCTGCTAGTTTTAGTAATAAATGAATAGTTTTCCCCAAGTAGAGTCTGGTTTTGCCTGTGATGGTAACTTTAAGGATTTTCTCCCTGTCCTTATCTCAAACCTCAAGCCATTTTTCTTATATTATCTCTCCCTATTCTCTCGGGGGGTGGGGGGAGTGAGAGAGAGAGACTGCGTAGTTTTTTCCCAATGGGGGCTGAACTACGACTAGGAAAAAAGTGAAAAATTAATCATATAAATAAAGGCCTACAAGAAGTTTTGAAAACCTCATAAGGGTTTGCTGAGCTATGAAGCTCAGACTAAGAAAAAACTATACATAAAATACTATAAAAAGTTTAAATGGACTTCATTAGAAGTCCAGATAACAGGAATCCAGTGCACCATTTTGAGGCTTAGTGATGTTTCAAGAGTTCTGTTTCAAATCCTTTATGAAGTATTTTAGTGTGATCTCCTAAGATTTATAGTTTTTTTTAAAAAAATGTATAAACACATTCTGCAGCCTACAGCTGGAGATACTGCAGGACTAGTTGCATTCTCTTGCCTAACGTAATGGGCCTTGAAATTAAAACACACATACATTTTATAGCATAATAAACAATCTCATTCCAGATATTAAAACTCACAGTTCACAACTTTTCATGCAGAAGACAAAACTTTGAAAAATACTCCCTCTATTTAAAGGCTTTTTCAGATATTGAATGTATGTAAAATATAAGAAGCCCATTAAATTTTCTGGGTAATGCTTTAAGGGGCACCAATTACAGGCTTTTAACTACTGGCTATGCATTTTTTTTATATCAGGTATATATCTACTATAATATCTATACATAACTGCCCATTTAGCAACAGTTGAAAGCACAATAATATTAAATCTAACCTAGAGCCTTTTAACACTTATGTTGGCCATTGTCTGTTATGGGATTACTAATTCTGAGCTGCTATACCTACAAAGGTAATAAAGAGAATGCTTTTAGTCCTGATAGTCATGTAACATAAAGGACTTAGATGTTAGCTGTAGCTAGATGAATTACAGAGTATCTGAATTTGTTTAGTAAATGACAGCTGTTAATGCATATGAAAGTTTGGTCTAGATTGGACTGCTATCACTGGACAGGGTTAATTCACTGTTTTTTGACAGAGTAAATCCATGGTCATAATTTTATCCACATATGAATGATGACATGAAGAGTGTTTAAGAAAATAAAACTTTAAGTATCTTGGAAGTGTAGAATAAAAAAAAAGTATAGTTGTCATGTGCATTGTTTTGTATCATAAGTAAAATTATTCTCTTATAGTAAGAAGAAATTAACCTGAATAATGTATAAGCCTTGACATATCACAAACAATGTTTGCAAGTTTGCATTAGCATTCATTTTCAAAAACAAATGAGCACATTTAAGTTTAGAGGTAGACCTGCTTCTCTCAGGATCTAGTGATCTAGGTTTTTTGAGATAGCACAGTTTTTCACAATTTCTGTCTTTAAGCCCTTGTAGGTCTCAGCTGGCAGCACTCCAGCTTCCTAGGGGAAATGAATCAAGACAATGTCAAATTATAATTATTTCATTTTCTGTTATTTTAGACCAATTCATCACTCCATTTATCTTGCAGTTCTGACCCCTTCCTTCCAGTTTTCCAGTATTTCCCCTCTCATGAGGAGAGAGTGCAATTCATAGGGAGGTATTTAGGCAACACAGTTCATCCAAAAATTGTGTGAGTTGATTGTTGGAGGGAATCTGCCAACATTTGGTAAATTTTCCCAATTACAGTCTTTGAAATGTAGGTGAGTTGTTGGGGTTTTTTTAATGAAATGGCTGATGTATATCTTAAAATTGGTCAAATAAGCTTAACAAATAGCACCAAATACAGCTTGTATTTGGTCCATAAAAGGGATTTATTTGGTATCAGATGTGCACAGAATGTTGCAGCTTGTAAAGGCCTCCTAGCCACAAAAGTAGTACTTCATTCTCAACTCTTTAATGAAGATTAGTTCTGTTGAAAAATTGTGAGTATAGCCAGATTCTACAGGGGATGAAAATCATATGTTGACACAAAGTAATCTTTCAGTTGCTGGAAAACATCGTTTGTTAAAATAGGTCACTTTATTTTGAACCTCTCAGAGCAAGAATTTGAACTAGATAATAATCATATTTCATTAATTTAAGGATAAGAACTGGACGGAACAGCATCTTGCCTCAGGAAAATCAGCAAAAGGTTACCTTCAACCCCTTTTTTACCTCCTAGTCCTTTTTTTTTACCACCACGTCCTTTATCGTAACAGCTTGGACTGGCCGCAGAGCCCAGCTTTCAGTGGATGAAGAGCTATTCCTCCCTGTGCAGGGACCAGATCTTGGGCAAACCCAATAACATCAACATCAAGTACAGAAGGAGCATAGAGCCATTGGAAGTAACTCAGCCAAGACTTGCTGAGAAATTGGCTCACTGGGAGCTTGAGGTGGGGTTCCTCATGCCTTGGTACAGAACCTGCCCACTCCTCCTATGCTTACAGTGTTGCCCAACCCAACATTTCTACCACCCTCTCAGCTGTGGCCTTGCTCCGACTTCTTCCCTTTCCCCTCCTGCAGTCCCTGTGGTTTTATAGTGTGATAATCACATATTCATAGCTTTGAAAGCTTTGTATCACCAGACCTCATGATGTTGTAGCTCTGTCTTCTTCTCCAACTCACAGGAAAAATAAGCTCCATAATGGATATAAGTATGGACATATTTCTGGGGCAAATATTCCCTGAACATCAACATTTGTAGGCTATTGTGTATACGTCCTGAGCTGAGGCACAAAATATGCTTTCGTTTCCTCAGGGTTAGCATTCAACATCTAGATCTTGAAAAGTACTAGATTTACAAATGGTCTCCTTTTTTTTCAGCATTTCCTACTTTGCAGCCTAGAAGACATGAAAAATATTCTAAAGTACACCTCTCTCCCCACACACCATATGGCAAAATTAAGTATTGTGTCAGGCTACCCTAATCCTCAACATAAAGTGGCAACCATAAAGTTTCTTTCTAAGTCAATTTCTTGAGCATTAGAATCAAATACTGTCTCTCATTTGTTTGAAGGTAAATCAAATGCTTCTACAAGTTTATTCTGTAAGCTATTTTCTGTATCTGTGATACTTTCTGGGTTGAGTGGGTTATGGTTAGTCTGTCAGAGTTGTAAAAGGAAATAAAACTACCGAAGTATATGAGCATATTACTATTTTGTAGTCTTATTAGGGTCAAGCCTTAAAAAATTAAGTATTATGTATAATTTCTCTTCCTACACCATATTTTATTATTCTGAAATGCTAATAAACAAACAGCCTGCTGCATTCAGCTGGGATTATTGGGATTTTTTCCTCCAGATTTACATTTTACTTTTGTCTGCACATCACAATTGCTAGATAGTATTGCAAAGTGTTCAGTGCAGAGGTTTTTCCTGATGATGTGTTACATCTCTTTCAGTTGTGTGCCTGAGTGCTTCCTGCTGTCTTTGGTATTACACAGCTTTCAGTCAGTACAATGAACAGCCTATTTTTTCCCATATATACCATTGACAAGAGTCCTCTGAAAATAGATACTTTCCATAGATTTTTTTTTCTACAAAATATTAGAAAGGAAATACTGTATATGTGCTCTAAAAGGTAGTTTAAAACGGATTAAATTGATGTAAGTAAAAAAAAAAATTAGTTAGATTAAAACTGTAAAGCTTGGGCAGTATAACCTCGGAAGATCAAAGGTCTACTCAAATCCTAGTACATTTAGGACACTACAGATACAAAGCCTGTAGTTGAAGTCATCGGCCACAAAGGAGTCACATTGCCACTTTGGCATCTTGCCAATGTTTTCTTCTTGAGATGGACAATAATTATGTATTTTTAGCAGCGTCAGCTGCATGTGCCCTTCAGTGCAAGCTTGAAACAAAATTTGATGTAGATTAACAGCTATTCTACTACCACATTCTCACAAACAAGTGGTAGTTACTTCATTTTTGAAATGGCTGCTAGACAGGTTTGGTTGATGTCCAACATGCTTACCCAGAAATCTTATTGTTCTTCTGCTATGTTCTGTGGGACTTGAAAAATTTTTTTTTTTTCTTCTCCCCTCCCCTGCCCCCAGTACAGGAAATATGTGTAGGAAAAAGCAAACAGAGCTATGTATTGATGTGTCTTGAGAGCTTAGCTGTTCTTTGCTTTTTTTCTTCCCATTCTCCCCCGCTTCTACATCTGCTAGAGGAACTACCCATTTGCTGCCAATCTTCTTCCTGGGGAATCATCCTTTTTAGAAGGCTATGCCTTTTGCTCTTACACCTTCTTTACAACTTAGGTTTCCTTCCTTGACAAGAATACCCGTCAGCTGGAAGTGGTGGACAAGCCCACTCATTGCCTTTTAAATATGGAAGATGTACAAGTCTATGTCTCCACCCTCTGTATTCCTATGATGTATTTCCAATAATGCACTAGCTCATACCCCAGTCTGTAAATATTTAAATTATATTATAATTTCAGAATTTAGACTGAACGGTAGAACACATACTGCTCCTAAGGAGTTATAGTGAACTTTAAATCTGTCACAGTGATCTTAAGAGAAAGTGTTTACTAAGACAAATGCTGTGAAAGCAGATTAGGTAAAGTGGAACAAGCAGACCTGTTTTTAAAACTCAGACAGTAAAAGATTATGTAGTATAACATAAAAACTGGAATTGCTAATTAACACTTCATCTTTACTACAATTTAGACAAAAACAATGTAAGGTAGCATCAGGCTTTAAATTTAAAATACTTTATACTCCCATACCTTCTAATCTAGCAGTGATACCCAAAGATGAAAGAATATGGAACTGCCAAAGTGGGGCAACGCATTAACAAGTGGTGCTCTATCATTTAAATTTTTCCAACTGAGAATTAAAATCCTTCATCGTGGGTGAAAGTTTGTTCTGGGATAATTCACCTTTTGTGAAAGGTACAGTTTCTGTTAAGTCATTGTTTTTACAAAGAATTCAACAAGCAGTGGCAGTCCAAGAGAGTACCCTAATGGTGATTTGAGTGACAGCAGGGATAACGAAACACATGAAGTGTCGATAGTTAAGGAGAGAAAGACAAGAAAAACTGTTTTGCAGTAAAGGTAATTTAGCATTATTAAAGTTTAATGTATAAATTCTTAGGATATGTCTATGCAATCAATTAAGTTTCAGTCATAGCTACCTGTCACCAGTTAGTAAGTCCATCAACACTTGCCGAACATCAAATCTGGCCATGGGGTGACCATTATATCACCTTGCCTAAGCAGGAAGTTAACAAACAAAACTCAATGGCACTAAGGAACTGCCTGGTCCTCAGCTTAAATTCACCTGTAGCCAACTTTGTGAGAACTCTTTATCTAAAATGTTTTCAGTACCTCCTAGAATTAGTTAATGAACCTACAACTGGATTCAGCCAAGATTTAAGGATTGATGATATAGAATCATAGAATCATAGAATGGCTAGAATTGGAAGGGACCTTCAAAGGTCATCTAGTCCAACCCCCCTGCAAGGAGCAGGGACATCCCCGACTAGATCAGGTTGCTCAGAGCCTCATCCAGCCTGGCCTTGAATGTTTCCAGGGATGGGGCATCCACCACCTCTCTGGGCAACCTGTTCCAGTGCTCTACAACTCTCATTGTAAAAAAATTTTTTCTAATATCTAATCTAAATCTACCTCCCTCTAATGAACGTATATACTGAATATTAATAATTTATTTTCAGAAAAATAGTTTATTTCAAACTGCAAAACAGTGAATTAAACTCACTTTTTTTCACTTTGCCTGAAATAGTCACACAGCTACAGGTAACACATGTTGAGTGAGCTTTAGACTGTGTGAACATCTCTGTGTGATACTTCTGATCTTCAGATGAGAACTAAAGTCTCTTGGTTTTGTGTGCAGATAGCTTGAAATTCTGGTTAAATATCTTAACTAGAATTCAATTAATTTCCTATATTGAACTGCTTTATTTACATTTTACTTTATCTTTGATAGATACTAGGCTAAACATGAATGCAAGATTAGAACTCACTGTGAGACAACTTATTCTATTTGAAAGATGTTCTGCCATCTAATTATTCATATAATCAACTATTAAAGTTTTGATATGTCTTTTTATCTGTTAGTAGTAAAAAATTATGATTTTGGGGTTGCAGTTAACACAATGCAGGATAAACTCGTGTAGTCAACATTTCTTAAGAGTACCATAGACTGTACGGTACATTCATCCTCTTGTTTGGACAAGTAACAAAACAAGCAACAAAACTACAAGAGACTTGTAAAGAGAATGAAAATATAGAGTGGAAGAAAGAAGTAAGAAACAAAGTAGCAAATTATCATTCAAGAGAGGGAGAAAATGTTACGCTAAGAAGGTTATTAAAAGTGTTGAGAAAGAGAAGAGGTAGAGAAGTGCAAAATCCTTTACCACTCTTAAAAGATGAAGACAAAAAGTACAGGAACAATCAAAGGCGCTGGAGGAAAGTAGACCAGAAGAGAAAGTGAATAGTTTAAAAACCAAAAAGTAGGGTAGAATGTGAAGGAAAAAAAAAGGAGTGAAATCTCCATCAACTATAATGAAGCTCATCACCACATTGTTGGAACGGAAGACAGATTAAAACTGTACTAAGTGTGGGACAGACTTGGTAAGGAAGGCAAAACTGTAATCTCAAGTAATCTGATTAGGCAAGATGAGGACAAATAATAACATGGTCTTTGAAAGACACACAGCTTCAAAATGAAGAGCAACTCTGGAAGTTGGGAAGGTAAAGAAATAATGAAGGAAGGATGGGAGAAGAAAAGGTGGGGAAGATAATAATGTTGATGGGTATTATTTTAACAGTGGATCCTTCGCTGAACAATTTATTTTCATCTCCCACTATCAATTACTTTAATTTATCTCAGCTACACATTTTCATTTTCTTCAATATCTTTCCTGTTCAGAAGTTAATGGAGTTAGAAAAGTGAAGGTTATATAGTGATAACATGATAAAAATTTCTGGGTATTGGGATAATTTGCATTTCAGAAGTTTCAAAACTGAAATGTTTGAGCCTCATGGCCACATGGCCACATGGCCAGTGTGCCAATAAGTATGAAAAATAAGTGAGTAAATGCCTGAAAAGGCAAAACCAGATATAAAAATGTGGAAGAAAAAATATGTAAAATACAAGTTTTGATGATGTAACATATGTTTTGATAAGATAGGTATGTTTCTCATGCATTCAAAATAAGAAATTTCTAAACAAAAAAAAAGGTCTTCTGTTTATTTACAGATGATAATTTCTACTAAAAGGGACCAAATACGATGATTCTGCTGTCATGGCGCCAGAGGGATTTAAAGAAATGGACACAGTTAAGATCAATAACAGTATCCTCCATGAATCAAATAGTAGCTTTCTAGAAGATAAAATTTCTTATCTATTCATAAGAGAACCTGTCAATAAATCCAGCACATACTTACTTCTTACCAGTACAAGCTGCAAGGCTTTTTTTTCTCATTATTTTCAATTTCTGAAAATATGAAATTATTACTGGTTTCTTTACTCTGTGTGTTTACAATTTCTCTCCCCCATGATTCTTACTTCTTCATATATTTCTCTTTTCCTGTTGTAATTTGAAGTTCTGTGTTCCTAATGTCTACTTGCTTTTTTAAAACTTTGGTTCTTTAGTTATTGGGATTTTTTTCCTACTGTAAAGGTCCACTATTCTTACAGACAAATGTCAGTGTTTCACCATTGCTCTCAGGACTACCAAAAAAACCAACAAGTTTGTAGGAGTTGGGTAGGGTTGCACTTTTCCCCACTGGAGAAAAATATGGTAGAGCAAAGAATCCTCTAGTAAAGGTCTTAGCCTGGATGCTTTGTTCTCTGCATGCAGTATTTAATCTGATCATAAATAACAGTTCAATAAAGTTCAATTGTGTATAAAGAACTCAGACTACCTTCCTGATGGGAATAAACATAGATTAAGAGTAAATAATGAAGCTCTGGGAGGGCACTAGGAAGCCAACATATCTATCTGTATTATCTATTTATCTGTCTATCTATCTATTTATTTATTTTCATGGATCTGAAAATCATAGAACATAAACCACACAAGAATTCAGGTCAGAACAACCAGGATCAAACCATAAAACTAGAAAGAAGTGTTAGAGCTGTCTTTGCAGATTTCCTTGCTTAAACAAGAACAGAATTAGCTGCCCAAAAATATGCCTGAAAAACGTCAATACTTCTAAAGAAATTTGTTAATGTGGAAAAAGTCTGTAGGGAAGTAAATACTGACATCATCCACTTTACAGCAGCATCATGATTCATTACAATGCAGCACAGTTTTCTAGAACACTCCAACATATCTTGGAATGAAAATGGTTCCTGGGTAGTTTGCCAAAAAAAAATGTCATAGTAAAACATGATGGTACATCAGAAATAAACACAATATGTTCTTGTTACTTCCTACTATATTTTTGAACTGAGAAAGCAAAAGCAAATCTAAGGGCATTTTATTATCCTTTACCGCTAGACATAGCCAACAAGGCTTCTTCAGTCATGCTCTGGCTTTGCAATGAAACCGAAAAATGCGCTTATGAACTTACATTATTATTTAAATTTCTAGTTCGTATCATTTAGAAAGAGTTTCCATTTCCTAACTTGACTCTGCTCGTGCTCTTTGTTACAATTTTATCAGGTTAATTCATCTCTCTAAGGTTCATTGTGGGCACCCGCTCTTTCAGCCTGTTGGACCACTCCCAGTCCTCTTGCACAAATTTATGTGGAAGTTACAACCAGGTCACGCATTTCAAGGGGCTGCTGTTGAGGCTCTCCACAACCACTGTTTTTCCCAGGGCTCTCTACCATCACAGTTATGGACAACTTTTATTCTTTTATGAAGAAGAAGATTAACTTAGTAGATAATGCAGTAATTAAAATGTTGGTTTTAAGTTATAGCACAAGGAAACCTAGGAAGAAAATCAGCACACACTGGGAACAACACATAAGGGTCATCTAATGCTACTAAAATGTTGTTTGTTGACAAAAACATATCAAAATACACATATAGTTTTAAGAAAGCTAAAATATTCTGAGTTATTGTACTATATTGCAGATATTAATAGGACAATGAAAAAGAACAGAATAACAAATTTCTAACACTATGGTCTTGCTGCTACTGATTACCTTTGATAAAAATACTTCATCTTTAATAAATTTAGTAAATTTTAGTACAGTTTTTATTCATTCATGGATTAGTGAAAGTCAGAGGATAAATCTCTGCATGAATCCTGAAACAGCAATGATTTCACAGGAACGAAAACATGCATCAAATGTATTTTTAAGATACTGGTATCTGATTTAGTATTTTAACTAGACCTGTAACAAAAATAGCGTGTTAGTTCTTTCATTTTCTTCTTTTAGATAACAAAACCCAATATTTTTAGGGCTTTCTTTTACTCTTCTGAAAAGTGTATTTGGGGCAGAAAGATATCATAAGCTTCTTTACACTTTTATAATAAGTTAAATCACATAATTTTAATTTTAATTTCATGTTTTGTCTGATCTGTGAAGGCAGTGAATAGCAAAGGTAGACCAAAGGCAACAAAATATATCCTCTCATGTACTCCTGCAGCAACTGATGGCAAAAGTGCTAAATTAATTTTAAGTGTCATTACAGTGAAAAGTGAGAGGACACATCAGGAAACAGACCTAAGCAGAAGATAATTATAATCTTGAAAATACGTACCTATGTACTTTGAGAGAGAAAAAAGAGCTAGCAGTGAGCCCTGCTAACAGCTGTTAAAAATGATAAAGCCAGTATTTTCCATACAAAAAAAAATATTGTAATTTTCTTCTGTGGGGGAATATTAAGTTTTGTTTACTTGATTGTCAATCTATATATTTGGGAGACATTTTCAGGCTAAAATAGTGTGTTTCAGTAATTTCAAAAGAAAACAAATTTGACAAATCTTTGGAATGTCTTCCATTTGTAAACTTGCTATGCTAAGAATCAAATTCCAGTACCTAAAGGGGGCCATCAGGAAAACTGGAGAGGGACTTGACAAGGGCATGTAGAAGTAACAGGCTTAAACTGAAAAAGAATATGTTTAGATTAGATGTAAGGAAGAAACTCTTCATTGTGAGAGTGGTGAGGTACTGGAACAAGTTGTCCAGAGAAGCTAGGGATGCCCCATCCCTCGAAGTGTTCAAGGCCAGGACGGATGGGGCTTTGAGCAGTCTGGCCAAGTGGAAGGCCAGATTTTCAATAATTGGGTTCAAAAGACATTATTATGGGAGACAATGTACATCTTTATCTAATCTCTGCTTTTATTTTGTAGACATATGTTGCAAGCATATTGTTTCTAATGAAACATTTGCCTGTATTGTAACATCTGCATAATTGTTTCCTGTTTTCTTATCTTTCTGTTCTTTATAGCAGAATTAAAATACTATTTAGTTCTTTAAGGTTAGTTATATTGGTAATGAACCACAAGTTTTCATAACACAAGTTAAAATCCCTTACACTCACAGTCTTCTGTCAAAAACTGGCGGAGAAAAGTCTGTGAATGCATTCTGAAAACAAAAGTTAAAATGTCAAGTAATTTTACAAGGTCACTGAATAAATTAGTGGGTTGGAAAAGCATTATCAGTACATTTTGATATATTATATTTTGTTAAAGGAAAGTCTTACATTCTTAGCAGTAAGTCATAGCATTATGTTCCTTGAAAGAGTGGGTTGACTCTTTCACCTGGTGGCTGACACATTTTTAGTAAGTTGTCATTAAATGCAAACAAAGAATATATGTTGCTAGTAAGTGTCCATAGACTTTATTAAGTCATAGATTCCAATGTTGTGTGGCTTGTCTGCTTTTGATCAAACTTGTCATTGCTTGCTAACTCTTCAGGGCTGACATTTCTTGACCTTTGTGGAACTAATGAATGAGCCTAGTGTATTCACAGTGCTGGTAGCCCATACGAAGGAAATTTCTAGTGTAGTGAAACTGACTCTAATTGACACCCAGATGATGCCTCAGCAACAGGACCAAGGACTGACTGTACAGGGAAAATGAAATCACCATACAACACCAAAGTGCTTTTTAAATGTATTTTTAAAAAATAAGTTAAAAATAGACTACTTTTGTGAGAAAGCATCTGTTGTCTCTGCATACATTCTCTCTATAGTGTGAACCATCCATCTCTATGAAGGTCAAAGAAGCCAGCACATTTCAATATCTCTTTAAAGATATGGTGAAATACTTTTTATTGCCCTAATTTGCATTTTACATGAAAGAAGGAGATGAACTATTATCATGCTTTGCTTTTTCTTCAACAAGTAATCAATTAGTATGATAATAAGAAGGCAATGAAGTGGAATAAGGTGATGAGGGATATGCATCTATTTAATTTTTTTAAGTTTTGAAGAGATCCTATAGAAATTAAAATGTGTAAATTGGCAATGGAGCAGAAAAAGGGACATGTAAAGTCTATTGGCTCAAAGTCAAATAGCAAGAAAACTAGCTGTTGCTCATCAAGACCACAATATGAGTTTCCTTTCAGATCTTATGACGACATCTGAATGAATTAAGCTTACTGGTGTCCCAGAAATTCAGAAAACAGAAGATGTAAGGTAAGTTTAAAAACTATATCACTGTGATTACTGGTAATTCTTGGATTAAATTTAAGGTCTGCATTCTTATCCATGTTGGCTTATTCAAGCTACAAGGAACTCTTTATGTTTTTGGAGATTGCAGGCATACCCTCCAAAAAGGGCTGCATTAGTAAAGAAGCAGGCAAAGAAAAGTCTCTGTCAGTGACATAACAACTAATAGTTTTCAGAACAGCCTATTACAAAGGGAGGGTCCTAGCAGTCCTAAAAGTTGTAATTCAAGTTACAGTGCAGCAGTCATAATCTACTGGCTATGTGTGCAGAGAAATCATCTAAAGATTTAGCTTACGTGAATGTGACTTCCTTAAATACTTTTTTTTTTTTTTAATGTATCATAGAGTACATTTATTTTGTTTGCTAGCTTTTTATTTTGGAGTTTAGTTCTTCAAATGCATCTAGCATTAATTTCATACTTAAGAACAAAGAGCTAGGTGATAACGCAGGCAATGCTAATCAGGTCAGCAAAATCTCAGTATTGATGAGAATTTGTCAGTATTGGCAGGAGCTTTTTCTGTTATCTGTAACTGTGTCAGGATCTTACCACTCCTCCAAATGTTTCTGTGCTAGGTAATCGGCTCTAAATGAACCGTTTCTCTGGAGAAAAAAAAAAAAAAAAAAAAAA
>WHYT01016314.1:38817-66361 GCA_009806455.1 Tetrax tetrax
TGTTCTTTGATAATAATTGCAATGTGAATGTTGAAAAGGTCACTGCAGGCATATGTGAGAAGACAAACAAACACATCTGCATAATAGCAATCTTAACCACCTGCCCTTTCAGACAAATTTGTCATAGCTAGGTACTTTGTCAGCTTTCTGAAACTATAGGCCTTACTGAAAGCGTAAGGAAAAGTGCATTTCATTGTGACATAAACAAAACAGGTTGTGTTTGTTACTACTTAATAATTTTTCAAGTATTGCTAGTACTGTTACTAAGTAGGTACAATAGTCAAGTAAAAAAACCTCAGCAAATTTGTGTTCACATTTACTAAACATTTCACAGTATTGAAGAAATTCCCTGACTTAATTACAAACAAAATCAGGGTCAATAACCCGTATACAGAAAAGAATCACAAAGAGAAAAGCGTTATTGTGAATGGAATCTAAAAAAGCCTACGGGAATTTCGCTGTGGGTAAAATATTGATCTATTTTGCTCTGACCATGTTTGAAACACAGAGTATATGATATTTTCATGTATTCTGCTAATGAATGGTTTCTCTTCATTACTGTTGCATATCAACTTTTAAATCTTTATGATATGTGTCCTGTTCTGAGCAGTTCAATAAAAATACTTTGTGGCATTACATCAAATGCCTTAGGAAAATCCAAACACATAACACCAACACAGTTGGCATTTTCAATTCATTGCCATTTCAATCCAAATTTTCAAACCATTTAAAAAAAAAATTTTTAAAAAAACCAATATTGGTCTTATGCAAAAGTATTCTAAGTGAAAAGCACTACAAATAGGAACTTAAATTAATGTGCTGTCTGGATGGGGTGGAGATAATTTGCTTTTTATTAGCCCATACAGTACTGTGTTTTGGATTTGTGACTAAAACAGTACTTACAACACACCAATATCTCAGCTATTGCTGAATAGCATTTGCACAGCACTGAGTCCTTCTCAATTTCTGATACTGCCCTTCAGTGAGTACGCCGGGAGTGGCGAAAGGTTGTGATGAGGCAGGGCTAAGACACCTGAAGCAAAGGCATATTCCATGCCATAATGTCACGCTTAACAATAAAACTGAGGGGAATTTTTTTGAAAGTAGCCTTTGTGCATCAACTGGATGAGTGTCAACCTGCTGGTGCAATGTGATGAGTGATTGCCTTTGCATTACTCTGTTGTTTTGGGGGTGCTTTCCCCTTTTTTCTTCACTTATTAAACAGTCTTCATCAGTCCGTGAGTTTTTCTCATGTTTGTTTTTTTTTACTCTCTCCCACACCCTGCTGGGAGAATGGAGGAGCGACTGGAGGGGTGCTGAGGGGTGAGTTAACCCACCACAATCAGAACTATTGTAGGGGCCATAAATAGTCAAGGATGACCCTGCTGTGGTGGTAGTGCCTTAAGTTCAGCATATGTTTGTGTAATATCACTGTCCTATAAAAGAAGGGAAGGTCTCACCAGTACTTGAAATATTGATGAAGATCAATGTTGCACCATTTTCCTAATATGCTTCAAACAGGCCTATGTTATCGCCCATTTTGATGCACAGTTGCTGCCTGTTTGTGGCTAACTGTTCAAAGGAGTATGTTCCCCAAAGGAGATGCCTTTGGGGAAGTTTTGTGTGCTTTCTAAAGGCAACTCTGCTTTCTTCAGTTCTTCCAATCAGTGAATATTTCTTCTGTACCATGTTCTGTTCTAATATTTAAACACTAGCACAGTAAGATAACATGTTAACATGTCTTTTGTGTAGTGGAGAGCTTGATTCCAGCATATCTGATTAAGTTCTTCCACAAATTCTAATATAAGAAACTACCTCTGTGTAAATATAATCATGATCATTCCAAGTACTTACAAAAGATGTAGATTCAAGACTGGTCTGAAGTTTCAGTTTCACTACTATATACTTAATGAAGAATGTATCTCCTAAGAATGGTTCATATGCAATGTTATTTTCTCTAAAATTAGTCTTTAAAGCAAAGCTGATTTCAAAACCTGAAAATCAATGAGTCATCAGCTAAAGATCTTATTTAGATGCAATCATAGTATATAGGAGCTTCTGAATAATCTGTTCAGGCATTTCAGAAAGTGAATGAACACCAGAAAGATTAAAAGCATCACTACTATTTGAATGTGAGTTATAATGACCAGTTTAAGACATAAATTTATTTTACTAAATTTGTTGAGCAAAACCGTTCAAATAACACATGCCAAAGACATATCCTTTTTAATACTCATATAATATTCATTATTTGAATTCATTCCTCACTTAAAGTACATATGAGAGCTCATCTGAAATGAAAATCAATTCCTCTACCAAGATACGATACAATACAAAACATATCTGAACTCAAGCAATAATAAAAGTGTTGGGTATGCTGCTGCAGAATGTCTTACTAATTTATGATTAGTCCATTTCCTTATCTGCTCTTGATAACTTTATTTCCTGCACTGAGCCATAAAATACCTAAGCCCTAACCTGCCAGCATTGAACAGTTATGTACACTGTATTAAGTCAATAAAATAATTTATTTCTATTCTGGAAAAAAACGGGCATAGACTTGACAGTTGGTCATCATTAGGGAAAAGAAGGATTAGCAGTAGAATGAAAAAGTGTATGTTAGAAGAAGTAGTGACACAAGACAGATATTATCTCATCTTTTCCAGAATCTAGACTGCACAGGTGAGAGGAATACTAGGTACATGAAATATCAAATGCCATTGTTGCCAGTGGGAAAAAAAAAAAGTCTTTAGTTGATCTAGAGCACATACTCTGGTTGATAGGTTCTGCTGAAGACCTTCATAGACTGACTTTAACAATAAGAGGTACATGAACCACATAGAAGTTGGAACCAAAAGGTCATGCAATTTCAGTTGCTAAGCAAAAATAAAGTTTATAGGCTTTTTATTCCCCATGCCCTTATGAAGTAACCCTATACAGTAGGTTTCTTGTCATTTTCCACCCTGAAAAGAAAAGGAAATGAATGGTGTGCCTCAAGAGACACCACAGTAGAAGGAGAACAAAAAAAAAAAAATAGAGTAAATATGATTACCAGAAGATGGAAATGATAACTGTAGAGGCAGCTGAAACTGAGACTGTATTTTTAGATATAAATTGGTAAGACTTTTAAACATAGAAGGACGTAATTTAAAAAATTAAATTTATTGACAGGTATTATATTCTTTGATATCTTGGATTGTTTTGCACTAAGAGGAGATGGTTCATAATGGACACAGTAAGAAAGACACTTAGACTTAGTAATTTGTCATTTGAAATGTTTTTTTATTACTGCTAACACTGTAAGAGAATAGCATAGATTATCTTACATACCTTTAGATGCTGGGAGCCCTGAGTAGCATAACATTGAACAACCCACATGTAGCATGACATTCAGACCCTGCCCTTAGCTGAGATTTTCTGCTTTTGATTATTCAAGCTATTATAAATTTTTATTTACAAGGGAACAACCCTATTCATCATTTCTACAGTTAAAGAGAAACTATGTTCTTACAAGAACTTCTTGCTGTGCTTTTAGGTAAAGGCAAGGACACACTGGTGGCATTATTACAGGTATCAAGCGAGAGCTGTCTGTAGGCTCCACTGTAAGGTGGCTAAGGTTATCCTGCAGGCAAAGGATTGGAGCAGCACAACACAGCCTGAAGGCCACACTGGATGGGCAGTGCCATGCAGCACAGCACTGGCCTGAGCATGCTCAGTTTAACTCTATTGTGGATCTGTAACTTCTCCACATACAATGGTCTGCTCAAGATCACACACAAGTCATATATATCTCCTGCTGATATGACTTTTGGATAAAATTTGGGTGGTTAAAACACAACTGACACTGAAATTACCTATTCAACAGGAGAGGAGAAATATTTTTTAAAAACATCTAAGTGTAGCTTTCAGCCTGACAGTATTTCCTTTTAAAAATAATTTCAGTTGTTCAAGTAAATGGTCTCTTTTACTGTTTTGCATATTTTACGGTTTCTACCTTTGGGGTTTTTTCAGCTCTAATTTTCTATTTCACTGGAATGGACTGGAATTTCCTCAGAATTAAGCTTTTATCAGGAGAGGAGAAGGTTTATTATATCTCCAGCTACTATACAATGTCGTTAAGAACAATACTGTACCGCAGTTGTTTTAGGAAAATGACATTTTGTCTTCCTTTTAGTGCTTGAGAACAAAAGTGAGATTGGCAATTCTAGACTCTAAAGTACTATATCCAGAGCATTGATAGAGCACAACCAGAGGCTATGCAAGTTTCCTAACACTGTTGTATCCGACACTGGATTTGAGAAATCGCTATCTTTAGAGAGAAGAGTTACACTCTGGTTTTTGTTTCTCTGTGCTAAGAAGGCAAGATATGCCTTGTTACATTTCCTGTTAAACAGATAGCTGTGTGTGGACTAGATTACCAAAGCCATTGATTCAATTTTTGTATTGCAAGCATTCATTTTAATGTCTACAAATAATTTGAATTTGAAGCCCTATCCGTAACTATTTCATACTTAATGTAAGCGGACTTTATGAAACATCTCATGACATATATGAAGAAGATAATCTAGAAAGCATGTCCTGTTTTAGCTTATAATTCTATGATTTTAGTAACTACTCACTGGGCAGCAAGTACTAAAAATATTAAGAGATGGGACAGATATTACTCAAAATCCATGAAGAATATCTTCAGAAATAACAAAAATATTTCTAAAATCTCTGTTTTGTCACTAAGTAGACATTTTAGCTTTATTTTAACCTTCCAGTTAAACTAATTAAGATAACACAATAGTGAAACAAAGTGAAAAAAGCAAGCAATACTGTGTTAAATACTTAATGAGAAAGACCGCTCAACATGAAATCCCTTAAAGACTTAGTTAAATCTTTAGAGGCATCAGAAGCCAGTGAATCACACAATCACAGAAAAAGGGCTGAAAAGGATCTCAGTAAGTCATCTTATAAATCACTTATGAGGTTTATAGTGCTTTTACAGTTGTGTGTATTTTATTTGTTTGTTTAGTGGCTTTTTAATGGTGGGATATGCAAGAAATATATAAAGTTAAATGCACAAAACTGGACCAAACCTTAGAGATATTCAAGGCTGGCCATAAACCTAAAGGGGGCTTATAAGAAAGACGGGGATAAACTTTTCTGCAAGGCCTATTGTGACAGGACAAGGGGTATGAGTTTTAAACTAAAAGGGTAGGTTCAGACTAGATATAAGGAAATTTTTTTTTATGATGAGGGTGGTGAAACATTGGAACAGGTTGCTCAGAGAGGTGGTAGATGCCCCATCCCTAAAATGTTTAAGGCCAGGTTGGATGGGGCTTTGAGCAATCTGATCTAGTGGGAGATACCACTGTTCCTGCTCTTTGCAGGGGGGTTGGACTAGATGACCTTTAAAGGTCCCTAAACTATTCTATGATTCTATTTATTTTTCATACAGTCTCTGCCACCACTATCTGGGAAAAGCAGTGAGAGTTTCTCGTTCTGTGCTCAACAGTGAATAGAATATTGTCCCATAAATTCTATTGAGCTTGACAAAGGCAACAGCCATTCCCTGCATGAGGGAGGATCTGCCCTTTCCAGTTGCTCCACACTTCTGTATTTTTTGTTCATCAGAAATTTTCCCCAGTCCTTATTTATTTACCTTGTGTCTCTGGATTGAGTTTGCTTGGCAAGGTTTTGGTAACAGCAGGGCTACAGGGGTAGCTTCTGTGAGAAAATGCCATAAGCTTCCCCCATGTCCAACAAAGCTAAGGCCAGCTCTTAAGTACAGTAGCAAGCAACCTTCAGAAAGTCGTAAGAACACAGATTAGGAGACTATAGTAGGTTAACTTTGGCTGGATGTCAGGTGCCCATAAAGCCACTCTATCTGTTGTCAACAGAACATGGGAGAAAAAGTACAACAAAAAGCCTGTAGATTGAGATCAGGATAGGGAGATCACCCACCAATTCCTGCCAGGGACAAAACAGACATGACTCACACAAGCTAATTTTTTTTTTTATTGGAAAGTACTAGTAGGACAATGGAAAATAAGAACGAATCTAAAACTCCCTTCCTCCCACCCTCCCTTCTTCCCTGGTTCAGCTTGATTCTTGACTTTTCTACTTCCTCCACTCAAGCAACAGAGGAGGACCGTGAATGGAGGTTGCAATCAGTTCATAACACTTTGTCTCTGCTGCTCCTTCCTCCTCACACCCCTCCCCTGTTCCAGTGTGGAGTCTCACCCATGGGAGACAGTCCTCCACAGACTTCTTCAATGTGGATCCTTCCCACATGCTACAGTTTAAGAACTGCTCCAGCACAGGTTCTTTCTGTGGTGTGCAGTCCTTCAGGAACAGTCTGCTCCAGCATGTCCCCATGGAATCAAAAGTCCTGCCAGAAAACCTACGCCGGTGTGGGCTCCTCCCCATGGAACACAGGTCCTACGAAGAGCCTCCTCCAGTGCAAGTTTTCCATGTGGTTACAGCTTCCTTCAGGGCACATCCACTTGCTCCAGCATGGGGTCCTCAACAGTGTGAATATCTGTTGCGCCACAGACCTCCACAGGCTGCAGAGGTAAAATGTGTCACCATGGTCTTCACCACAGGTTGCAGGGAAATCTCTGCTCTGATTCCTGGAGCACCTCCTTCCCTTCCTTCTTCACTGACATTGCTGCATGCATAGTTGTTTCACGTGTTTTCACTCCTCTCTTTCAGATGCTGTTGTGCAGCATTTCTTCTATTTCTTAAACACATTATCACAGAGGCACTACCAACATCAATGATTGGCTCAGCTTTGGCTAGTCCTGGCACTAGCTGTATCGGACGTCGGGGAAGCCTGCAGTATCTTCTCACAGAAAACATCTCTGTAGCTCCCTCCACTACCAAACCCTTGTCACATAAACTAAATACACCTTTATTATGTATTTGTAGTGTAATTAATTCAACTGAGAGAAAAGAGGGTACATGTGCAAGGTTACTAGCCATAGTGATCAAGATTCTGCTTATTACTTCAGAGACTTCTGAAATATTGCACAAATCATTAACTTTATGCTTTGCAGCCCACACTTAAAGCAGAGGGACTTCTATTTCCTTACTTGTTGGTATTATGATTTGTGAGATACTTGACCAGTATGATGAACGTGTATTAGAGAAAAGACTATTAAAAAGAAAAAAAAAAAGTACTCCAATAGGTACCTTGATTTCACTCTATCTCTCTCTTTACTGCTACAGGAAGTTCTACTGTACGTGACCATGGTGTATGTCAAGATTAGTGTTTCTAAAAGCTGAGAATTCTCAGAGATGAGAGTCTCATATAGGGCAGTATATTGATATTTTCATATTTTTTTAGGCCAGGGACGAAGTTTGGCTGTAGATACCTGTTCTCTACAGATGTTTTCCATTTTATTAAATGTGAGAAATCATTTGTAATAACAAGAGAAGAAACAGCATGACATCTGCAGTATGACAACCATTCATTTTGTCAGACATCTACTTGATCACAAAAACTAGTCTGTTTAACAATACAAAACTCAAGATTTGTGAAACGGGAGAATTCTAAAGAACTAGAATTCATTGTAATTGGAATTAATGTGAATTAAGTTATTGTTCCAAACTAACATGCCTTATATTATTACTTCGTATACAATGTCAGTTTTGTGTGACCATATTCTTATATCTTATCAGTCAGTCAAGTTTATAATGGGATACTGTGAAAACTGAGTGCTGGACCAAACTTCTTCAGAACATTTCAAGGGACATGAAGGAAAAGACCTAAGATGTAATACTTTTAGAAAATATATTTTGATACGTATTTTAATTTATGGCCTTATTACATACAGTATCGGGCACTCCTAATCAGAGAGAGACTCTGCAAACACAAAATTTTTACTTTTGCTCCATTGGTTTTCTTTGCTTTAGCTTAAATATTGTAAAAGAATTCAACCATTCAAAATGAATTACAAGACATAGAATTCTTAATCCTTTTAAACATGGGGCAAAATTGTTACCTGATACGACTCCTCCAAACCCAACATAGTTAACAGGAACTTCAAAAAGTAAAGTGTATTAAAATCATAGAATCATAGAATCATAGAATGGTTAGGGTTGGAAGGGACCTTCAAAGGTCATCTAGTACAAACCCCCCTGCGAGAAGCAGGGACATCCCTGACTAGATCAGGTTGATCAGAGCCTCATCCAGCCTGGCCTTGAACGTTTCCAGGGATGGGGCATCCACCACCTCTCTGGGCAACCTGTTCCAGTGCTCTACAACTCTCATTGTAAAAAATTTTTTTCTAATATCTAATCTAAACCTACCTCCTTGTAATTTAAACCCATTACCCCTTGTCCTATCACAACAGGCCCTACTGAACAGCCTGTCCCCATCTTTCCTGTAGGCCCCCTTGAGGTACTGGAAGACTGCTATCAGGTCTCCCCGGAGCCTCCTCTTCTCCAGGCTGAACAGCCCCAACTCTCTCAGCCTGTCCTCATAGGAGAGGTGCTCCAGCCGTCTGATCATCTTCATGGCCCTCCTCTGGACCCTCTCCAACTGGTCCATGTCCTTCTTATGTTGGGGACTCCAGAACCGGACACAGTACTCCAGGTGGGGTCTCACCAGGGCAGAACAGAGGGGCAGAATCACCTCCCTCGACCTGCTGGCCACGCTCCTCCTGATGCAACCCAGAATGCGGTTGGCCTTCTGGGCTGCAAGGGCGCATTGCCGGCTCATGTTGAGCCTCTCGTCCACCATCACTCCCAAGTCTTTCTCCTCAGGGCTACTCTCAATCCATTCTCTGCCCAGCCTGTATTTGTGCCTGGGATTGCCATGACCCAGGTGCAGGACCAGCCTGTAGTTGCCCGCGTCTTTCTTACTCCCCTTTTTAAAAATGGGGGTTATGTTCCCTCTCTTCCAGTCATCAGGGACCTCACCAGACCGCCACGATCTCTCAAATGTGATGGCCAGTGGCTTGGCAACTTCATCCGCCAGTTCCCTCAGGACGCGCGGATGGATCTCATCAGGCCCCATGGACTTGTGCTCCTTCAAGTTCCTTAGATGGTCCTGAACCTGCTCTTCGAGCACAGTGGGCAGTTCTTCATCCTCACAGTCCCTGCCTGTGCCTTCCACAGCTTGGGTGGTGGGACAAGAGCCCTTATGAGTGAAGACTGAGGCAAAAAAGTCATTGAGTACCTCAGCCTTCTCTATTTCCCGGGTAACCACGACACCCGTTTCCTTCTCGAGGGGGCCTACATGTCCTTGGATTTTCTTTTGTCCTCTACATACCCGTAAAAGCTTTTCTTGTTACTTTTCATATCCCTGGCCAGATTTGATTCCGTCAGGGCTGTAGCCTTCCTCACCCGATCCCTGGCCGCTCGCACAGCCACTCGGTAGTCCTCCCAGGCTACCTGTCCCCGCTTCCACCCTCTATAGGCTTCCTTCTTTACTTTTAGTTGGTCCAGGAGCTCCTTGCTCATCCACACTGGCCTCCTGGCCTTTTTGCCCGACTTCTTCTTCATCGGGATGCACCTCTGCTGAGCTTGGAGGAGGTGCTCCTTAAATGTGGACTTTCCTGGGCCCCTCTTCCCTCCAGGGCCGCCTCCCATGGCACTTTGCCCATGAGGTTCCTGAAGAGACTGAAGTTTGCCTTCCTGAAATCTAGGGCAGAGAGCTTGCTGTGCAGATTCCTCGCCGCCCCGTGGATCTTGAACTCCACCGTGTCATGGTCACTGCAGCCAAGACTGTCCATCAGTTTCACGTCCCCCACCAGCCCCTCCCTGTTGGTGAGCACAAGGTCCAGCATGGCACCCCTCCTTGTCGGCTCCTCTAGCGCCTGCAGGAGGAAGTTATCATCCACGCATTCCAGGAACCTCCTGGACTGCCTGTGCCCTGCAGTGTTGTCTCTCCAACGGATGTCAGGGTGGTTGATGTCCCCCATGAGGACCAGGGCTTGTGACCACCGTGAGGCTGCTCCTCTCTGGCTATAGCGCACCTTGTCCGCTCTGTCTTCCTGGCCAGGCGGCCTGTAACAGACCCCTACCGTAACATCCCCCGTCCGTCCCTGTCCTCTGATCCTGACCCATAAGCTGTCTGTCAGCTCCTCCCCGATTCCCAGGTGGATCTCCATGCACTCCAGCCGGTTGCTGACATAGAGAGCAACACCCCCTCCTCGTCTTCCCCTCCTGTCTTTTCTAAAAAGCCTATACCCTTCCATGTTGACGCTCCAGTCGTAAGAGTCATCCCACCAAGTCTCCGTGATGCCAACAAGGTCGTAGCCCTTATATATTTTATATAAATATAAAATCAAAACATATAAATAATATTAAATATTACTACCATGGACTAAAATTTTAATTATGTTGCAAAGACTGGAAAAGAAAACTGAAATGTTAGAAAATGCAGGAGTGACTTTTTAATTTGGGGACTTTGTGTACGTCCCTTACCATATAAATTATAAATTTCATGATCACTTATAATTTTTTGTTTCGCCTCCTACTTAATCAATAATTGGGCTAATATGTACTCAGTTAATGACCACAAATTTAGTACCTGACTTTATCTCATTTATTATGCTTTGCCCTCATACTTTACGAAATAACACATACTCTTTGAACTGTTATATCAACATTGCATTTTCAATTTTCCAGGAGTTTTTCAGTGGTAATAATCAGGAAAACATTTTCAACAATATTAGTATATTTTATTTTTTTACTGTCTTCTTAGGGATATGTGGGGACAGAAGGAGGAAATATATTAGCACTTTACAGGTGGGGAACATGTATTGCCCTTCAAATTGAGCAGTTCTGCTTTTCTGTTTCTTCTTTCATAAAGCTGTAGCATTACTATTCAGATCCGACTAGCAAGAAATTCTTGTTTCTATTGAAATAATTCTTTTGTATATCAATTCAGCAAGAACTATGCATTCCTACCTGTTTAGGTTGAAGCATTTCAGGATAGTTCAGGATAGTTACCATTTATATGGCTTACACTGACAATTAACTACTATCATTAAATTCCACATTAAACTCCACACAGGCACAGGCACAATTTTATCTTCCCTAC
This sequence comes from Tetrax tetrax, assembly GCA_009806455.1. Classification (NCBI taxonomy): domain Eukaryota; kingdom Metazoa; phylum Chordata; class Aves; order Otidiformes; family Otididae; genus Tetrax; species Tetrax tetrax. Next base: position 49,856 of record WHYT01016314.1, read on the forward strand.
CATTCACCCGGAAACAATTTAAATTTTAGTCTTTAGGCTTGTTCTTGCAGCTGTGCTTTGAGTTATGCCTTGCAGAGCTGTTCACCTCAGATGTTACATGCCATGATTACCAAACAATTTCTTTGCTGTTACTTAAGACTCAACTTGCCTATGTTTTACTTGCTTCCATTTTCAATACTTGGCTCATTTTAATAACTCCCTTATCTAGTCCTATTTTTCCCCCAAAGGGAGATAAGCGCTGTCTTCTTGTTTGTGTCCATGAGTTTGTTTTTTTTTTTAATTTATAGTCTAAATAATAAAGCAATTGAAATATCAATGCTTTACTACTGATAAGAGTAGACACACATTAGATATGTTGATCCTTATTGTCGCTTTAAAACAGAAACAGATGTGAGCAATGTTGTCAGAGAAACAGTAAGGTATTCACATCCAGACTATCAGAATGAAGAATAAGTTAATAAAAAAATGCCTCTGAAACAAGATCATGTTTGAAGAAAATCACCTCTTCTGTTTACTGAGAAATAATAAAATCCAATTTTAGATTCAACTGTCCACAAATCATTATTTTACACTAATAAGTAAACATCATATAAAATGAATAACCATTCTGTAGCAGAAAGGTAGAAGAAGAAGAAACATAAAAGGTGAAATTATTCTGACATTCTTTTTTAAAAACTGAGCTGTGAAATGCAGTATCAACGATTACTACTAAAAGCAAACCCAAGATAAAATAGAGGGCTTCTATCAAGGCAGACTTACTGCATTTATACAAAATGTGTCTTCAAGGTATTCAGGCCCTCAAAAAAAAAACAAGTTATTTGGATTTTTCTTGGGAACAACTTTCCTAAGGTGCTATGATGTTCTCTGTGCTCCTCTTGCAGAATTCTCAAATGATTGAAGATTGGAGTGGTCACCCCTAGGGCTGGCCAATAGAAGGTTTTTCTTTTGTGAAACATTGTCTTTGCTGGTCAGGGCAATATCAGGAAAAAATGATTAAGAGTGTCATAATACATTTGAAGACAGAATGAAACTTCAAATCCTAGGGAACGGGCAGAATAAAACACAGCCTGAATTTGTTTACTGTAAAATGACAGTTGTATAATGAATGAGACCTTATTAAAAGTAGTTTATTTGAGCAAAGCAGAAACAAAGAATAAGGAGAAATTAAGCCAATGATTTTTTTCTGCAGATATAATTTTCGCATTTCTGCTTTCTGCCAGTGATTTTTAGTCACCAAGAGAGCACAAAATCCACACGGATGCCACATATTACTCTCTTTCTACAAGCTTAAACCTTTTCTGATTAGAGAAGAAGTAGCAGAGAAAATCATAATGATAGAATGGCAACATAACCTCCTAGACAATTACTTCTTTGTCTGCCAGAGCACGATGTTAAATTTATGACAGAAAATATACCATATCACATAAATTGACTGTAATTAACACATACAGTAAAAAAAGAGATACTTCAAATGCCTTTGCATATTATACTCATTGCCCATACTGAAGGAGTGACACAAATTACAAAGGCTGAAAGACACAGTAAACTGCCATAAGAAATTAATTTGATGAACATCTTGCACTTTAGTTGTATTCCACTGCTGCTGAGCAGGAAGCAAATAAATGAGTTCCCCTGTAGTTTTCTAGGAGAGTGGGGCAATTTTTCAATTTTTTTTTTTTTTTTTGCTGTACTGACTTGATGGAAATGAAACACTACCCTCTGCTAAATCATTACAAAGGCCTATGCATTTTTACAATTTTTGTGTGCTTTTCTGAAGATGATTTTGGAAGAATATTTTGTTAGCATTGTTTTATTGTGCATTCTGTAACACTATAGAGACAAAGCAAATGACATTGCTCATTTGCTGTGAAAGAAATGAGGTACCATCACCACTTCTTCACGAAAACTTCTATGTAGGTTGAAATAGTAAAACTAAATAAATTCGACAAGGTCAAAACTCAGCAGTCATTATTTCCCCCACTCATCTAAGTTTTCCAATATTTACTTATTATTTTAATAAAATATTGTATTTCCATCTGATTTTCTGCAATTTTTAAGGCCTTGGAGTACCATTAGGTGATATAGTTCATGCCACAGCCTGAAGGCAAGAGCTCAAGCCTTGGTAGACTTTTTTTCATTGTTCCTTCCAGCCACTGTTGGCTGTTCACTGACTCTGTTACCATGAAATTCCAGCTTTTATTTCTTATTTGAAGCACTGCTGTTTTAACAATCCTTTAAAGAGTACTTTGGGTAAATATCCATCCCATTTCACATTCCCTAAGTTACTACATCATATGAATATCTTTTTTTTTTTTTCTTTTTTGAAACCTTGAGCTTCTGTGAGCTACCTCAGCTGCACATTTCTTCCTCCACCTCATCACTCTATAGTAATTCACTGCTCATTCTATCAATGATATTTTATTATCTAACTCCTCAGTGACTCAGAAACAGTTGTTAAATCAAGTATCTACAAGTTTCTCCGTGCCGTTTCGTCTACATCCTCCAAGGTAGCAGCAATCATATAGGCTGATTTATTCCTGCATTTCCAAACTCAGTGCCCATTGTAGCTTCCCTGCACAGCTAGTTCAATTTATCAGCAATCAGCACTGATGGGAGCACTAGAAGATTGTGTAGGAAAGAAACAGAGATCTAGACTAGTCCAAACAATCTAAATCTAAATTCCAAAGAATTAATGGGACATAGACCAGGAGCAGCAGCTGAGTCCATAAAGTGTGTTAAGTCTACTTTCATAGACAGGTTCTCATTTCTAATGACATTCCCAGAGAAGCACATATTGTGAACCTCTATTTAACTTTCCATTTAAGGATAAAACTTCCTAAACTCAGAGCTAGCCATTTGGCAGTACCTCAATAAAAATAAAGTCTTAAGAATATACTTTAGTTCATTTATTTGATTCCTTTTAACATTTATTCGGGAAGGCTTCCTTACTATCCCTCAGCATCTGCTTTCCTTTTTCAGTTACCTCATTCTCAAGGTTTATTGTGTATAATCTGCTCTCCCAGTGATTTTCTAGACCCACGCCTTTTCCTTTCCTTGAGCTTCTAGATGCTTTGTACATAGGCTTTCTGCATTTTTAGGTCTTCTTTCAGCTCTAATAACTCTCTTATACTACCCTGTCAGACAATAATGATACTGTATGCATCACAAGTTCAGGTCAATATTTGAAATACTATTTCAGCTACTTCCAAAGCAAAGATACTTGCTTTCATCTGCAAAGCCTACACAAAATTGCCACTCATTATGAGCTAGAGTAACCATTTTGAGTAGGGATGGAGAGAAAACTGTCACAAGATTAAGGCTGTAGTAAAATCACAGCACATCAAAGCTAACCTGAAATGAGCACTACACAAACGAAAGCCTTTCCTGTAGCAATGGGATGCTTCCAGGCAGATATCACTGAAATGTTAGAGGATGTTTTCCTAGTTCTATCCTAACAGTGGGTTTATAAAATGGAATGAATATCCTGACTTTATGATCACTTTGCATTTGTTTTGTCATATGCTCTACAGACGATACACAGTAGGATCATGTGGGCATGATGCAAATAATATTTAAAAGCCAGAAGACCAATTACAACTGAGGAAATTAACTACATGGTGTGTCATTAGTGTGAAATATTTCTGATAGAAAAGTAGAATCATAAGAATTAATAAAACTGTGAGGCAAGCGATTTTATGGGCAAGGTCATTCTAATATCCTGCCTTGTGAGGGAAAGTGTTACTTTTCAGCCTCTGTAAATAATGATTTTTTTAAGACTGTCAGACATGCAGCATCTTACCTAACCATTAGAAATATCTAGAGTATTATCTACAATTTGGAAATCAGTTAAGGAGATCTTAAATGGCAGATAATATTAAATTTATTTCCTTTTCTCCCCCTTGTTTTTCCTTTTCTTCTGAGGATCCAATTTACATAAGTCCTCCAGCCAAATCGATACGTTTAAGCTGGAACAAGTACTCCAGCTCCAGTGCACATTGTGTTGCCAACCTGATCTTTTTAATATATTCTTCAAAAATACAGCAGGTTTACCTGTAAAATGTCTGCTGTAAAATATAACATTTCTCATTTCACTGCTAAATACATCATACACTGCCCTGGGATCCCAGTCTTTGTATAAATACAATAAAATTTCTAAGCCATCTGAACCTGTGAAGAAGTACCTACTTTTTAAACTTTCTGTTTATTTAGAGCTACAAATTATATTAATATTTGATGACTAAAGGAGACAAATGGAAAAAGAGTAAAACCTTCTAGGCATGGAGATTTGAGACTTTTTAAAACTTTAATATATATGTGTATGTACGCACTCCGTGTGCATGTTCTCTACAGGAATATGTTTACTGAGAACACTTCAACAGCTGTTTTGAAATAAAAGACTTTTACTATAAAATATCTAGTGAAACACGCAGGTTGGTACTTTTCTTGATATTTATGAAGAACTTTGTAATATTTTTCAGTTGAGAGACTAGAACAGTCAGAATGTTAGAGACACTAAAGAGCTGGATCTTGTCTTGATACAAAACTACTCATAAGACCTGGGAAAAAGTACCAGTATTAAACTGGAATTCCAAAGGCACAGAATATATATGATCAAAAGACAAAGAGCTGAAGATTTCATGGTATACATCTTGGGCTTCAGATACAGAAGTTAAATGCTGATAATTTTCTGAAAATGTCAACATAAGTATTTATTTTTCCTTTAATAATGTGTAGTTTATTTGGCTCTCACTTTCCTTTAAAGATAGGCTGGCAACAGGAAAAAAAAAGAAAGAACACGTACTTATTATGCAAAATCATTACCAAATTTGCTCTGATTCTGTGGCTGAAGCAGAGAAGAAATAGAATTAATCTGTGTTAGTGACAGATGTTTTATTGTAGTTATCCATGCGGAAAGATTCCAATCAAAACAAAGAGGTGTTTGCCAATGAGAGCTATGAAATCAAGATTCCTAAATAGGACTTGAGTGAGAACCGAGACAAGAGTTGGTATTTGTGTTTTCCCTGAGCCATCTGTGAAAAGAAGTTGGCTGTGAGACGTTACTGATTTTCTGCAGTTTTGGGTTTCTTTTCATTTATTTTCCATGGAACAAAACAGAACAAAAAAAAAAAAAGTTTGGTAAATTTCTCAGCTTCCTATTTTTATTTTCTCTTTATTTCCCAATACTTTTTACAAATAGACTTCTCAACTTCATACCCTACACTTTTTTTTTTTTCCCCACTTTAATTTTCCAGGAGTCTGGAAGTCACAGGAATCTTTCGACTCTGGACTGAACAGCAGCCCTGTGTATATTTTAGACCTTGCAATTAAACTTCAGTTTGCTGAATGTCTACTTGTACCTACCAAATGCTATTTAGGAATCTCATTATCACAGCTTACACTATTAAATAATAATGTCTTTCCTTCCATGTCCCTAGCACAATTTTATTCCTTTTTTTTTAAAGCTTTTTTCAGACCTCCTTCTTTGATTTTTATAAATAGTAATATTATTTAATTAATATTACTATCATTAGGTTTAATTTAACTTTTGAAATAAAGTACATAATATTCTAAGGGTCATAAAGAAAGAAGAAGAAAGAAAAAGCAATAAGCAGAGGACAGCACAGACTATGACTTGTAAGCCAAATAATTTCTTCTTCTTCAGAGGAGGACAGATATTGAGAAATCCTCTGCATTAATTTTTATTAAATTATTGACTTATAATTGCACTATGCTCTGTAGAACTGCTGGGACATTTCATAAAACAAACTGCACAATTTGAAACATCTCTGTCTTGACAGAAAGAAGGTTTAAGACCTTGATGTTAACATTGTGAGGCTTCTATTTGGTGGCAGGTGGTAAACTGAAAATGTTTGCAGAGGTGTGCAGTAAAAACTTCCATGAAACTTTGCTGGTAAATTTTCTTCTGGTACCCATCCTTTCAGCAAGATTTTGCAATAGCACCTATAATACCTGTCTGAAGAGTAGTTCTCAGCTGGTGAAAGGAATTTGAGTACTTCATCTCTGGAGAAGCAATTTTTCTGAAATTTCTCAACCTTGTTCATACTGAGTTATTTTAGGAAAATAAATACTAAATAATTTCATTGCATGATTTGATAATTCTCTCAACAAACACACAATAACAGTATAATCATTCATAAGGAAATATTTGTGTTACATCTGTGCCCTACTCTGTGCAAATAAGTTCCCTGCTACTTTTTAAACCAAAAAGAGGTAAACTGGGGAATATCTGGAGCATTCACGGAGTAAAAGATGAAACCAGATAGGAACATATGTTCCTTCAGAAAAAAAAAAAAACAAAAAAAAACCCCAAAAATGGAAAGCAACACAATCACATCTCAGATCTTTGAGTTTGCTCAAGGCTGATGAGCTGAACTGTGGCTCCAGTGGACAACCACCCTTTCCTGCACATGAGTGTAGGAAAAGAAAGTAAAATGACTGCAGGTCAGGAAAATAAAACTTCACAAATTTCAGTGTAAGAGAAACTGAGATATAGCGGTCTTTATTGAACAATAACAATAATCAACAAAGCAAACCCCCCACTCAAAACAAAAACAAAACCAAAAAAAACCCCAAATGAACCAAACAAACCCCTCAGCATAAAGAAATATTGTTCTTTTCTTTCCACACTAGCAAGAGATAATATGTTTGAGTTTAGTTAGGAGGAAACAGCCTTGATATTAGGTAGAACTTTGTAGTACAATTTTTACAACATGGGATGTACTCTCTGAAAAAGATACAACAATAATCAACATTAAAGGGAGCAGAAAAGATTCAGGCAAATGTCTGGCAGACCTTTCCATGACCAGGGTGATTTTGCAGAACTTTCAAGGATTGTTCCATTTCTACCTTTTAATGAAAGATTAGCAGTGATATTAAATTAATTCTAATATCTGAAGTAAGGACCAAGATGTGAACAAAGTGGATTTTTTTTCTCTTATGGGAACTTAAAGATGTTTATTAATGGAAACAAGAAATGGCTATTGTGTTCTAACATATGGTGTTCCATCATCCCTTAATATTAGGTCTCAAAAGTTTAGTATTCATGGCTTATTTTTTTCCTATAAGAATAACAGCTTTTAAATGGCACTATATTTTCATTAAAAAATCTCATTGTTTGGACTCCATTTCATTGGCATTTCATAAGTATTATACATCATAATGCACTGTATGCTTGTGGATATAAACAGTATTGACAGCAGTTCAATTGCAATGAGTGGTTTAATAATTGCCTGCTAATTTGACTTTGAGCAGAAGTTCTTTGTTTTTCAAATTCGATCTACTTCCAGATCATTAAAGAAACGATAGGCTGCTAGAGAGGGTTTTTTTAGCATCTAATTAAAGTTACTACTTGAATTATTCATGCATTATGGTCTTCTATGAATAATTTATGCAGAAATTTCATTGGCAAAACTGAATTTTGAACTTCAGTGAAATCTTAAACCTTATTGCACTCTTCAAGGTCTTTCAAAATAATCTTTCTGCAACTTTTATAACCAACAGTTACCACTGTAAAATTGAAACCAGAAAATAAATTTAAGGACTAGATTTGATTCATTTAAAAAAAAAAAAAGTTTTTTTTTTTTAAAAAACTAGAAGCAGAAATTTCAAAGTCAAATCAGAACAACACAGACTCATAAATGAAACAAGAAATATGGTCAGAACAGAGAGCAAGGGAGCATTGAGTGTGATAGAACTGGATACAGAGTATGATAAAAAGTTGGCTTTGTCATAAATTTCAAGCTCCTGACTAAAATTTCATCCTCAAACTCACACTTGAATGATTTTGTACGAGAAAATATTTGAGACACCTGAAAAGTATATAATTCTCTGTGTTTTCAGATAAATTCCAGATCACTCGGTCACTGTACTTAGTGTTCTACACAAGCTGAGAAAGCTAGAGAAAATGTCCACATCTTTTGGGGAAGGAAATATATGCTGACAGGCGGTAAGGAAAAGTGCTGATCTCCATGAAATATGTCCCTTATGCTGTGGACAATGGAGCAGAATATAATTACTCATCTGTTGTGTATGCAACCGAGAACAGCCAATAACAGTTAAACATAGGCATCTATGGTGACTCTCAATTTACTTTTGTATTATTCAGATTGATCATCCAAGTAAAATGTAATGTAGATTTTTCTTCTGCTGGCATCACAGCAACAATCTCTTAAAGTGTGAAGAAGCTGAGCTATTAGCAGAATGAACTGTGTGCCATGTAGTACTTAAAAGTTGCCGTGTCTTGGCTGTTGAAATTAATATTGCATAAGGAATAATAACTTGACTGTTGAAAATAATATTGCATAATATTAGAATGTTTTTGAGATTTATGCAATAAAACCTGCCTTTCTCACTAAAGCTTGTTAAATCAGATGATGACACTATTACACATATACATTATGCATGCTATAAGCTTGGCAAGAAATAAACAAGAGGGGTAGACACCTATTTTCTGAGAAGGGCAGTCTAAACTGGCCAAGACAGAATCTAAAGAAATTAATGCTTCTTGAATTCAGCCCTTATCCTAGTTTTATAGAGACAGATCATACCAACCATATAGGAAAAATAAAAAGAGCTTTTTATCAGTTTTCTCTGCAGGAAGAGAATTTAAGTGTTTTTAGCTAAGAAGATATCTTCAAGGCTGATTTTTAAACAAAAAAAAAAAGTAGCTCTTGCTCTGCAGAAAGATTGGTAAAATTTTACAGAAGCAAAATATTCTTTTTCAGCATGAAAAGGATTTCATGTTTATTTGAAGAAATACTCCACTTTTTTTAAATTTAGACTTTGATTTAATCATAACTCTTGTGCAAACATGATCACTAGCTCATTAGAATTTTCCATTTCATATTAATTTTCCTGGAATTTAAAGTGCCAAATGCTTAGAGAAATCAACCTTCCAGGTTTTGTAAATGTACAATTTTCATTATGAGTTTTCTGCTGATTCCTAATCTCTGGGAAACACATTCAGATGGGAATGCTGGCACAGATTTTATACAGCTTTGAGGCATCTGTGTACCCAGAGATGCAGAATCAAACACACAGCATGCAATGTGAGGAGCCATGTGTTACACAATTAATATTTCCCTTGCGCACAGGTACTGAACATTTGCACAAATATTCTAGACTCCTGAGGAAACATACACTGTGACAAACACAAACATAGAAGCTCTTAAACATCTGATCCAAATGCTAGTTGCCTACTCAATTGATGGCACAAAAAAAAAAAAAAAGATGACTATTGAGCTTTATTACAGAAAAAAAAAAAAAAAAAAAAAAAAAAAAAAAAACCACCATGATATATTTCATTCTAACAAAGCACCACCATTTTGAAATGCAAGAAAAATAGATGGTCAAATTATTTTAAATCTATTGTAACAGAATGACTGCAGAGGAGGAACAGAGGACACAATTAACTTAGATTTTCAATGACATACTTGGATGATATCATTAAAGGAAGCTGACAATAAACAGAATGCCAACACTGGTATGAATTAAAAAGTACTTAAGAGCTGGGAAGCAGGAAGAAATAATTAACTTCTATTCAATCAGAAATTCTCTGAATGAGCAGAAGTTAATACTAGGGTGCTCCAACATAAGTTTGGGGATTGTTTGAGCTCTGTAAATAAAATATTCTGGTGTCATTAAGCTTGTATAAATCACGGAGTACCTCCTTATGCTGAATGTTGTTTTTCAGTTTAACAACATAATTTCAGGAAAGGTATAGAAGAAACAGATAATAGTCTGAGAAAATGATGTGTCTGGGAAGGGTCAAAACAGATCTATTATTAAAAAAAAATATTCTTTGTAGTATTATTCAATAAAGAAAGAGTAAGATGAGATGGTCTATAACAGCAAAGATATTCAGCATAAAATATTTCAGGTTCCATGCAAAGCTAGAAAATGCGTTAGAAGTATCTAGAAGTGATATTCAATGAAACTTAAGGACTACTAGCATTCAAATGAAATTAAAAATATTGCTGAAGCAATACTTAATAAGTTCAAGTAAGGTAAGCCCAAAGGATGCTGTACAAAAGTTACAAATTGAAATAATAATAAATAAATCCATAAATAAAAATGAAAAAAACCCCTATAAATACTAATACTTTTTTTATAGTTCACTGAGGATATCAGTCATAATCAGAGACAGAATCCAGAACAAAACTGTATTTATTCTAGAATAAAAGATCTGCATATCCATTCCTTCCTCCTGAACAATTTTTTAAATATTTTATGGTAATGATATGGGGGACTTGCTCCAGCACATCAATGTCTTTCTTACAGTGAGAGTCCCAAAACTGAACATAGTATTCAAGGTGCCATCTCACCAGTTCCAAGTACAAGGAGACATTCACTTCCCTAGTCCTGCTGGCCGCACTATTTCTGATATAAGCCAGGATGCTATTGGCCCTCTTGGCCACCTGAGCACACTGCACTCAGTGCCATCATATTCAGGTGGCCATTGACCAACACCCTCAAGTTCTTTTCCCACAGGTAGCTTTCCAGCCACTCTTCCTCAAGCACGTAGCATTGCGTGGAATTGTGACCCAAGCACAGGACCTGCCACTTACCCACGTATCAACAAGACATCTTAATAAAATTTAGAAGTTTGTAGGTCCACTGTCATGACACTTGATGGGATATTTTGTATAGAACAGTAACTGTTTTATAAAAGTTCTAAAATCTTTTCCTCAGTATTTATCAAGTACAGCTTTTCTGCAAAATCTCATCAAGGCCGAAACACTGAAGAAATATTTGTCAGTCTTTCAGATACAGTTTGATTTCTGGAGGGAGTGTGATCTGCTATAAAACACAACAGCAATTAAGGTAGAAAATCCAGGCTATGTATTCCATTGAAATTTATACCACTAGCCTTTTCAGGAAGTGAATATATATTATGTTACTAATGAAACATGGTACTGATAAAAAATAAAAGCTTCAGCAATATGCGATCTTAAGTTCTAGTGTGTGCTAATTTTTCCTTAAACTAGGTCAGGGTTAAACTTTGAATTTCAGTCTATGATCACACAAGACATGATTATCTCATAGAAAGGTATGAATATAGAGTTAAATATAAATGGTATGGATTACCATATGATTACATTTTATAGAATCATAGAATGGTTAGAGTTAGAAGGGACCTTCAAAGGTCATCTAGTCCAACCCCCTGCAAGGAGCAGGGACATTCCCGACTAGATCAGGCTGCTCAGAGCCTCATCCAGCCTGGCCTTGAACATTTCCAGGGATGGAGCTTCCACCACCTCTCTGGGCAACCTGTTCCAGTGCTCTGCAACTCTCATTGTAAACAATTTTTTTCCTAATATCCAACCTAAATCTACCTCTCACTATTTTAAAAACATTACCCCTCGTCCTATCACAACAGGCCCTACTGAACAGTCTCTCCCCATCTTTCCTGTAGGCCCCCTTGAGGTACTGGAAGACTGCTATCAGGTCTCCCCAGAGCCTTCTCTTCTGCAGGCTCAACAGCCCCAGTTCTCTCAGCCTGGCCTCATAGGAGAGGTTCTCTAACCCTCTTATCATCTTTGTGGCCCCCCTCTGGACCCTCTCCAACTGGTCCATGTCCTTCTTATGTTGGGGACTCCAGAACTGGACACAGTACTCCAGGTGGGGTCTCACCAGGGCAGAGTAGAGGGGCAGAATCACCTCCCTCGACCTGCTGGCCATGCTCCTGCTGATGCAGCCCAGAATGCGGTTGGCCTTCTGGGCTGCAAGGGCGCGTTGCTGGCTCATGTTGAGCCTCTCGTCCACCATCACTCCCAAGTCTTTCTCCTCAGGGCTGCTCTCAATCCATTCTCCGCCCAGCCTGTATTTGTGCCTGGGATTGCCACGACCCACATGCAGGACCTTGCACTTGGCCTGGTTGAACTTCATGAGGTTGGCACGGGCCCACCTCTCCAGCCTGTCCAGGTCCCTCTGGATGGCATCCCTCCCTTCCAGCGTGTCGACGGCACCACATAGCTTGGTGTCATCGGCGAACATGCTGAGGGTGCACTCTATCCCACTGTCCATATCGCCAACAAAGATGTTAAACAAGGCTGGGCCCAACACGGACCCCTGAAGGACGCCACTGGTGACCGGTCTCCACTTGGACATTGAGCCGTTGACCACCACTCTCTGAGTGCGGCCATCCAGCCAACTCCTTATCCACCGAGTGGTCCATCTATCGAATCCATGCCTCTCTAGTTTAGAGAGAAGGATATTGTGTGGGACAGCGTCAAAGCTTTGCACAAGTCCAGGTTGATGATATCCGTTGTTCGTCCCTTGTCCACCGATGCTGTCACTCCATCATAGAAGGTCACCAAATTGGTCAGGCACGATCTGCCCTTGGTGAAGTCATGTTGGCTGTCACCAACCACCTCCTTGCTCTCCATGTGCCTTAGCATGGTTTCCAGGAGAATCTGTTCCATGACCTTGCCAGGTACAGAGGTGCGGTTGGCTGGCCTGTAGTTGCCCGGGTCCTCCTTGTTCCCCTTTTTAAAAATGGGGGTTATGTTCCCTCTCTTCCAGTCACATTTGTAACAGTACATTCATCACAGAAGTGTTGCTTAATCTAGTCCTGATTTATTTATTTATTTCCAATGGACAACTAATCACATACTATTTCTGTTATTATTTGGTTTTATTTATTTATTATCCTAAGATACTTCTAATATGTATTTTAGGGGAGCTTGACTGACAGGTTATCAGAGAAGTCCTGAAAGATAACAAATACCTTCTGTGAAAGCTAGGTGTGTCTACAGAAAGGAATAGAGGAAGGAAAAAGTGTAAGTAGAATGCACAAGGGATAGGGAGCAGGACTACTACATATTATGCAGTTTTTTTCCCATAATGTGAAAAAGTTTCCCTTGAGTGGGGGGAGTCTCCATGTAGTGGTTGTCTAACCGTTCCACAGCCTGAGTGGGAAAATTTGTTTCCACATGTCCTCTGGCTTAATATTAAAGAGCTATCAAGACCCATGTTCTAGACACTATCAACAAAAAAAAAGCTATCAACTTACCTTGACCAAAAACACAGAAAGTCTGTGAGTTTTTTCGTACAGATTCATTTTCCATCAAGAATCAATATTATTTTCCTTTTATCTAGAAAACAATATCTGAATAGTTGTATTGTTAATAATAGATAACAAGATACTTCTCCTTACTGTGTAATCATTTAGTTTTGAACTGTTTAACATAATTTGCTAAATTAGATAACATTATTTAAATAAGATTTGAAATTATGGATTTCAATAACCTGTATAGAGTCCTTTTCCTTGCCATACACTTCCAAACTCAGCATTACTGAGCTCTTCTTTTGTCAAGCTCACTTCACAAGCTAAAATTTTCAGGACAGAAGAGACACATCTGTCTTTTCCTAGCTTACAGAGTACCATCATTGCATTCTTTTATACTGTTCTGTGGGAAGATCATGAAAGAAATCTCTTTTACAATCCAAGAAAACACTTACTGTGATATATAGTATTAACACAATGCATTTAGTAATATGTTACTCTAGAGAGAAAAACTTCCCAAAGTAAGAATCTTCTTGCTAATAGGAAATAGTACTTCAATGCATGACAAGTTCTATCCCTTTTGACTGGTCCAGTTACACAATAAACTATAATTCAAGGAAACTTGTTACAACAGAAGGACTCAGTCTTCCAAGTTATTATTGAAAAATGTGTGCTGTGACATTACATTGAGTAAGTTAGAGCCATTTAATGAAGAAGCTTGATCTTTCAGCCATGGAAAATAAAAAAAAAAAAAAATTGTAACAGTTTCAGTGGAAAAGTCAGCAAATTCAATGTTTTTTTTTCAATTTCTCAGTAACTTCCAATCCTTCTTTCTTGAATGTGGATTTTTTTAATTGGTAACGGTGTAAACTTGTATTCCTTTTGCTGTGGATGTATTATGCAACATTTAAAAAGAACATAGTCAATAGCAATCAATCTTATTCATTGAACTTAGTCGTGTGCTTGTGCTAAAATTGAAATGGACTTTCCATTTCCTTAGTTATCCGTCAGCTGGGGTAGGTAATACTGGCTTGTCTGGCAATAATTTTATTTTGTTCTTGGAAACGATGCCTTTCCTACACATACTGGAATTCCTACAATTGCCAAGTTCTGCTCAATTCGTAATTTCAGATACCTTTATACTAGCAGCCATTTTTTATCTTACTGTAAGTTAGAGAGTATTGTAGTTATGTTTTGAAAGTATTTGTCTTTTATGGATATTGCTTAAAGGTGGTGCTCTATCCTGCAGAGAAGCTTACCTTGATCCCCCTCATAACCTCACTGTTGCATAGATTTATGAAAATATACTCCCCCTCCTCCCAATCTATATGTGGGGTATCATTTGCCTTTTAAGAAGTGTCTGGCTCAATGCATTTGTTCCTTCTGGAAGATTTTTTTTAATGCATATGGATTTTTGACTATGTAACAAATGACCTGGTCATTTTAGATGTGTTTGCCAAAACTCAGTAAATTCTTTTGGATCAAGTATACAAATTTGCATATGTTAATGTAGAAGACAGTTATTCATATATGCAACTTCTAATTTTTCATTAAATGGCTAAAGATCATAAGGTGGAAGCTGATGGATTTTAAATGTAGAATATCACTGATTTGGGTTTGGAATTTAAAAAAGGTTTTCAGCCCTTTGCCCAATAAAGCTCAAACTTTATGGCAGCATCATAGCACAGTCAATTAGTCTTATTGCATTACACACAACCACACCTTGTCAACATATTGTACTATTTTGTAATTACTATTTCTGACCTTCAGTTTTCTTTTTGTATTAATGTCAGATGGCTTGTGTAGGTCAAGACTGTTTACTGAGAAGTACATATTGAAGCTAGAAAGGCAACATTTTAAAGCTCAAATACATATGATGGTTATGATAACAAAAAAAAAAAAATCTGTGCTTTACTACTTCATTATAGAAAAATTTATTTGAATAGCAAAAGTGTTTTCATGAATCATATGTTCTACAGATCTACTTGCACAAAATGTGTGAACTAAAAAAAAATCTTGTTAGAGAAAGACCTCATTTTGTGCAATCCTAATCCATAAAGCTTCAGTAAAAACTACTTTGCTGTGGAGACAAGCTCCAGAGCAGGTAAAACTGCACTGGGCAGGGGATCTGAAGTGAAATAGGCAACAAAAAAAGCTCTTTTGGACTTTTTTGGAGCCACCAACAGCCAACTACAGTGCCTGTGCCTGGGCTGGCTGCTGGCAGCTTGTGGGAGGGCTCTGACTCACCAGGGCAGAGCTGACAACTCACCAGCTGACCACTCTTAATCTCTGAGTGTGACCTTGACCCATTGTCTGAGTGGTTAAAAGCAATCTGGGGAGGGTGAGAACTAGTTCACATGCCACAGTAAGTGAGTAAAGGTGTCAGTGACCACCTACGGAGGAGGTGATCAGAGTGTGAGCAGCCCACACTTCTTATTCAATCCAGTAGCGGCGGCAGTGGGAGTTGGGTCTAGTCTTTTCTCGGGCGACCTGCTCTCCTATTGACAGGCCCAGACCCCAGAGCTTTAAACATGGTCCTCACCAGGAAGCGGGCTTCCCCCAAGAAGACTGTGGCAACCCTGACAGAAGGTCTGCCCAAAAATGCGGCAGTTCAGGTCTCTGGCTGCAGGGAGCGCCTGAGCCTGCTGCTGCCAGGAGAGGATGGGAAGGACGCCGCCTGTGCGAGGTGTGAGCAGCTGGACGAGCTGCTCAGGCTGGTGGTGGAGCTTAGGGAGGAGGTAGAGAGGTTACGGAGTATCAGAGAGTGCGAGCGGGAGATTGACTGGTCACTGGGAGTGACTCTCTGCGAGAAAGACGCGGAGATTGCACCCCCCGGACCGAGGGAGTAGTGGATCCTCTCCCTTGCCATAGTCAAGCGGAGAGGGACTGCTTGAGAGGAGAGGAGGGATGGCAGCAGGTCCCAGGTTGGCGTCGCAGGCAACCCCTATCCTGACCCACCTTGGTTCCCCAGGTCCCTCTGTGCAACAGGTTTGAAGCCCTGAAACTGGAGGAAGAGGCAAGTGAGGATGACGTGGGAATGCTGCCTCCTAGCTTGCGTAAGGTGAGGCAGTCAGCTCCACGCTTGAAGACTGCCTCCTCCAAAAAAGAAAGAAGGGTGATAGTTGTAGGTGACTCCCTCCTGAGAGGGACAGAGGGCCCAATATGCTGGCCTGACCCTACCCGTAGGGAGGTGTGCTGCCTTCCTGGGGCCCGGGTCAGAGACATAACCCGGAAACTCCCACAGCTGGTTAGGCCCACTGATTATTTTCCGCTCCTCGTAGTTCAAGTGGGCAGTGAGGAAATTGCACAGAGAAGCCTAGGAACTATGAAAAGAGATTTCAGGGGTTTAGGGTGTTTGGTTCAAGGAGCAGGAGCTCAAGTGATCTTCTGTTCTATACCTTCAGGGTCAGTGAGCGGCACAGAGTGGGCTTGGAAAGTTACATTAATGAATAATTGGCTTAGAGGCTGGTGTTGAGAGA
>WHYT01016314.1:93322-105596 GCA_009806455.1 Tetrax tetrax
CAGAACTGGACGCAGTACTCCAGGTGGGGTCTCACCAGGGCAGAGTAGAGGGGCAGAATCACCTCCCTCGACCTGCTGGCCACACTCCTCTTGATGCAGCCCAGAATGCGGTTGGCCTTCTGAGCCACAAGGGCGCATTGCCGGCTCATGTTGAGCCTCTCATCCACCATCACTCCCAAGTCTTTCTCCTCAGGGCTGCTCTCAATCCATTCTCTGCCCAGCCTGTATTTCTGCCTGGGATTGCCATGACCCAGATGCAGGACCTTGCACTTGGCCTGGTTGATCTTCAAGAGGTTGGCATGGGCCCACCTCTCCAGCCTGTCCAGGTCCCTCTGCATGGCATCCCTCCCTTCCAGCGTGTCGACGGCAGCACATAGCTTGGTGTCATCGGTGAACATGCTGAGGGTGCACTCTATCCCACTGTCCATATCGCCGACAAAGATGTTGAAAAGGGCCGGGCCCAACACGGACCCCTGAGGGGGGACCGGTCTCCACTTGGACATTGAGCCGTTGACCACCACTCTCTGAGTGCGGCCATCCAGCCAACTCCTTATCCACCGAGTGGTCCATCCATCGAACCCGTGCCTCTCTAGTTTAGAGAGAAGGATGTTGTGCGGGACAGTGTCAAATGCCTTGCAGAAGTCCAGGTAGATGATGTCCGTTGTTCGTCCCTTGTCCACCGATGCTGTTACCATGTCATAGAAGGCCACCAAATTGGTCAGGCTCAATCTGCCCTTGGTGAAGCCATGTTGGCTGTCACCAACCACCTCCTTGCTCTCCATGTGCCTTAGCATGGTTTCCAGGAGAATCTGTTCCATGACCTTGCCAGGTACAGAGGTGTGGTTGACCGGCCTGTAGTTGCCCGGGTCCTCCTTGTTCCCCTTTTTAAAAATGGGGGTTATGTACCCTCTCTTCCAGTCATCGGGGACCTCACCAGACTGCCACGATCTCTCAAATATGATGGCCAGTGGCTTGGCAACTTCATCTGCCATTTCCCTCAGGATGCGCGGATGCATCTCATCAGGCCCCATGGACTTGTGCTCCTTCAAGTTCCTTAGATGGTCCCGTACCATGGCACCATGGATGGCTTCGTTAGAGGTGTTAGAACATGAATAGTTTTCAAGGCAATTTTACAAATATGCTAATGAGAAGATATGAAACCATACATAAAATTGGAATAGAAGTATCCAGACACAACTGTGCACATCAAAATTTCAGATAGCAGAAGGAAATGTCAATAGAAATGTTAGTAAAAGGTGCATACTGTGTAATATAATAATTCAGTTTAAATAAACTACCCCAGGCATCAAAGCCTGGAAGTCAACTATTCCCTTTTACAGTGAACGCATCCTCATTTGCCTTGCCCTGCTCTCTGTTGTCTAGGATCCTAGGAAATAGATAGATAGATAGTTATTTAGTTAGATAGATAAATAGATACATATAGATACATTTATGTGCATAGATCTGGTTATACATGCATGTGTATATATTTTACATATGTTTATTTATATACATATATGTGCATGTATGTATGTGTATATCCTGTATGTATATATAAAAAAACCTGTAAGCATACATACGTGCACATAGATACATATATTTTTCTATATAATTATACGTCTCTGGGTTTTTTTTTCAATAGGACAGTAGTAGGAAGGTTAAGAGCTTTTCTGTTTCAAAACAGGGACTAGGAAGAAGGAATTTGAATACACTATGCCGATGGAACGGAATAGTCATCTTACTTCTTTGTGTGCAAGCTTTCATATATAGACTATTGAGCAGTGGAAAAAATGACAACTACCAGAACCCATTTACAAATAGAAAGTGATGTTAAATCAATTTTACATACTGTTAAATTTTACTAGTGTATATTAAGACCTTAAGAGGATACTTTAAGAGAGCTATCCAAGTGTTGATTTAACTTTGGTATAAGGCAGGTGCTGTGCTGCCTTGCTCTTTGAAATCTATGAGATGCGTATAAGAACTCCTTAAACAAGTGTGAAATGATAGGTGTGTGCTTTTACACATAAATATATGTATACTATTGTATTATTTGTCTATATTTATATATGTATATCAAACCAGCTGAATAGGCTTTCTGATTCAAAATTCTGCCTACCTCAATTTTAGATGCATCCTTTTTTTACTTAATCTTTTTCATGCTTTGACTCATTACGAGAACAGAAGTCATAGTTATATTCCTCCTGGTTAATGTTTTCAATATTTGCAATAAAACCCAACAGTGAGAAATAATTAAAGCTCCACTGATGTTTGTACCTTTTGTTTCTAAATAAAATATTAATTTCAGTGTTTCATTACTACTGATTGTTATTAACTATAAGACTACCTAGAAGAGCTTTTAAGAAAATTTATTTGTTGTCCTTTTTTTTGGACATGCAAAAAAAAAATTGGAGATCTGCAGTGACATGATTCTCATCCCCTACTCTACCCTTTCTCAGGTCAATCATCAACTGCATTTAAGAAGCTGTATATATACTCCTTGTTTTATCTGCTTTTCATATTGCTTGCATTTAATAAGAAATGAACTAGTTTCATCCATAAACATATTTGCTACAGCAATCAGGTTTCGATTCAGTTTGTTTTATAGTGTCAACATGGACAATAAGCATGTCTGTTATTTAGTGGAACACATAAATACAAAGGCAGAATGAAGCAAACTATTATTCTGACAGTCTTTCAAGGGTAAAGTTGATTAATCTTCCTGTTATTTGACTGTGTGACCACAGGAAAATAATTTCAAATTCTGGTTTTATTTTACTTAAAGATGCTGTAACTGAGAATGGCAGACTTGCTAAGTGTTGAGAAGTACCATAGCAAAAAAAAAGATTCTTAAAGGAAATTTTCTAGAGAACAAAACCTATAAATATGGATATCAATTTAGACATTTCTTATTAAATCAAGTCATCTTAGCAAACAGATGGTTATATGGCAACTTTTTGGATTATTGCATTTAGGTAGATGCATAAATTACTGGATTTAAACAAGTCAATGTGATCAACTACTTCACATTGCCAGCTCAGAAAACTATAGTAATTCAGATGTAGCACAAATGATTCACAGTGTTATGGCAGTATGCAAAGCACAACACATGACCCTGCTTACTCTTATAGCAGCTAGCTTTTGTGGTCAGATAGTCAGAAACATGATAATTCCATGCCCAAAGAGTCTGCATATGCTAAAACTTCATATGCTTACCCAAAACTTCAACGTGAGCAGTTGTTTATCTTCAAGTTTACGTGATTGGTATTTTAAAAGAAGCTTTGTTCCAGCCATTATGAAAGAATTCATGAACACTTCCAGACTCCAGCAGAGGGAAAATGAGCTTTGCTAGCACAAAGACAAAAGAATGAAACAAAGTAGCTAGTATAAAGAGTTCAGCATATCAGAAACGCAAGTTTTGAAATAATTTTTTGTAAAACACAATGACTTACCAGTCACCGACTCTCAGCACATACTTTACCTCTTGTTTTGGAAAGATCTAATGAATGCATACAAATATCTGAAAGGAGAGTGTCAAGAAGATGGAGATTCTTTCTAATGGTGTCCAATAATAGGACAAGAGGACACAAGCTGAAGCACAGGAGGTTTCTCCTTAACATAAGAAAACATTTTTTTTTACTGTGGGAAATGACTGAGCGTGGGAACAGGTTACCCAGAGAGCTTGTGGAGCCTCTGTCCTTTGAAATCTTCAAAAGTCATGTGGACACGATCCAGGACAGCATGCTGAGGTCAAGCCTGCTTGAGCAGGCTCATTAGACCAGATAGCCTCCAGAGGTTCCTCCCAACCTCAACCATTCTGTGATTTATCTTGCAGGCAACTAGCTCTTACCACTTGGTAAGGCTGTATGCAACTTTATCCAAAGTTTGCCCTTCCAGACCGCAACTGTTCCTAAAACACTTCTTATTCACAAATATATCAGGTTCCCATTGTTGTTTTCAAGAACTCTACTGACAGTTAATATTTACTTTTTAGTTTTAAGCTTAAATTTACTTATAACTTGTTTATCTGCATCCTAGGATGTAGAATGTTTGTTACCATTGCTCACTACCTCATTTTCATCCTATCCTCCCTTCACAGACACATTGATAAAATTCTATTCTCTTCTCTATCTCCTTTAGACTAGATTGTCAAGTAAGACTCTACAAATTTTAATACTGACTGACAATTTCCTTGATTACACCAAAAGCCCTTTTCTTGACCTATTTCAAAATGAATTCTTTTTTCTTGAACAAAAATAATCGAAACTGTACATAATATTTCAGATGGCTTCTTAGTAGTTGTCTTGGCCTTCTGCGCATAGTCTATTTGAAACAATATAATACTTTGTGAAACATGAGTCTTCCTGTCTGTCTAAAGTAATTGCAACAAAAACAGTTATCCTGTAAAATGTCTTGCTTTTGCTTCTTTCTAAAAAAAAAAAAAGAAACCTAAAACTGTCAAAAAGAATTTGTATTGATTAACCCGTGTAATTGCTGCTTGCAAGATGGCAAGTCTCTGGGGAATGTTATGTCAACCAAATCAGAAATACTAAGTGGTTATTTCCTACCATGCAAGGATTTACAATCTTGCCCTTGTAATTGTGATGGCAGTAGACTTGTTCTATTATTTATTGAACACCTGACAGTCAACTCAGATAGATACTTAACATAAAGGAAACCTTCTAGTGTGATTTCAGACCTTTAGAACATTTTACACCACCAAGAACCACATAGGATCCTAGTGCCAGGGCAATTTAAGTATTTCAGGGTTTTCAGAAAAAGAGTCCTTTGTAATTCACTACATGGCATCAAATGGCTGAAGGTTCTGGTGATATATTATCTGTGAGGGAATGGCCTGTATTTTTCATTTCTCAAACTAGAAGCCAAATTTATTATTTAATCTACTGGAATTTAGAGTTTCTATTACAATCAGAATAAATCTGGTAAATCAGAGTATAGTCACATATTAAGTTCCTAAGTCAAACCTAGTAACAACAATTAATAGACCTGCAGGTGTCTATACGTAAGAAGTGCTTCTCAGGAAGCAGAGTTTTCTCTTTTGTGAATGATGGTAGGTGCACATGTATTGATGACATAAAGTGTAATTTTTTGGCAATAGGGGGAAGGAGAAAGTGCAACTGCATCATTTAAGGGAACATATAAACTTGTGTCTAACTACAAAGGGCAGCAAATGGAAAAGGAAAAAGCAAAGCTGTGAAGGAAGAGTGTTATGTGGCAAGAGAATAAGTGAACAGAGGGAACATTTAGACTGACTGTGAAGAAATATTAAAAAAGAAACAAACAAACAAAGAAAAAAAAACCTTTAAGAAAGAAGAATCTGCTCAACTTTTGATTAAGTACCTAAGAAAAAGAAATAGGAGAGATATCACTTGAGATATAGCTATGCTAGACAACACCCTCTAAATTTACAATAAAAACTAAAGCTTCATTGCCAGACAGGGGACAAGATGTATACATTCTTTTCCAATGCCTGAGATACATGAAGCAAAGAATGATCAGAATGAGCAAGAGAAGCTGAATGTAATTTATATGTTGTTAGACTTCTTCTTTCTGAAGTATTTCAGTCTGAACAGCTAATTGGCAGCCACCTATCAATTGGCTAGTCAAAGCCAAAAGGCCAGCTGGCAGAATTTTACATCACTCTCTCCCAGGGTTCATCGATGAATTCTGAGTAAAGTGCTAGCAGTGTTTTACAGCAGCAATTAGTTTATTCCTGGGGCAAAGTACAACTAGAAGTGGGTATGTATGTACAGCAAGAAGCTTGTTTCCCGTTCCACTGTGACTAAGGAAATGACAGCCAGTTGGCAGCGGGCCATACAAATAAAAAATACCAGCTGGCGAATGTTGGATTATTTTTTCCCACACGGCTAGAGGTATGTTAGATGACAAGAAGATATGTTACTAAGTCATCTATTCCTTGATGGATATTTAACTCCCCAAGCAAAAACTAGTTCATAACTAAAAGTGAGGCAGTTAGTAACTTTGTTATTGTACAGAGGTTACTTGGAAGGTCTGAACACACTAGATTATCCAGGATTATCATAGTGGTGATACAAAATTTATTGGAACTAACTACTTTTTTGATTTTTACAGCTTCTACTTTCTTAGAACCTTTTCAGTAATTATTAATTTTAGGTTCATTTTCTTCCCGATCAACAGATATCTGTTCTACAGATGGTTGGAGTATCAAATAACAGCCAAAAAGTGAATTCATTACATCAGTCAGAGGAAAAAGATTATTAATATTTAAGAAGATTATTAATATCCAAATGGGAAATAGCCGACCAATTAGACCTCTGAAGTTTAATCCCAGAATGTTTAATGCCAGAAGTGTAAATATTTTATTTTTATTTAATTTATTTTAATTTAATTTTTATTATTTTATATAGAAAATGAAAAAATTGTCTTCCTCTTTTCTTCTTCATTAGATCTTCTGAAAAGGGATTGCGTGCATGTTGAGCTCAGGCCTCTGGTAAATTCAGTTGTGGATATCAATTATGATTCTCAGTAATAGGGATATTACTACATTTTAGTATCCATCTGCAATATAATTAATTTAAGCTGGCCTGATGGCATTAAAAGAATGTCAAATAGACACCTCTGTTTTGTAGACTTCAAGTATTTCATGGTAATATTTATTTGAGATTCTATTAATGACAGTACTAAAATACCAGTGTACTTTTTGTATTACGTATTGCACTTGTCATAGAAGTAAAGTATTATACATTAGGATAGAAAATTAACTGAAGATACGCTTTAAGAATGTTGGAAGCCTAATGAATGCCAATTTGAGGAAAACTAATCCTGGTTAGTATTAAAGATTACATATTGTCAAAGAAGACATTGTGCACAGAATGAAAGAAGCAGAAACTCTTTGGGAAAATGTCAGTAATAAAAAACTCTTACAGCTCTCCTTCAGTTCTATCAAACTTCTCATAAGAGAGATGTCCTTCCTATACATTTTACACCTACCTTTTCATGTATGATATTAATTTATGTAAAACATGCAATAGTCCACATTTTATATCCAGTATTTGTAGATATAGTTCTCAAGAGTTAGGAGTTAATTAGATACCAAAAATAGTTTCACACGAATAAAGGCCACATCTACCACTGCTTAGCATATAGCAATTTATTTTAGCTGATACTCTTATCTACTTCTATTATCCAGTACTTAAAGCTATCTAGAAACACTTAAAGTAGGATGCATCCATTGGAAAGCTAGCACTTTATAGCTGTGTGATTGCAATTATTTAAAAGGTATTGAAATCTCGTAGCATGAGATCTTGATGATCTGGTAGACTTGACTTATTGGCATGCATATATTGCTAACTAGATACTAAATATCAAAAGGCACACATGTAATATGTACATCCTGAAAATGCCAGGAGGTTTTCTAATTTTTGAACATTTTTTTTTTCCCTGATTACATCTGAAGAGGCATTACTGCTTAATCACCAATACAATGTTGGTTTTAAGATGTCTTCATTAATTAAATTAATTAGACTGGATTGTTTTATTTGTGGGGTTTTTTTTAAATTTGTTTATGTGTTTGTTTTAAAGCTAAAGTATTATTAGATTGATATTGTTCATAATAGATCCTAACTAGGAGTGTTAATTCAGTTCTTAAAGCAATAAGATTTAGTTCAAACAAATTGTAAGCTGCAGTCATGACATAAGGATTGCCCTAGGCCTTTCCTTGTTAACTTTTTGTATTTTTCAGACCTTCTGCCTGAAGGTCTGATATTTTTCAGATCCATCTAGCAGAAGATACTTTTGAGAATCCTTGTATCACAATTTATTGTTATTAGCACACAAAATCTTGCCCTTGGCTAGAAATAATCTTGTGATTTGGCATGGCATATACTTGGTGACATACTCAGGAAAATATTTTTTGTTATTAACCTAGTAAATTTAAAAAAAAAAAAAAAAAGAGGTATAAGCTACTAAATACAAATGAGTAACTTGAAGACCTACTTATTTAATGGTTCCGTGACCACAAGATTTACACCGTATTATTGCACAGGTAGTATATACTGGCTAAATTGCCTTAATATGAGGGTGCTACAGAAGTTCCTTTTAAAGCAGAGTTCAGCCGATACATAAAAGATTCATAAACAGCTATTGTGTATTCTAAGACACAAACACCTAGAGAATTAGCTGTTGTCTTCTATGTATACGAAGGAAGTGAGATAGCATAGCCCCTCTACTACAGAGAATATTACTTCACTGTAATTTTACAACCATAGGTTACTTGTTCAATATTATAGAACATCTGCAGGAATTAGCACATCACAGAGAGATTAAATATTTCACAATACTGTGAAATACTGATCTTGGGTAAAACAATTTTTTTTCTTTGAACCATGATAATGAAATTATGTAAAAACTGAATAAATAACTGTGTAAAGAACATGTACCTTATAGTAACTTGAAAACAGAACCCGATTATATGAGTCAAAGCATTTTTAGAAGTCGTCTTTGGACCCATAGAATGTAATAAACAAAAGAAGTTGTGTGTCAAGCACGGAGTGTACTCATTCACCTTTGTTATCAAAATTAATATCTTTAGAAATACAAGGTCTATTTTTATTCTTCTTAATTCCCATCTATTCCAACAATTGAACTTGTTTGGCACCAATGTGTTTGTATTCAGCATTTTAGCTCTTAATATAAAAATATGAAACAACAGAGGCTACACAAAAAAATTGCTGAAAAAAGGTTTATCTCTGTCGTTATAAGTAAAATGTTTAATGTTAAGATATAGATAAACTGCGTTCGTTCAGGTTTGAAATTATACAGAGTATATCTGCTAAAAGGAATAATTTAAGGGGCAGCTAAAAATCTAATGTAAAACTATGAGGGCTAACAGATATCTTCTTTTAATTATTACTATTCCGTTGTTCTGTTATGCTAACACATTTTTGTTAGGAAGCTCCAATTGAATAATAATCTGCATACAGTTCAATCAACAATTTTCACTGCTAAAGGAAAGTGCAGACAAAGGCTTGGGAGTGTTACTATAATGGATGAAAATGCAGAAAAAAAAAAACGTCCAGAAGACATAGTATCAGCCCAAAATATTTCAGAACAACTTAAGACACATTTTCAGATATGTTCTTAGTGTTTTAACTTCCAAGATATAAATATGATTTCCTTTCTGTGTATATATATTTTTATGAGACATAGCCAGCATATTTTTTGAGTATCTAGGAAGACTGACTGGCAAAGACATTTTATGGTGCGTATTGAGCAATCTCCTGAAATCAGCAAGTTTTTTAGGAATGCAAGCTTAAGCATAGCAACTAGCTGTGGGTATCAAATTGAAGTAAATTCAGTGATAAAATGGTAGTCCTTGTATCAAACGGATTAGTCCTTCTTCACATCCCACTGAGATAGACAAGAACACTTAGAGAATTTTTTAATAAAAAATCAAAGTAGTTACATTTGTCCTTTAAAAATATTACCAGGATAACCTGGACTAGTCTCTGTGCACACACAGACTGTGCTTATGAACCTCAGCTCACCTCTGCTTACAGGACTCCCTCATTTTCCAGCTACAGTTTCTATCTACAGCTCCACACTTTTCTGAGGCCTCTCAGGTACCAGTAGCTATCAAATTAGTTAAAACCTTCACAAAATCTAGAACATCTCGCTATTGAAGAGCGATATAACAAGGGCATTGGGAAACATCTACTTTTCTATTAATTGTAGGGCTTTATGCAGGGTCTAAGGATTAATACAGTGGTACAACAAAAGTAAGACATCAGTCGTGGTCGATTTCAGATCCTTGAAAAGACTATAGCTGCCGACAACCATTTGGAAGACCCAATGTTTCATTTGTCTCAACTGGAATCAAGTGCCAATGATCTACTTACAGGGATTACTGTCACCATGGGTAACCATCCAAGAGGAGGATGAATATGTTGTCTTACTTGGCAATTTGGGGCATCCTGGTTTGTCTGTTTTTCTGACCATTGTTCCATTGGCTTTCCTAACTTTTTACATTAACTTTTATTTCCAAACCTGGTTTATATTCACTTCAAGGTTAAGATGGGTTGGACATGTCCTTGATAATACAGTCTGATTTGACGTAGCTATATATTGTACCTGCAAAGCTTTGAAAAATCTTACCTTAGGTATGTATAAAATGCAAATACTAGCTGTACAAAGGGTGATATCTGGCTTCTGTGACAATAGTTATCTTCTAAACCCTGAATATCACCTGCTGACACACTTGAGATTTCAAAAAGAAAATTACTGACTAGCTTATAGTTCTAGAAAATCTTAAAGTTGATGTAATGATTTGTTTACAACGATCTTACACAGTTACCTTTAAGTTGCAATAACTGAATGAATATTGTAATTTTATAAATTAGCTATCTGTGTTAAAGCATACAAACTGTGTTATCTTCAAAAGTTTAGAGAATTTTAGCTCTAAATTTGCATTCATTAAAGTAATGCAAATGCTGTAGAACTTTAGACACTCTTACAAGATGATACACTATTCATAGACCTGCAGACACTAAAAACCTAATGGAAATGTGCATGGGGAAGGGAGAGGGAAAAGGAAAGGAAAGAAGAAACTCAACGCATAAAAATAATCAGGAGAGAAAATGAAAATGAAATAAAATGCATTGAGTTGCATTAGTCAGATTTTGAAATTACTTCTTGATATGAGAGTTTTTTACTCATTCCACATTGATTTGTAGATCGTAGAATTATACAACAGTTTGTGTTGGAAGGGACCTTCAAAGGTCATCTAGTCCAACCCCTCTACAAGGAGCAGGGACATCTTTATTGCTCAGAGCCCTTTCCAAACTGCCGTAGGGATGGGGCAGCTACCATCTCTCTGGGCAACATCTTCCAGTGTTCCACCACCCTCATTGTAAAAATTTTTCTCTTTATATCTAGCCTGAATCTACCTCCCTGTATTTAAAAACCATTACCCTTCATCCTACCACAGCAGGCCCTGATAAAAATTTCTCCCTGTCTCTCTTATAAGCTCTCTTTAGACAGTGGAAAACTTCTATAAGGTCTCCCCAGGCCTTCTCTTCTCCAGGCTGAACAATCTCAACACTTTCAGTCTGTCCTCATAGGAAAGGAGCTCCAGCTCTCTGATCATCTCTATGGCCTTCCTCTGGACTCTCTCCAACAGGTCCGCATCCTTCTTAGGTTGGGGGCTCCAGAGATGGACTCAGTATGCTAGATGGGGTCCCATGAGAGTGGAACTGAGGGGCAGAATCACCTCCCTTGACCTGCTGGCTACACTTCTTTTCATGCAGTCCAGGATGCCGTTGGCTTTTCAGGCTGCAAGTACACATTCCCTGCTTGTGTTGAGCTTCTTGTCCACCAGCACTCCCAACTTGTTCTCCTCAGGACTGCTCTCAATCCATTCTTCGCACAGCCTATATTTGTGCCTGGCATTGCCACAATCCATGTGCAAGAGCTTGCACTTGGCTTTGTTGAGCTTCGTGAGGTTTGCTTGAGGCCCACCTCTCCAGCTTGTTAATGTCCCTCTGGATGATGAAGATCTCTTCCCTGCAGCACGTCGAATGCACCTCATAGCTTGGTGTCATCAATGAACTTGCTGATGATGAGCTCTATCCCAATGTCTGTGTCACCAAAAAGATATTAAACCATGCCAGTCCCAATACCAACACCTGAGGAACGCCACTCATCACTGATCTCCACTTAGACATAGAATCATAGAATCATAGAATCATAGAATCGCATGGTTGGATGGGACCTATGAGATCATCTAGTCCAACTGTCTTCCCACTACCATTGCTGCCACAGCTACTAAACCATATCTTGTAGCTCCTCATCAAGCCGCCTCTTGAACACTGCCAGGGACGGCGACTCCACCACCTCCCTGGGCAGGCCATTCCAGTGCCTGACCACTCTTTGGGAGAAAAAGTCTTTCCTCACGTCCAACCTAAACCTCCTCTGGTACAACTTGTGTCCATTAGCTCGGGTCCTGCTTGTTGCCTGGGAGAAAAGGCCAAACCCCTGCTCATCACAACCTGCCTTCAGGAAGTTATAGAGAGCTATAAGGTCTCCAGAGAGAGAGGTTCTCTCTCTGGAGAAGAGCCTCCTCTTCTCCAGACTAAACAATCCCAGCTCCCTCAGCCGCTCCTCATAAGACTTGTGCTCCAGACCCCTCACCAGCTTTGTTGCCCTTCTCTGGACACGTTCCAGGGCTTCAATGTCTTTCTTGTAGTGAGGGGCCCAAAACTGAACACAATACTCG
>WHYT01016314.1:121799-146705 GCA_009806455.1 Tetrax tetrax
TATTTTTTTTTTTTTTTTTTTTTTTTTTTTAAATCAAACACATAGTATTCGGTTTAGCATCTGTGATTTTAAATAAACTTCAGTATGGACTGTACTGATGGTGCTGTGAACATAGTCATGTTCATTCAACTTCTTCTCTAAAATTAAACCAGAATATCTAAGCAAATTAACCATATTTCCTCAGAAGCACCTACTTTTTCCTGTTCTCCAGAGCATTTTTATCAACATGAAGGAAAAATTGTGCAGGGCAGTATAGGAGAAAACATGTTACATGGAAATTATAGGAGATGATTTTAGTTCAGGGAGCTAGTTTTCACAATATTAAGCTGCATTGTTGTTCATTCCTTCACTTTTAATCAGGTTTTTGTGCAGATAACTATTGACCTTTCACAATAATACCTGTTGGTTCAACACACATAGGACATTAAAGACACAGTGGTTCTGTCAGTCAATTTATTAATACTAGAATGAAAGGCTAAGAAGACCGAAGAAATGAAGGAGACTCATTATGAAGTCCTTTGCTCTGCATCACAGTTTCTCTTACCTGAAAATGTAATTCACTGGCAGGATTTTGCTGCTACAGAAATGAAGCACTGGAGTCCTGTATGTTGTCTTGGGCATAAGCATGTCAGAAACAGGCTTTTGATTTCAGCATGTGCTAATGTCATAAAAGAGGTTTGGCTCATGCAGTTAGGTCTTGGGGTGGGGAAGAATCATGAGTGTATAAAAAGGAGATCAACCAGTTTCCATAATTTATAGCTGAGGATGTTGCGCATAGAGCTTCCTCAGTGTCAAAAGCATTATCAGTGTAGACTGTACTAAATATAATAATACTTCAACACTAGGGTTTCTTGTGCCTGTGAAAACTCATGTCCTTTTATAAACCCGCAAAGTACTATTTTGTCTCAGTATATTGCATATTATTATTTAGAAAATTAAAAAATGCAAAAAAAAAAAAAAATATGGGGGAAAAAATAAAATTTGGGGAAAAAAAATATGTATTTTGAATGAATGCAAGTTTGAGGTTAAATTAACATTTGAAATAACATTTTAAAAAGTGTAAGAAATGCTAAAAATATCAGCATGAATTTCCATGTGTTCCTGTTCAAGAACTCACCACTGGACACACTGGAGCATGCAGTAAATTCACACACAGAAGATAAGTAATATTTATGCTGAAGTAAATTGGTTATGTTTTGTGTTGAAGCTGTCAGATGATTTTGTGAATAGCATTTAGGTGCAGGCAGGGACAGCAGCGTGATCTGGTCTTTTACTAGAGCTGAGGGTACAGTGGTTTTAAGGACCATTGGGTTTACTATATCTAAAGTTATTGGTGTTTATAGTTGGTTGTAATGCCCACCAGCCTGATGGAACATTGATAATGTCACAGAGATAGCTCATAGCCAAAATCTCAGATCCAAATGGATGGGAATTTTGGTTTTGGTGTTTTATTTTCCATTGATTTAAATTTTCAGACTCACATCTTTATGTCTAGATATTTCTTGACATCATATAGTGGGCTGTCATTCTGAAAAATATTCATCTCAGGAGGACACTCATTGAGGAAATCCTTCAAGATTATGTCTTTCATGAGATTAAAAGTGCTAACTGATGAAATACATGACAGTACACTAGGAGGGCAACTCTTTTTGCATCATCAGTTACAATTTCCACAGCCAGCTACATCTCAGCTAAGAAGATACTTTATGGGAAATGGAATCTGATTATAGTATGTTTATATGAACATATTTCGATACATCATCATTTCACTTTGTCTCTTTTCCAGCTTTATACTTTACACAGAAGAGCTCTTAATGCAGTAGCTCATAAAGCTTGGTTGATAATGCTCAGCAGGTATTAGAAAGTACATATCATGTATGTCCTGAGTCATCAAGCTAGAATGCCTGTGTGTTGAGATAAGAAATTTTAATAAAAATATGCTATTCTCATGAAAGTAAAGAAATGCTGAGGCTGGAGAAAAATCAGTTAATTTTCTTGAGGATTCTTCACAGAATGAATGAGGAACATACACAGCATAGGATAAGTACTTAAACAATCTCTGGCTTAACACCCATTGCACATGGCTAACCTATGAACAAAATTGTTTGCAAAAATTTCAAAGTATTATGATTCTTTGCATTTTTAAATGAATCAACCTTTCTGGAGCATCACTTGTGCTCGGCATGTAGTAAGCTATCTGTCAATGACATGACCTAATCTCCTCTGCAAGGTACTTCTGTTTGCTTCTTTTTCCTTTGATAGCTAGAAGTAAAAAATTAATTTTATTTAATCTTAACCATTTCAAGAGTTCACTAGCAGCTGAGATGTCTTATAAAGCCATCTCAGAAAGTCTTGGTAGATAAATGACTTTCAATAACCCATAGACTATTCAACTGATACATAGTAAATATGATAAAGAAAGAAAGAAAAAAAATGTGCTGCTGGAGAAAAAAATAGGCTGGAAAAAAATAATATTAGAAGAAAACTGTTTAATTCTTTCAGAGCATGATTTTGTTTGTATCAACTACATAAGGAAGAAACTCAAGTTGTCTTTCTCTATGCAGGAATTCATAGGAATCCAGATGAATGAGGTATATTCATGGAACTCAATTAAAAAAAAAAAAAACAAGTCAAAACAACGTGCATATTCTATCCAACATTATATTTGGACATCTGTCATATTAAAAAAATGAATGCTTTTAGAGGATAATATATAAGCATACATGACACATCCTTTGGTTTTATTTAAACAACATGCCTTAGGATTTATGGACAAGACTTCAGAAATAACAGCTGATTCAGTTTGTTTAGAAATGTAGGGACCATGAAAAGCCAGTGAGATTTCAGCATTTACTATGTGGAAACTGATTTGCCATTGAAAGCCAGCATTGCTTGACGTTCTAAATGTTACAGAGTCAAATCACAGCACCATATTACTTTATGAAAGTAGTTAGGCTAATTATTTCAGTAAAATAATTCACAATTTTTTTTTTTTTCTATTAACTATTTTAAAGGTATGGATTTTTCCTAGTCCCAAAACTGAAAATGAGACTTAAACAAATTCATACCTTTAAAATAACTAATAGAAAAAAAAAAATTGTTAATTATTTTACTAAAAATCTAGCCTGATATTTATAACCCAAAACATCTCTTGTTCTTGAGTAATGAATGGCTTTTACTTTTATTGAGAATCCTAATAAAGGCAGCCTATGAAATATCCATCAGATCCTACAATGTAATTTACATTTTAATGAAATTATGAACGCATTATTTTTCCTAGCATTAATAAACTTATTTTTAATGAATTAGAAAACAAGTTCATGAAACAAAAAGCCTCTGCTCCATGAATCATTTCCTTCTGCTTGCTTTGCAGAGACAGAACTGAAGTAGACATGCAACTTTTGTCTTCATGTGCATTTTTCTGTACCTTAAATTTTAAGTTACAGGTTAAATATTCTGGTCTTAATCCTTACAAAAATATAGATACTTTCATTGTATGTATAACACAAAATAAACATTGGCAAGAAAACCATCATAAATATCCACTTTAAGATTATCCTTTACTCTTAAATGTCACCTTGGCCTTCTGTTCAGACCAATCTCAAGGCTAGAAGAGAAAAGCAAGAGAATTTCTAGTATCGGGTGTGGTCCTCCAAGGTCCTGTCTGGTATGGATGTTTTAAAAGTAAATCTGATTTGTGCAGACAACTTTGCTGGTGAAGAAGGTACCATTTTGGAGAGCTTATTACCTTCACTCGGCCCTTCCAGACTGACTTTTCTGATTCTTAAGAAAAATTTATTTTTCAATTTATCTTTTTTTTTGAAAAACAGTAACATGAAGTCCCCTAGGAAAGATAAATTTAGACAGTTACTCACAATTGGAAAGATGTAGCAGGCAGTGTCTGAAGAGGTATTGCAAAAATTAAATTGGTAGCAAAAAATCTATGAAAGAAACTTAGAAATATAAGCTTGTTTTTAGATTCAAATATATAGTTTCATACATGTTTATATATATACAAATATATGTAGTTAACACAGCCTCCTCTTTGGGAAGTACAATTTTATTTTTTTTTCCACAAGATTCACTGCTTCTAAGAGAAATATTTGTAATTCCCAGTAATGTCACATACTAATACTAAAGTACAGCATGAGTTAACAAGTCACAGTAAAATCTGAACGAATTGTTTCCTAATAAAGAACAAAGAGAAATCTGTGCAATTGTTTGGTTAATCTTCTAATTGATTTATAAATTTTTGTCACTAAATAATTACAGATAAAGTAACTCTGGGGACTCCCTTTATACCACTGTTATTCTCCCAGTATAAACTCTCCCTATTGCTGAAATCAAAGGCAGTTCAACAAGCAAACTTGATCTTTCATACCTACAATCCTGACACGGCAGAATCAAAAATACCTCAAATGTTGCAATACCATCTTCCAGGAGGAGCCCTAGCGAACCACTTATTAGCATCCCCTGTACTTTCAAGCCAGGGCATTTGTGTGTAAGTCCCTGGTTGTACTAATTTTGGTTCGGATAGAGTTAATTTTCTTCATAGTAGCTTGTATGGTGCCATGTTTTGGACTTTTGACCAAAACAATACTGATAACACAAGAACGTTTTAGTTCTTATATAACATCAAGGCCTTTTCTGCATCTCATGCTGCCCTGCCAGCAAGTAGGCTGAGAGTGGGCAAGAAGTTTGGAGGAACACAGCTGGGACAGCTGACCGTAGCTGATCAAAGGGATATACTGTACCACATGGTATTGTGGTCAAGCAAAGTAAGCTGCAGGGAAGAAGGAGGAAGGAAGGATTTTTGGAGTCATGGGGTTTATCTTCCCAAAAAAACCTGTTAAGTGCAATGAAGTCCTACTTTCCTGGAAAAGGCTGACCATCTCCCTGAAATGAGTAGTGATTGAATGCCTTATTTTGGCTTGTTGCTTTACCTAGTAAAAGGTGTTTACCTTAACCCATAAGTTTGCTTTTATTTACCCTCCCAATTCTTTCCCCCATCCCACTGGGGAGGAGTGAATGAGCAGCAGTGTGGGGCTCAGCTGCCTACTAGGATTAAACCACAACGCTGGTGTAACAGTGTGTCAAACTTCAGTACTATGTTGATTTAACATAATTTCATTTACTCTTTGTGCAATATACTCAAAAGTATTTCAATCCTAAAACAAAAAAATGCATCACAAGGTGTGTTGTTGTAAACCCAGTTAAAAACAACAAAAACTTTATATATGTCAGGTCAGTGATTTCGATAACTTCTTCCATATTTAACAACAAAGTTGCTAACTATTGAGGCCTTTATTTTTCAAACTGAATTTATTTTCCTTCACTATTTTCAACAGAAATACCAAAATAGAAACTAATTCTATGCAAGGAATATGACAAATATTTTGAGAAGTATATTCTGCAATACTTAAGGATAGTAGTTTCAAAATACAGATCTTTGAGAAGTAGTAAGTAGAGTAGATTTTTCTGTAGTAATAAACTGTAAAGACATTCCAATATTAGCAAAAATATGTCTATGACTGATTATATTTTCTCAGCACTTTTCAGGTAACAGAGAGCCGGTAACGCAGATGTCAGTAGAAGAAAAAGCAGCCACTTTATTCTCTCATTACATTTGTCAGAACTGGAAAAGCTTTTAAGTCCTAGAATTATAGAATTATAGAATAGTTAGTGTTGAAAGGGACCCTTAAAGGTCATCTAGTTCAATCTCCTGCAAGGAGCAAGGACATCTTCAACTAGGCCGGATTGCTCAGAGCCCTGTCCAGCGTGGCCTTGAATATTTCCAGGGACAGGGCATCAACTACCTCTCTGGGCAACCTATTCAGTACGTCATGACCTTCATTGTATTTTTTTTTTTCCTTATATTAAGTCTGAATCTACTTCCTTCTATTTAAAATCATTACCCCTGTCGTAGTTCAGCCCTGATCTGGACCAGACTAGGGGCAGTCTCTCTCTCACTCCCCCCACCCTCCGAGAGAACAGGGAGAGATAACTGAAGAAAAACGGCTCGAGGTTTGAGATAAGGACAGGGAGAAATCCTTAAAGTTACCGTCACGGGCAAAAACAGACTTGACTTGGGGAAAACTATTCATTTATTACTACAACTAGCAGGATACTGAGACAGAGAAACAAGATAACCTCCTCCACCCCTCCCACTTCCCGAGCTTAACATTATCTAACTTCCCCCCGAGGGGCACGGGGGGGAAGAGGGAATGGGGGTGGCGGTCAGTCCATTATGCGTTGTTTTACACCGCTGCTTCACAGCTGGGGGAAGAACTCCTCACATTCGTCCCCTGCTCCATCGTGGGGTCCCACCCATACACCAGAGTCCCTCATTAAACTGCTACGGTGTAGGTCATCTCTTCCACAGAGTGCAGTCTCTCCAGAACGGCTGTCCCAGTGGGAACCTCCACGGGCCACAGCCACATTCAGGCATCCACCTCCCCCAGTGCGGGGTCCTTCACGGGCTCCAAGTGGATCTCTGCTCCTCCGTAGACCCCCATGGGCTGCAGGGGGAACCTGCTCCACCATGGTCATCACCACAGGCTGCAGGGGAATCTTGGCCAGGACCCGCATTACTCCTCCCCCTCCTTCTTCACTGACCTTGGTGTTTGCAGCTGTTTCTCTCACAAGAAAAGTTATTCACATCGGACTGGCAGAAGCCTCTCAGGATCTCTTCATGTTATTCATCCCATCTCATCTCCTCTCCACCTCTTGCAGCCAGACCGGGCTGAGTTGGACCCAGTCGGCCGCCTGGCGAGAGGCCAGAGGTGAGGCCTGCAAGGCCCCGGAGGCCTGCGCCTCCCCCTCTGGGCCTCTGCCCTTGCTCAGCTTCGTCGCATCTTCTCTTCTCTTTCTTTTTCTGTTTTCCCCTTCTTAAATACGTTATCGCAGAGGCGTTATCACGGGACATTCTGCTCCCAGTCGGCTCAGCCTTGGCCAGCAGCGGCTCCACCCTAGGCCTGGCCGAGTCCACTGAACAAAAGTGAGTGACTTCTAGCAGTTTCCTACAGAAGCTACCACCTTAGACCCCCCTCACTAAGCAAAACCACAACAACCACTCATCCTATTACAACAGGCCTTGCTGAACAGTTTCTCCTCATCTTTCTTATAAGTCCCCTTTAAGAGCTGGAAGACCACTATAAGGTCTCCCTGGAGCCTTCTTTTCTCCAGGCTGAATAGCTACGATTCTTGCAGCCTGTCATCATAAGAGAGGGGCTCCAGCTCTCATGGCCTTCTGCTTGACTCATTCCAACATGTCCTTGTCCTTCTTGTGTTGGAGGCTCCAGAGCTGGATGCAGTACCCTGGGTGGGGTCTCACAAGAGCAGAGTAGAGGGGCAGAATCACCTCCCTCGACCTGCTGGCTACACTTCTTTTCATGCAGCCCAGGATGCCGTCAGCTTTCAGGGCTGTAAGTGCACATTCCCCGCTCACGTTGAGCTTCTTATCCACCAGCACTCCCAGGTCCTTCTCCTCAGGGCTGCTCTCAATCCATTGTCCGCACAGCCTATATTTGTGCCTGGGATTGCCAAAACCCATGTGCAGGAGTTTGTACTTGGCTTTGCTGAGCTTCATGAGATTTGCATGGGCCCACCTCTCCAGCCTGTTAAGGTCCCTCTGGATGGCATCCCTTCCCTCCAGCATGTTGACTGCAGCACATAGCTTGGGTGTCTTTGGTGAACTTGTGGACAGTGCACTCTATCCCACAGTCCTTGTCACCCACAAAGATGTTAAAGAGGGTGGGTGTCAATACCAGCCCCTGAGGAGTGCCACTCATCACAATTCTCCTCTTGGACATCGAGTTGTCGACCACAACTCTACCACAACTCTTTGAGCGAGACCATCCTTATCCACCGAATGGTCCATCTGTCAAATCCATGTCTCTGCAGTTTAGAGACAAGGATGTCATGGAGGACAGTATCAAATACTTGGCACAAGTCCACATAGATTACAACAGTTGGTCATCCCTTGTGCACTGATGTTGTAATCCCATCATAGAATTCCACATTTGCATTCAAATATATACGCAAATTTAGATGAACTTGTTCTTCAGCCAGATATTCCCCAAACCCTTACCAAAGCTCACATACAACTCTGAGAAGGTTTCAACTTTTCATGACAGATTTAAAAAAATAAAGTATATGTGGCTGTGTGAAGTCTCCTGCTGTTGTAACAACACCAGAAGTGTTCATTTGAACAAACTGAGATTTAAATTAAATATCAAAATAAGATGGGATGGAAAACAAGTTTCCATCCAAACTCTGAAGGAAAGTTCAGCAGGAGAGTATAAGAAAGTTTTTGTAATATTTATTAGGACAGAATTTTGTCTTAGTGACTTAGTTTTTTACTTTTCCATGACAACAATTATGTTCTGTGGTGCTCATATAAGGTCTTTGGAAACCCTCTGAATTTTATGTTGTCTGTAGAAATCGTAGTGAACACATTTGACTGGTTTTCAAAAAAGCCTTGAGCTCAATCGTTGTCCTTTAGTTTATTTCTGCATTTCTCAAAACTATTATCATCTAATTAACGGATTCAAGTAGCATTGATTAGAGCTTTCTACTTTCAGCCCACAACATTGGAATTTCTGCTAAACCTGCTTATCTTTCCTTCTTGTATGAGAGAGTTTTGATTAACCTTAAAACAGCAGCTGTCATTTCTTATCACGTTTTCAACTCTTCACTTCGATAGTTCAAATTCTTTTCAAATAAAGCTGATGTAATTAAGTGGTTTTAGTACAGAAAATTTATAGCATTTTAGAAAACAATAAAAGTAAATTTTAAAATAGCTTTATAGACATTAATAACCTATGGTTTTCTTCTGATCATGATAGCCCTTTACAGTTCTAGGTCAACTGCTGTACTGTATTCAGTGGTCAGTATGAAATTCATTTTGTGTGAGTAAATCTACAGAATTAGTGCTATAAATCCATCTGGCTTTGATGATTTATATTTATCATTAAAATGTACTTTATGAATCTATCAAACTTAGATACTGATTTATTTTAGCTGATAACCTGGTCCTAAAAGAAAATTATAGTTGCATTGTTTTCTTGCCCATCTTTTACATGATGTTGTTTAATAATTTGTCTCTTCAAACTAATGTAGGCATAAGGTCTTCTGCAGGGTTCGTATATCATCAGCATTTAGTTGGAATATCACTATTTAATCATTGGCTTACACTATGAGTATGAGTAATTTCTTGTTCTCAATGTTACTAATGTTCTATAATGCTTAGCGTCAAAGATTTTATATCATGATATAGCTTACTCAGAAAACTTTTAACCCTTGGGGGTACAATGAAGCAGTCACACAAAAATAATCCCCATTAATGATACATATCCATCCATAGATCAATTGTCAGTCTATCACACATACAGCTGCTTAAATACTTCTAATATAGGCTTTTCAGCAAAGATAATGTTTGGAAACAAACAAACAAACATCCTTGAGAAATCAAACCGTACCAATGAGTGTCCCTTAGAAATCAGTTCTGTAATCCAATTAAACAAATTTAATAGACCTAACAAGCTTACACAGGTAAGACCTGTTTTTCTTAAAATAATGTTGACTATTTCATATAAAATGAATCACAACTTGGTTTCAATTTTTGTTAGTGAAATTCTTAGTTAAACACTTTTTTGTTGATGCACATTCTGCTTGTAGTTCCTGATGTTCTCTTTTTCACCAACATCTTCCAGGATTTATAAAAATTGCCTCTTACATTTTTTTTTTTTATTTCCTCAGTTAAATAAATATTCATAATAAGCATTGATAAAGTTCCTTAACTGCTACTTTTTAAAAAATCTGTGTATGCAGAATCTCAGCCAGTTCTTGTAAAGTATTTAATTTTACTAACCTACATGATTAGAGACATTAACCTTCCAGTCCTAGAGACTTCATGGATGATAAACTTAGCAAATTCAGGAATGAATCAAACAAGTTGATCAAGGGAAATCCAGTGATTATTATGAATGGCATAGTAGTCACATACTTTTCAGAAGACTCTGAGCTACAAATGCTGAGGATGCACAACTACTAGGGGGAACTATCAAATATACATTCCTTATTCTCACTCTTCACTCTTACATTTCTGCCCACAATCTGAGACAAGAAATATAACTAGAAGGGATCATTTTTAGATGTAGCATAGACAATGTCATTTAACTGTGAGGACACCTTTCAAATAAAGAGCAAAAATATCTGGTGAGCTTTTCTTCCTTTTCTGTATTGTCTTTACACTTTTATGATTTACCTCTAGCTTCAGACTCAGGCTGGAATATATTATTTTCTTGCTTCTAATACTATTGTAAAAGAACTACATATTTTCCATGCGATTGACATTGCTATTTCATGAAATCTATCTTCAGCTGTTAATATGCATATAAGTGCATACACATACACACACCTTTAATTTTCCATTTTCCTTACTTCTATATCTCCTTATAGTAATATTTTTTACAACTTCCTTTCCTCTTCTTTTGTCCTGTTTTACTATTTCCCTGTGGAATTATGACTTTTCAGGTGTCTAGTAGATATCCCGAGAGATTTCCCAGTAATTTATTTTCTTCCCAGTAGTCTATTTCTATCAAAGCAAATTATTACATTTTGTTGCTTGAATCTTAAAAGAAAGATTAGCAAATCTGTTTAACAAAATACAGAAAAAGTATGCTGTGCACATGTTATTTGATGTATGTTTTTCATTATGATTACTGGAATCTTTATGTAATTACATATACTCTTTTATTCCGAATTGTTCCATACCTGTTACATAATGATTAAACTTAAACACTCAGTGTGTAGAATGCATATATTCCTGGGCAGGATTTCTGGTGGAATTTGTAGCTAAACTGAGATGAACAATAGCTTGAACAGTGATCTTCCTGGAAGTCCAGTCTTTTCAGTTCAGACCTAAACATTTTCTTAATATATCTCTTTTATCCTCCATATCGAGCAAGACTTTATTCAATCAAGTTATGAAATAATACTGGTTATATTCAATTACCTTAACTAATAATTAAGAATCCTGTTTCCAGTCTAGACACCTATCCTATATTTTTGTGAATTCTATATTGCATTTTGCATTCACTATGCAAAGACTTTGCTTTGATTTTTCAGTATAGATCTCAGCAAGAGTATAAGATACATAACATGACACATCTGCAAAAGATGCAAGGTTTCCTTTTACAAAACAAAGTTTTCCAGTGAATGAAGGACAGAACCACTAGACTGGTTCAAGCTTCTGGTGGATACATTAGAAGGAACAATTCTATTCATGCTGCTGCTAATAATACCAGCACAGAGAATGTTTTGTTTATTTCCAAATAGTAAATAATCAAAAGTGAAGTAAGCAGCATAAGTTTTTACTTTCAGTTTCTGTCATTAAAAAAGTGCACTTCCACAAGTTCTATTCATTTGTTTCAATTGTAGTTAGAAGTAATGTTCTGCATATGTATATATATTTACACTTCAAAGTCTGCATTTCACCTGTCTCTGTACAGTTTCTAAACTGCATCATGTCTATACCATTTGTGTCTGTGTGGAACATTGGTATTTCAGTTTTGTATAACCAATACAGACAGAGACAAATAAGATGCTGTTGAAAGTCATTAAAATGTATACATAGAGCTGTTATGCTTCATTTTAGTGAACTATAGGATTTACGTACATTCTGTTCCTATCTCAAAAGAAAAACAAACTTAAGGTTGCGTACCTTCTCACTACTGGGATAGAAGAGTTGTCAAGCTCAGGTGAAGAAGAAAAATACAAAGCAGGCAGAAGGGAATAGAGTTTCAGCAACATAAGGATGTAGCTGAGCAGAACAGCTATATGATCTTAGAAATATCCACAAGAGTGACTTTTTGGATGGTAACACTGTCTGAAAAAGCAACATGGCTGAGAACAGGCAAATAGTCTCTAGCTGTTTGATTCTTCTTTTGCTCGTTACTGTATGTGTCCTTGGCAAGATAAAAATTGTGTCACTAAACTCAGTCTGTTTCCGCTCTTGAGTCCCAGGCAGAATAATACACATTTTGGCTTGTGACTTGCATATATCCATTCCAAAGTACTTGCTGAGAAAAAAAAAATAAATCTGGAAACACTCTTCTATAATTGTTTTCAGATTCCAAAATATAAAACAAGACTTTCAAGCATTTCTGTTCCAGTTATCCTCTCAGGTTCCTGTGGCAATATAATCATGTAATCAATGTTCTTTCTTTTTGCTCCATTTTAAGCTTGTATCATGAGCACTATGTTGATAGTTGATCTAATTTATCCTCTCCCTTTCCTTTTGTTCTGCTTCAAATGGATACCTAACTGTTTCACTAGGGGTGACTTTTTTATGGCAATTCTCTATTCACCTTCTCTATATCATTCATTACTGTAAAAGTTTTATCAGATTATAGTTGTGTTACTATTGTAAAGAACTCTGTTGTATTTAACCTGCTTTGTACGGTAACTGTTCTACCTTTCATTATTACTGTCATACTACTTATAGCATTTTTCTAGTTCTTTTAAATTCTTTTTAGCCAAAAATTCATGCAACAGTTAAGGTGTGGATACATCACAGTAATAAACAGTGTTGTAATAAAGTTAATCAACTGTAGTACAAAAAGATGGCAGAGGAGTAGATTTTTTTCTACTTAAATATGTATAACATATTTGAAAAGAACAGATGAGTGCAGTATGATGCAGTTATAAATTATTTTTAACATTTGCAGAAGATGTGGCTCCAAGAGAAACAGACAGAACAAGTGAGCAGCAGTCATGTAGATGTTGTTTGTTTATTTATGACTGCTGCTAGGCAAAATTAGTTGATAAAAACTTGAAATTATTCAGTTTCACCTAGAAATCAAGTGTATGTAGTTGAGTGCTCATTATTAGAGCTTGTCACCATTTCCTGATTTTTATTTTTTATAATTTCTTTTTGTCAGAAAATACTTATTTCAAAACCAGGTCTTAGTGAAGAAATATATCATCCCTTGGATGGAATTTACAAACAAGTCTGCAAGGAGATGCAGGAAAGAAGAAACATTCTTAGCTCAGTTGCTAGAATTCTCATCAAAGAGTGAGATTCGACTTCCTATCTAAGTAGATTCATGCTTTGTGTGGGTGACCTTGGGCAGAGGTCTGGCCACACTATTTGCTGTAATATTCTCAAGTCTGGAACTAGTACAAAAAGCTGATTTTTCTGACTGTATTTTACAGCACACACAAACAACATATTCACCTTCTAGGCTGATTGATAGGTCTCAACAAATTTGGGGAATTTTTGCATATTTTATCTATTCTAGCTGCCCTTGCATCTGTGCAGTAT
Source organism: Tetrax tetrax (assembly GCA_009806455.1). Classification (NCBI taxonomy): domain Eukaryota; kingdom Metazoa; phylum Chordata; class Aves; order Otidiformes; family Otididae; genus Tetrax; species Tetrax tetrax. The sequence goes on from WHYT01016314.1 coordinate 135,127, forward strand.
GACTGACACTGGACAAGGAATCTGTAATGTGCCAATGTCAGCGGCAATGAGCAGAGACAGTGAGCTGAATTCAGGCTGTCAATAAAAGAAATATGCATCTTGGTGTCTAGCTTCACAATCACCTTAGTCTTGCCTCTAGTTAGGTAAATATGGATGTAACAACTCAGATAAGAGACGGTCATTTCCCACTCTGGAGATTTGTACTCTAATGATAAGTAGCTCTACTGAACTCTTGTTGATGTTTCGAAAGCTCACGTTTTCCGTTAGCTTGGCAAGCTTCACATTCCACTAAGGACAGTGGAGTTCACGGTAATAGCTCCTAGATATATGAAGTTTAATTTAATATTTATCTAAGTCTGATTTACCTATTGGTAAATTCCACAAATTAAAAGAAACATTTCATTAAGAAGGTTCTCCTTTAAAAACAAACAAGGAAAAAGCACAAGGATAATCGTATCCTCTTTCAAAAAGTCAGACTCTGTTTTTTTTTTAATAGCTCTAGTCATTCTGGAAATATATCATTTTCTTGTATGGAACGAAATATCAATTTTCTGAAGATATGGCTGCCATGAATCCACCTGACTGATAGTTTTTAACCCGATTTATGTCAGTTACAGTAGAAAGATTGAAAGCCTGTATTATTTGCAATCAAGCAGAATACTATTTGTTTTAGAAAGACGTCTTGAGCTGCATGGTAGTAATGAAGATAGCAATGAACACAAGTCACTTGCTGACACACTGGCAGAGCTGCTATTCCCTGGCTTAGCTGCATGTTTCCACTATTAGAAGGTTATTTCCCTGTGGGCACTTAGATGAAGGTAGTCAGTATTTCCAGAAATGCAGAAAGTTATTGTATAATCACAAGTAAAAACAACAAAAGAAAACCAAGAGAGTAGGGATATTTTTCAGTGCATTTTACTTCCAAGCATTCTTGGGTAAAGCAACTTAAGCTTGCTTTTGCTTACTATCCTACTTTTAAAGAAAGGCGCCTGACAGTAGAGTTTCTTCAAAGAAAAAGAAAAAAAAAAAACAGGGAAGAAAAATATCTAAGCTTATGGTGTTGTGAGTCATTTAATCTCTCATTTTATCTACCACCTGTAGCTCCGACCTTTCCTTGTTTTGATTACTCAGAGTCTGTGTTCTGGTAGTCATACTCTGTCTGTTGACAAGCATTTTCAGCTCCTCACCTAGTGCAGGTTGGAAAGCCTTGGAAGTCAGGGAGTTTTTACAACTTCAGTGAGATTTCAGATGGGCAGCACAATAGAGTGAAAGCATTAAACTCTCTGAAATATTCAGGTGCCTAGTTTGCATTCAGCAGCAGACCATTCCGTGCTTAGTCACTTTTATTTCCAAATGACTAATATTATGCTTTAGAGTCAATATGGAAAAAAAAGTTTTGCAGGAATAAGATAGAAAGTTGTGAATATAAGGATGAAACAAAGCAGCTGAAAAAGCTATCCAGAATTCATTTGGAACTTACTGTAACAAATTCTCAGCCACCAATCGGTCCTCACTTGGAAAATCTACAATAGAGAGTAAATCTAGAGGAATACGTATACTACTGTTATTATTAATCACATTAGTTATGTGTCCTTCTACTGTAATGGCATGTAGTTTGCAAAACCTACAACTACCTTATCACATAAAAATCCAAAGTTTTCTGAAGCATCTCTTCAGGGAAGAAAATTGGACAAGGTTATAAGAATATCCATTTCTATTTAAATTTCAAGAAAATTTGTTAGACTCCAAATGTCATTTTAGTGCTTCTGTAAATTAACATTTTTAGTGATAAAAGTTTTGGCTAAGGCAAACTTTAGATACAGACAAGTGGAATCAGATTACCTGCGAATTGCATCTCCTGTTCATTACATCTTTATTTTTTAATTTAAACTATTAATTTATACTCAAGAGGTTCTCAATATTTCTATTTATAATATATGAAATGAATATGAATATGAATATGAATATGAATATGAATATGAATATGAATATGAATATGAATATGAAAAATATGTTCTAAGAATGAATGTGATCTATTTAATTTGTAATATGTGTGTATACACATGCAAAATATATATATATACATATACATCTGTGTTTCAAATATGATATTTTCATATATGATACATAAAATGTGAGGAAATCATTATTGCATTGTGGAAATATATTTTAACTGTCTGCATTTAAGCCTGAAACATTTCTCTGTATAAGTGAGATATGCCTTTAGGCACAGTGGTAAACACATCATAGCTTTTCTGATAACAAATCTGTCTCTTGAAATGTTTATTCAAAAACCCCATCCATAATTTTTTCTTTATGTAATAATTCTTAACTGCCTATAAAAGTAACTGTCAACTAATGATAGCATAAATAATGTTTTTTAGAAGCCAGGCATAATGTTCTAATCACAATCTAATACCTCAGGCCATTACTGAATTACTTTGAGGACACATCTCTCTCTTAAACTAATTGTTCTTCATTTTCCATTAAATTTTCTTTTTAAACTCCTCAAAAGTTTGGTGAAGAAGTAACCAAACATTTTTTTTTCTCCAGAATGTTACTAAAATTAAAGAGCTATTTTATAAGCCTTATTTGTTACATTCTCTTTATTACACAAATATTTTCTAAATAATTACATGAGTTTTTCTGAAATAAATTATATTTCTGCACGCATCAAGCCTTAAAATCTTCATGGGAGATCCTTACTGATCAATTAGGCAGTTAACAGAAAACACAGTCTGCAATACTGCATAGTAAAAAATGTTAAAATCTTAATCAGCTCTACTATTTACTATCAGACTTCAAGATTTTTGCTTGCAATTAAGTTAGCTAAAATTTAAATGCTGTAAGAAAATCTGTTTCTCTAGTGTGGGATTATGACAGATATATGACATTCTCATCCTGCCTAAAAATTTTATTTGCAGTGTTGTCTACAGAGAATCATAAAGAAAGCCTGCAATTTTCAGAAACACAGAGAATAAAGACGTTTTATACAAAATTTCTTACAACTTACACTTTTTAGCCCATTTTTTGCCAGAATTTTTCAAGTCAGGCCATTGAATGATGAAACACCACCAACTTCCTCTTTCTGTGGCAAAGAATTTGCACAGATCTAGGTAAAAAACAACTTTTACGGATAAAAAGTTATGAATATTTTGATTCAATTATCTTATACTCCATGAAAGGGAAAAAAATTAACATATCTATAAAAAAGATAAGAGAAAATTTTGAGGAAAAATCTTCAGAAAAAAATTACCTGGGAAAAGGAATGGAAAATTCTACAGTAGAGATTTATTTTATAGTCCCATTATTACGATTTTTAACTTAGGGATTAGTTCCTTTTCAGCCTATTCACAGTCATTATTTGGCTGAGATGATTCACAAGCTACATTCACTCCACCTTTTCTACCGAGGAAGAGGGTTTTAATTCCATCTCTATGCTTCATAGTCTGGGAAAATGACATTGTACATTACCAAGCCGATAAGGCTTACGTGCGTGTGCATTTTCACTCCTATTGATTTAAACTTAAATATTAACAGTGTTTGCAGGACTAGCATTCCAGAGTTAGCCCCACAGAGTCATAGGGAAAAAAAATCCAAACAAAGCCAATATGCCCAGCAAAATTTGAGACAATTTTTTTATGAGTACTTTCAGGCCATTTAAGTTGGTCTGTTGGTCTTGCATTATGTATACAAAATTTGGTAGTTAAAAATATCAATTCTTGCAAACCATCTGCTGACAGTTTTAAGGTTGCCTGTTATTCAGCAATGGAAAGAGGTTTTGTACTGCAGGATATCCCTAATAGGGTCTTTGTTGTGGGCATCAAGATATCAAGTATTTCACATTGGCTCCCAGGCTTTAGCTTTCTCATGAAGTCAGGAGTCTTTGTCAGTATTTTGCAGCATAAAGATGTGAAATTTTAAGAATTTGAGATTTTAATAGTTAACTTTTAGAGTACTCATAAGGATGTAGAGGAGACTGGTGGAGACCCATCACCAGTGGCGTCCTTCAGGGGTCCGTGTTGGGCCCGGCACTGTTCACCATCTTTGTTGGTGACATGGAATGTGGGATAGAGTGCACCCTCAGCAAGTTCGCCGATGACACAAAGCTGTGTGGTGCAATCGACACGCTGGAAGGGAGGGATGCCATCCAGAGGGACCTGGACAGGCTGGAGAGGTGGGCCTGTGCAAACCTCATGAAGTTTAACCAGGCCAAGTGCAAGGTCCTGCACCTGGGTCATGGTAATCCCAGGCACAAATACAGACTGGGCGGAGAATGGATTGAGAGCAGCCCTGAGGAGAAAGACTTGGGAGTGATGGTGGACGAGAGGCTCAACATGCACGCTTGCAGCCCAGAAGGCCAACCGCATTCTGGGCTGCATCAAGAGGAGTGTGGCCAGCAGGTTGAGGGAGGAGATTCTCCCCCTCTGTTCTGCCCTGGTGAGACCCCACCTGGAGTACTGTGTCCAGTTCTGGAGTCCCCAACATAAGAAGGACATGGACCAGATGGAAAGGGTCCAGAGGAGGGCCACAAAGATGATCAAAGGGCTGGAGCACTTCTCCTAAGAGGACAGGCTGAGAGAGTTGGGGCTGTTCAGCCTGGAGAAGAGGAGGCTCCGGGGAGACCTGATCGCGGTCTTCCAGTACCTCAAGGGGGCCTACAGGAAAGATGGGGAGAGGCTGTTCAGTAGGGCCTGTTGTGATAGGACAAGGGGTAATGGGTTTAAATTAGAAGGAGGGAGGTTTAGATTAGATATTAGAAAAAAAATTTTCACAATGTGAGTTGTAGAGCACTGGAACAGGTTGCCCAGAGAGGTGGCGGAAGCCCCATCCCTGGAAACATTCAAGGCCAGGTTGGATGATGCTCTGAGCAACCTGATCTAGTTGGGGATGTCCCTGCTTCTTGCAGGGGGTTTGTACTAGATGACCTTTGAAGGTCCCTTCCAACTCTAACCATTCTATTATTCTATGATTCTATGTATTAATCTCATGTTCAATGTTCACCTCTCGTTTAACCTCTTTTAGTCTCTTCTGATTACATGTCCTACCTCATAGGCTAAAGGGAATGCTCGATAAATAGATGTAACTTCTCTCCACAGGAGCATCCAATTAAAAGTTAATTGGAAGAAGAAAAAGAACATGCATGTGCATTACTTTTCTAACAGTTATGGCTTTGATTTGGGAGAAATAGCACCTATCTCTGTGCTGACATAGTCAAGATAAAATGCCTCAGTGTTCTTCAGAGTAAAAATTTGACTGTAAATCTCTCCTCTATCAGCTTACATTCTTAGTCATAAAATGAATTGGTTTTGCTTATTTTGCTTCTCTGACAGAGTGTGATGGTTTAGCCCAAGTTGCGATAGTTTCTCGCTCACTGTCCCCCTCCCCAGCAGGATGGGGGAGAGAACTGGGAAGGAAGGAAAAATCGTCAGTTGAGATGAAAACAGTTTACTAAAATAATAAAGAAAAACTGCAATAATAACAGAACATAAGGATATTAAATACACAAAATGAACACTGTCTGTTTTCTCACCATCCAATCTCGCAGTGACTGATACAGACTGTCCTAAGCAGAGATCGTGGAAACGAAAACAAGCAGCAAGAAAAGGAGCAAAATGGGAGCCAGCAAGGTAGAGGGAAAGATGCCAGAGAGCGAGAGGTGGAAGAAGATGCCCCCACCATGGGCAACCCCCACTTATATACTGAGCATGGTGTTTATGGCATGGGATACTCTCTTTGGACAGTTTGGGTCAATTATTCTGTCTGTCTTCCTCCGAGCTTCCTGCATCCACACATTAGTGAGACTTGGAAAGCCAAACAGTGTCTTCTATCTCATTAACAACGATTCATATAATCAGTGTGTTTTATCAACATTCTTCACACATGAAATCCAAAACACACAGGCTACTGAGAGGAAAATTAACTCCATCCCTGCCAAAACCAGGACACAGAGAAATATATCAATATTTTTAATATAGAATCATAGAATCATAGAATGGTTAGAGTTGGAAGGGACCTTCAAAGGTCATCTAGTACAAACCCCCTGCAAGAAGCAGGGACATCCCCAACTAGATCAGGTTGCTCAGAGCATCATCCAACCTGGCCTTGAATGTTTCCAGGGATGGGGCTTCCGCAACCTCTCTGGGCAACCTGTTCCAGTGCTCTACAACTCGCATTGTAAAAATTTTTTCCTAATATCCAGTCTAAATCTACCTCCCTCTAATTTAAACCCATTACCCCTTGTCCTATCACAACAGGCCCTACTGAACAGTCTCTCCCCGTCTTTCCTGTAGGCCCCCTTGAGGTACTGGAAGACCGCTATCAGGTCTCCCCGGAGCCTCCTCTTCTGCAGGCTGAACAGCCCCAACTCTCAGCCTGTCCTCTTAGGAGAGGTGCTCCAGCCCTCTGATCATCTTCATCTTCAATATATATAAAAATATATCAATATCAATATATAAATCTCTAACAGATAAATATTTCTTATATTATTATAAGCATGGTGAAGCACCATAAATTTAACTATGTTTCATTTAATTATTCTATTGGATAAAATATGAAAAAGTAATTAAGCTAAAACATGGTTTTGGCTAAATGGAAGTCCATGATTTATTTTTCAGAAAAAGGAGACAAAAGGCAAAACCTGAGCTAAAATGTAATTTTTTTGCAGTTACATTTACACAGTCAGATGTTTAAGGAATGAAGTTCTAACTCTGAACTCAGGTTTTTAAAACTTGTTATATACACTAATATTCCACTGCACTTAACTTTCTCCATCTATCTTCACAAAAAAAAAAAAAATTATAAAAATTTCTCTCAATGTGGAATACAAGTCATTTCTAAATAGACCATTGGGGAAAAAAAATATATAAACTTCCAGATTACAGCAAAATATGTAGTCAAATGATATAGTGTAGTCCTATTGCAAGCACTTTATTTGCTCCCTGTGCTGGGTCTACGTGGGTGAAGGGAGGAGAGAGGAAAGACGTTGTTACGCTTTAGATTGTCCGGTGCTTGCTTCTCACTATTCTGTATGTTATCCTTTACTTTTCCAGCACAAGTCTTGTGGAGACTGTGATTTCCTACACAATAATTATCCTTGAAGATTTTGTCATAATACAAGGGAGGATTCATGATATATGCCTATGGACTTCTTTGGCATGCCTCCAAGAGGCGACTCTCAGTGTTACTTTGTCACTCCATTGAGAAAAGGCATCATCCAAGATAATTTATGTTAACCATTCTATAAGGAAGCACCCTTTCTTCCTCTCTTCCCTTATCCGAAGTGAACTCTAAGTATAGCTTTAAGTGCCTATTTAGTCCAACATTCCTGAATGTTATTGCTCATTTTTTTATTAGAGTTCCTGATTCTCCTCTTTCTAAGTACCAAAAATTTTGATGCAAAGGTGTCTGTGTTGCCTTTTTATCAGTTGTTTTAGCCATGTTCTCTTGGCTAGATTTGATTCTGTCCACAATTAAACCAAGAAAAGTATTGACTTTAGACAGTATATTCACATTTAAGGTAATGAAAAAAATAAGTACACTGATAACTAACCATCCGTTAGGCCATTTAATTCACTATCTCTTTTCTATAATCAAGGTAAGTAATATATCTTCTTGTCAAAAAATTTGTTTTATTTCCTTTTACTGGTTAGTCCCAAAATTATTTCTTCACAGTGGCCTTTCATAATAGATAGAGGATTTCTCCACACATACACTTTTAGTCTTTTTCTCTTTAGAAATGAAACATTAGAGGAAGTTGTTGTTGTTTAACCCCTATCAGCAATTGAATACCGTGCAGCCACTTGCTCACTCTCCCCGTCCCCAGCAGAAGTGGGGATAGAATTGAGAAGACAGTTTATTAGGACAGCACAGGAAGATGATAATAACAAAATATAGGGATACAAAAGTACATAAAATGAATGATGCACCATTTCTCACTCCTCAATGACCTGATGACAGATACAGTCCATCCTGAGTGGCAGTCACAGAAATGAAACTGAAAAATTATCCCGAGCAGCAAGCAAAGGAGTGAGAGAGCTGCCCCCTGGCCAACCCTCACTTATATACTGAGCATGAGGAATACGTTCTTTGGCCACTTTGGGCCTACTGTACTGGCTATAGCCCTCCCAGCTTCCTGTACCAGCAGATTAGCAAAACCTGGGAAGCTGGAAAATGACCTTAGCAACAACTAACAAGTGTATTACCAACAGTCTTCATATACCAAATCCTGTAGTAAATCCAAAATACAGCAGCTACTGAGAAGAAAATTAGCCCAATCCCAGCCGAAATCAGGACAAAAGTGTATGACGTACTAGTATCATTTTTCTCAAAGATTAAATCAGCATTTTTTACAGTACTGACTCATCAGAATTTTTGGTAAAATAGTATTAAAAAGATGTAGCATGTTATTTTCTGTAAGTAACTATTTAGAATTTGTATTGAGAGTAGTTTTCACAATGCTTTGTAGACATAAAAAGTCAAATATGTCTTTGTAGATATATTTTCAGTTATGGATATAATTCAACAGTTCTATTTCCCCTTAAGCAATATATTCTTTGCCTTAAGAACTTCAGTAGACTAATCCAATATCTAAGGTGATTTTATAAACAAGTTAGGATTGATTTTTAAAGTGTTATACAATTACATAGTATTTTAAGTTTTATCAAGTAATTATGTACATTACACAGACTGCTTCTCAGATCTTCTTGAGAAATTATTTAGTAAAATAAAAAAAAGAATCTTTACTATTGTCTTTTCAGATTTTTCTGTTTATAGTCATTGTACCAAACCAGTAGGTCTATTTCCACACCTGTTTTCTTTCATGTCCTCTGTATTTATTGTAGTGGTGGCAGGTCTGGATTAACATATAACAGTTTTTTTCAAGCTGTGCTTGAGTGTAGTGTTTTTAGTTTTAGAAAAAGTCTTTTTTGATTATTTTTATGTGGTTTCCTGTGCTTGGAACACTTTGTAGGGATGATTTGTGTTTTCCTTCTTTTGGCCTGAATCCAGTTTCCATGATATGCTTTGTTTCCAAATACAGTGGGCCACAAACATCATTAACAAAGCTATATTTAGGCATATTTGTACCGTCACAAAAGATTCTAACATACAGTAAGCATCAAATTACTTCAGAAAGAATAATTATATTATTATTTATCATCAACAGTAATTGGCTATGTTTTTCAAAATTTTGTGTTAATGTGGAAATGTAAAGCAGAAATTAATGGAACTATTTCTGAGTTTGTCTATTTCCAGTCACCAGCTTATGGTCCCTTCATCTACTAATGTTGTTTTCTCCCTGTGGAGTGCCTGGACATTTCCAATTCACTCAAGATACCTTAGGATAAGACTTCCTATAGTCTACTGTTTGTACAGTTCACCAAATCCTGTGTGATTAGATAAAGGTATACTGCTAATTGTCTTCAGTATGCTAAACTGAATTAACTCTATCATGAAGGAATGTATAATATTTGCTTGAAACTTATTTCACCATTTAAATTTCCTGTAACCTGATTAAAGTGAAGAGTGAGTAGAGAAATGTGCTGGTTTTGTTTAACAAGGCGGCTACAGTGGCAGCTTCTGCGAGAAGCTGCTAGAAGTTTTCCCTTTGTTCAGTGGACTAGGGTAAGTCTAGGGTAGATTTGCTGCTGGCCAGGGCCAAGCCAACTGGTTATAGTGGTAAGGCCTCTGTGATAATGTATTTAAGAGAGGGAAAATGAAAAAAAAAAAAAGAAAAGTGATGAAGCAGAAACAGGGGCAAAGAGGGGAAGGCACGATGACCTTGAGGGCCTTGTTTCCCTCATCCTCTGGCCTCCGACTGGGTGGCTATCTGGGCCTGACTCGGCCTGAACAGCCTGGCCCAGCCACAAGAAGTGAAGAGAGAACATGCCAAGAGAACATTAGAAGCGTCTGCCTGAGCCTGATATTGTGAAGAATTTCTTGTGAGAGGAACGGCTGCAGATACCAAGGTCAGTGAAGCAGGAGGAGGAGGACTAATGTTGCTCCTGACAAGATTCCCCTGCAGCCCATGTTGTAGCCCATGGTGAAGAAGGCTGTTGCCCTGCAGTCCATGGAGGTCCACAGAGGAGCAGAAATCCACTTGGAGGACCCCATGTGAGGGCAGACAGATGCCCAAAGGAAGCTGTGGCTCATGGAGGGAGCATGCTGGGCAGCTTGTTCCTGAGGGAATGCACCCCGTGGAAAAACAACCCACACTGGAGCAGTTAATGAAGGACGGTAGCCCATGGGAGGGACCCCACACTGGAGCAGGGGAGCAATGTGAGGACTTCTTCCCCTGAGGAGGAAGAAGTGGCAGAAAGTGATGTGATGAGGTGACTCTAACTGCTATTTTCTATTCCCTCCTGTGCTTTTCAAGAGTGAAGGAGGTGGAGATAATTTGAAATTATGTTAAGCCCAGGATGAGGGGAGGAGTGTAGGGAATTTACTTCTTTCCTCTCTCATTATCCTGTTTTGGTTTTATCATTAATAAATTAAAATAGTTTTCCCCAAGTCAAGTTTATTTTGCTCGTAATGCTAATTTGCATGATCTCTCCTTATCCTTTCCTCAAGTTTTGAGCTTTTTTTTATATTATCTCTCCCCTGTTCCCTCAGATGGTGGGGAGAGTGGGTGAGTGAGTGAGACTGCACAGTTGGTTCCAATTGGGACTAAACTATGACAGAGTTTTTGAATTTTACTGCACCTTAAATACATGCAAAGTGTTGGAGTATTCAGAAATGACCTCAAAAGACAGTCAGTGGGGGAAATCTTTGGTGAGTAGAACAGCAGGGTGAATTCTTTTCTTGCAAGCGTGTTTTTGAAGTAGACAAATGTTTTTCTCTAAACAGTATAAAATTGCTTGTTGACATGGTACTTGTGATCCACTTTAACCTCACGCTTTCATTTGTAAAAGTGCTCAGCAGTTGAAGAGTAATTCCTACCTGATGATGGTACTGTTGAATTTAATCCTTTGGTTTTTTTCAGTGTCTTTTTCAGGGACCCTTGGTCTTTAAAGCACCTAGAAGTTTATCTAGTAAATGTCAATCTACTAGATATATGCCATTTTTTTTCCAGCTGATTTTAAGCCAGTGTTTATCCAGTTCACTGAACAGCTACATAAAGAGTTGCTTTTGGCAAAATAAAGAATAGGCAAGAAGATACAGTAAAGATATGGGAAGAACCAGTTTAATTAGAATTGTTGCTTACTCTCAGTCTAGAAGGATATGAAAGCCAACAGATAGTGAGAAAAGCAAGCAAAAGCATGACTTAAGTGTGGACAAAATGTAGAGCTTTCAGAATTGGATGTTGTTGGACAAGTTAGTTTCAGGATTTTTGAGGATTAAAACCACATTTTATTTTTGTTTCTATTCTAGTTACTATTTTTTCTGTGTTTTTCTTTTCTGAGTAACTAAGGATTTCACTGAAGAATATCAGGCTACTTCAGCATCCACAGTACTACTTTTTCCTTTATTTTCTTATATACTGAAGTTCTTACTAGATGATGTAGAACCTTTATTTTGTCTGGTTTTTTTTTCTTTTTTCTACATTTTTTTGAGACTTTTTTTTTTTTTTTTTTTTTTTT
>WHYT01016314.1:146725-158765 GCA_009806455.1 Tetrax tetrax
AGGTTTGGGTTTGGGGTTTTTTTTTGTTTGTTTGATTTTATTTTTTTTAAATTTGCATTCAGTCAGGCGTTGTTACTGGATCTCTGTTGTATACTAATAAAATACTTTGGTTCCCAACAAATAGGAAACGTGTCACACATAGTAAAGGAATATCAGCCTGCTGATAGAAAGCGGAAAGAAATAGCAGGCACTTTGGTTTTGGTACATCTCTAATAATAAGATTCCTATTGCCACTTGACTTCCAAGTTTGTGAGAGACATTTTATTTGTTCTTGTTATGGAGGCACAGTTTTCCCTTTGTTCAGTGGACTAGGGTAAGTCTAGGGTAGATTTGCTGCTGGCCAGGGCCAAGCCAACCGGTTATAGTGATAAGGCCTCTGTGATAATGTATTTAAGAGAGGGAAAATGAAAAAAAAAAAGAAAAGTGATGAAGCAGAAACAGGGGCATAACAAGAACAAATAAAACGTCTCTCACAAACGACACTTTCAGAGTCAGCACATCCCTAAAAGGACAAGAACTACCAACAGGCCAGAGTCGTTAGAGGCTAAATTCCACCTTAGCATAGCACAAGGAAACTTACACTGACTTTTCTTATGCCGTGCTACTCTGAAAAATAAAATGGAGAAAGAAAAAAAAAATGTTAATGTTATCAGTCTATTTTAATTCTTTCTTCTCTAGGGGAATTAAAATCACTTTTAGATCTTCTAGTTTTGGATTTGAAACAAAACAGTGTTTTGATACATTGTTACAGCAATCACTGCAGCAGAAACATAGAAAAGATTATAGCAGTGCAATATATACTGGAGCAATACATTTTACATCAGTTATTTAAACCTCCATATTGTCTGAAAGGCCACATTTCAAAGATGTACAGGCTTCCCAATTTGGTTTGAGCAACTGAACCATGTTGTTAAATCCCGTTTTATTCTACACGCTTCATGATGCTTTTGAGTTTTTTCCATATAACATATGTAGTACAGGAAAATCAATTTATTCTTGGCAAAACCATTTAAAAAGCTGGAAAATTATTATTTTTGTTTTTCATCAAAATGCTTCAGATTACAAACCTTTACACTGCAACTAGGTGGAACATTTCCAACAGTGGAAGTCATTACAATCAATTTAAACAAAAGGAAACCAAACGTTTACAAATCATGGAAAACTATGCAAAAAAAGCAACATGTGTGGATGTCCTCCTGAAGAAACTGAGAATTGCACTGCTGGGTTTTTTAACTAGTCTTGTCTTCCATCACCGTATTTACCAAAGAATAGTGTATTTAGGATCTTTTTCCATTCTACTTCCATAATTTGGGAAGTGATATGGTTCAAAGGGCTTTTTCTCTTTCCACAGTACTTTTGTGACACCTGTGATTTGTATTCTTTCAGGCAGCCAGGTGACAGTGTCCTGACACACAGAGGCAGTTCGCCTTACCAACCATGTGAGAGGAATCAGGTGAGACACCATAGCTCTAAGGTTCCGAAGCTGCAAAAGGCAACTTGAAGGACTGTGCAAGTGTTGTACAAAAAGTGTCAGTGAATGTACCTCACACTCTACCTTGCTACTCAAAGATTTACACACAGCTTCATTTAGCATTGTCACAATTTAAAACTTTCTGGATTAATTGCCTGAGAACTGGCAACGGATGTATGTTGTAATCAAATATCCTGTGAACTACAGGGAAGTCATAAGGTACTGAATTTATAAAAGTGACTAGCTATAGGTTCAGCATCTAATAAAGGTTTAGGGTATTTGTTAGTATTTCAGAGACTGAAATATTCAGTCTTGTCCTAGTCAATTGTAATTTTTATGAAGTTTTCAGTCTCGTCCTAGTCAACTATAATTGTTATGAAGTTTTGAGAAAAAGAAATAAAAATATCCCACTTAATCAAAGAATATATTCACCTGATGACTGAAATAAACACATTTATTTATTCCTAAATTTAATTCCTTTATAGGTTTCCTACACATATACTGCTGCAATAAGTTCACCAAATCGTAGAATCATAGAATCATAGAATAGTTTGGGTTGGAAGGGACGTTTGAAGATCATCTAGTCAAACCCCCCTGCATGCAGCAGGGACATCTTCAACTAGATCAGATTGCTCAGAGACCTGTCCAACCCGGCCTTTAATGTTTCCAGGGATCGGGGTGCTACCACCTCTCTGGACAACCTGTTCCAGTGTTCCACCAGCTTTATTGTAAAATTTTTTTTTCCTTCTATCAAGTCTGAATCTACCTTCCCCTATTTTAAAACCACTACCCTTCATCCTATTACAACAGGCCCTGATGAAGAGTTTCTCTCCATCTTTCTTATAAGCCCCGTTGAGGTACTGGAAGACTGCTATCAGGTCTCCCCGGAGCCTCCTCTTCTCTAGGCTGAACAGCCCCAACCCTCTTAGCCTGTCCTCATAGGAGAGGTGTTCCAGCCTTCTGATCGTCTTTGTAGCCCTCCTCTGGACTCACTTCAACCACGTTCCTCTTATGCTGGGGGCTCCAGAGCTGGATGTATTACTCTAGGTGTGGTCTCAAAGCAGACTATGAGAAGATAATAACTATCATGAGAAGACAATAAATTGTTGCATTTATGAATAAGAACTGTAGTCTTTAAATTAGTGTTTCCAAGAATATTATGGCTTGTGTTAATAGGAAAGTTATCAAACTTATGGAAAACAAACCTTATTGAGATGTCTGGAAGTACCACGCAAGGAAATTAAGCACCCTTATGAAATTAGAAACAGTCCAAATTTATCTCTGAATACCATTGTACCTATCTATCATGAAAGGTGATGATATGTGATTACTTGTGTCTATTTCCCAACCTCACAACCTTACAAAGACAAGGAATTTTGTTAATCTGGAAGGAAAAGTCTATCAGTAGCAACTAAGATGAAAGCATCTCTTTTTTCTTCTTGCTAACAACAGACCAAAGAGGTTCCAGAAGAAACAGCCAAAGCAGGGAATAGCATATGTTAAGATTTATTTCACAGCTAAAAGATATACCATTTTTAATACTGGAACAAAGCTTTAAGCAGCAGTGATATTTTGTCGTACCAATAGTTTTTAACAGAAGTCACAAGTAAGTATAGACAACAGTAAATTCGATTAACGAATCAACTATGTGCAGCTATGGGGCTGGCAGAGTTTAAGATGTGAGGATCATGTCAAACTTTTTGGTACAGAAGGTATTAAGGCTGATACTATTGTACTTATTTGTCAGATAGGAGTCATTTGAAAGCTTTCTAGTGAGCGTCAAAACCTTAGCAAGTACTTAATTTGCCACTCTAAATATATAAATCTCAGAAAATAACACAACACAGAGAGCAGCAATCAGATATTTGAAAACCAGTTCTCTTTGTTTTATTTCTCCAGGAGATCAATGGGTGTGAGAGATGACTGGTCGTATGTTGCTCTCGACCAATAATAAAATGCCAGGGATGTCAATGGGGACAGGGTGCACAGGCTGAGTCTATAGCCCTAGGACATCAGTATTTATGAAATCTCTCAAGTGAGACAAATGGAAAAATAAACACCTCCATTTTGAAAACTGCTTTTCTTTTTTACATGAGCAGAATGTCAGTTTCCCATCTCTAAAAAGAAAAAAAAAAAAGGCTCCTTCCAGAATAGAAACAGGTTAACTCTGAATTCTGAACATTATTGGCATACAGATTGATCAAAACTTCATGAGGTGTAACATAGTGAAATTACAGTCGTGCAGAAATGGGAAAAATAAAGGCAATTTTTGAATAATTTAATAAAACACTAAACAAAAGAATGTATGTGTTCACACTTAACTAAAAAGTCTTCTAATACTGAGATAAAGTTTATCTTTCTAGAAATAAAAAGTAACTTACTTATATGATACTGTTAGAATGGCTTGTTTTATGAACTCAGCATCAAATTCAGTTTCACACTAAAGAAAACATAAAGTTTCAATTTGTTGGATTTGATTAGAAAATATCTGAGTAGTTTCAAGGACAGTATTAACCTTTCCTTCCTAGTTATATTATTGTATTTTCTGCCATGGAATAGATCATTTCAGGTTTGTTTGGAAGATCTAAACCCATTTCTTTTTTTTTTTGTGCTTCCCTTCACTTTGTTTTTGTAGAGGATTTTTAGATCTTTATTTTCTTCTTCTAACATTTTTTACTCCACTCTTCAAGACTTTCTGAATCACAATAGGAGGTAATTGCCCCTAACCAGGTGCATCTGCTCAGAAACGGTTTATGTATTTAACAATGTAAATCTTCTGGTATAGATCTTGATGGTACCTTTTTCCTTGATGCTGAGGTTTTATTCTGCAATCTGCAGGCTGACATAACCCCATCTGCTCAGAACCAGGTGTATTTAGCATTATCATGGGCCATACGGCCATTTGGATTAGGTACTGAACTCCAGTCAGTTGGTGATGGCTAACAGAGACAGAGAGGAGAAAGTACGCCACTTAAATAATTTGCAATACTTACATATATAGGGACGTAGGAAAGCCTGACTATAGTAAGATTGCAATTCTAACAGAAGTGTGATGGAAACTATAAACACTCAGAACCTTCAAGTGCTTCTCTTTAAAAGAAGTGATAGACAAACTCTACTCATGCAGTTAAACACAATAGAGTTGTGAAGAGACATTGATCATTGTGCAAATGCATATGTGTACACACAGAAAATACAAAAATCAATAAATGAAAGAGAGTCTTTTTCAAAGCTAGAGACTCAGCTAAAGGTTTTAGTGCTTCTTGCTCACTATGGGAACCAAGAAAAAACAGGTACACAATTGTCTATTCCACTAAGTGATACACAAACATGAGGAAAAAACAAACTAAGCTCAAAACCCCAGCAAATTGACAGTGCATGCAGACATGAGTGCAAAAGTAAGAGGATTTCAGTCTCCATTCTGTGCCCCTAAACAAGACACTAGCCAGTTTTTTTTCAAACATTTCCAGCTACGTTGCCATTGTTTATATCCCAGCACTGCCATGGGTGTTTGAATGTTTTTTAGCCCCAGCAGGCCACAGTTCAATTTCCTATATTCTTTGAAAGATAATTCAAGATACCTCAGTATGTTCTACTTAAGTGCCACACAAGCAGGAATTACCTTTATGTGTGTCAGAGGCAGCTTAGGCTGAGGCTGGAGAGCATGTGCAGGTATTAAGAGGGAGAGTTAAAGATCTAGATTCTTTTTTTCTCAGCCTGACTGCAAGGAACATTGTACTTCACTTGTCCTTAGTCTGAGTCCTTCCCACTGGAAGGTCTCTCAATTCTTTCACCTTCTAATGGGAAGGAAGCACTGCTTGCTGTACAAGTTACCTCCTAGATAGGTACAGGAAGGGATCAATATTATATGCTAATACAAATTCTGAAATTAGAATAGATTAGGACAGAACAGAATAGTTCCTTTAGAAGGGACCTATAACAATCATCTAGTTCAACTGCCAAATTACCTTGGGTTGACTCCAGCTGAGTTCAAAATTACCTGGAGTTCCTACTGCATGAAAAGTTTGCCTTCCATGTGCTCTGAGCAGGTGTGGTGGTTTAGCCCTAGTCACCATACAGTTTCTTGCTCACTGTTCCCCTCCCTGTGGGATGGGGGAGAGAAATCAGGAAGAAGGGAAATCTCGTGGATTGAGATGAAGACTGTTTACTAACATAGCAAAGGAAAAATACAATAATAACAAAATATAAGGATGATAACATATACAAAATGAGCAATGCATGATTTCTCACCACCCGATGTCCCAATGACCAATACAGCCCATTCCAAGCAGCGATCATGGAAATGAAACCAAGCAGCAAGCAAAGGAGTGCAAGTGAGCCAGCAAGATAGAGGGAACGGTGCCAGTGAGTGAGAGAGAGACAAGACGGAGAAAATGGATACCTGCCCATGGCCAAATCCCACTTATATACTGAGCATAACATTTATGGCATGGAATACTCTTTTTGGCCAATTTGGATCAAGTACTCTGTCTTTCTGCATCTGTACATTAGCGAGACTTGGAAATCCGGACAGCACCCTTGGTCTCATTACCAACAACTCATATCACCGGTGTGTTTATCAACATTCTTCACATATGAAATCCAAAACACATAGGCTACTGAGAGGAAAATTAACACCATCCCTACCGAAATCAGAACAGCAAGTCCATACTAGATACAAAGTCAATTATCTTCTCTAACAGGTGCCTGAATTCTTGAAAAATGTGAAAAATGTTAGTCGTTCAGAAGCTTTCTCTTCAAGCTCGATATGCAGGCTTAGACTCTTCTGTCTTTAATAAAGCTACCGTCCTTCTTTCATCTGCCCATCCTTGAGGGTACAGAGGGATATTCCTCCTCTCAGGCTGAAGTTCAGGTATCCACAGGCTCTCTCATGATTGAAGACTCTTTCTGTTCTGGGAATGGTCTGTCATTTGCAGAGCTCAGACTGTGTCCAAATGGTGGGAAAACAATGTGGGGCCTAGGTGGTGGAATGCAGAGTGAAATAGGTAGTGGATTGCTGGAAGCAGGTGTTAGGTTTCTCATTCTGTGCTGTAAAATCACAGTTAACATCAGCCCTCCCATTACTATTTATGAATGTATTCAGAGTCACTATGTCATCATTTTAAAATGGCAACCATAGCAATTGACTTTATGGCATGGTGAGAGGACATGGGAGAGAGATGAAGGGCCAGGGTGTGCAACATCATTGCATTTTTACTAGTTGTGCAACTAGAAACAGCAAATTAGATTTTACTTCAATAATTAAATGTTCAAGTGTAGAGTTTGTTGTCTGTGAATGTGTTCTATTTAATAACCAAAGGAAATTATGGTCAGATTGACCAATTCTTCTGCATTTTCTTATTTTAAAATTTACTCAAATTGTTGTCTACAAAGAGACATAATGTCTATGAATTGATATGTTACTTTCTTATAAGGATGTTTTAAAAATTATTATTCTGATCTGAAACACGATTTCCCCAAAGTACTCATGTGGTATATTCACTTACACATGTAACTTCTCAGCTCTGGGCCTAACTACATTTATCACTTTTAATCGTCTTCCTGTGCTCATTTGTGCTATATTTCATTTTAAGTAGTTCACTGACTGAAAAGTGTTACCTGTCAGCTAAGAATAAAGTTAAAATGTCTGGAATGAAGCCTTATCATGTGTCTCCAACCTAGAGAACTGAGGTGAACCGAGGTGATGAATTATTCCTGGAAAAAGGCTCAAGATTGCATTGCTTCTTATTACTGTATTACATAGCTTTACTTCTGTGGCTAGCACAAGACTGCATTTTATATTTTGTTATCTCACTTAGTACTAACTGTTGAGGACAAAGGCTATCAGTAGTACAATGCACCCCATTGCCACACCTGATGCAGTCAAGGTTGATCAAATCTCTACATAGTCTGGATATCTTAAATAAAATTCCGAAGTACATAATCCCTGAGGAAATCTTTTCCATGGGCAGGCCTTACTATTAAGGACAAAGAATAAAAAACATCTTCCACTTTCAGTCTAAATGATCAGAAACAAGTCACTTCCCTTACTGCTTCAACCACTTACTAAGAAAATGGAAAATTTGCCAAGAAGATAAATGCAAAATTGAGTTATACACATTTATATATGTGTATCTAATACTTTTACTCATTAGTTATTATTAATTTCTTATTGTCTGACTGATATTGTGACAGCATTTGAAACCTTTACGTAAATAAGCAGAAGTGAAGAACATTGAAACAACTTCTCAGATCATCTTTTCTCATATTTCAGAACAAATTCACAAATAATAGGGTACAAAATATATTAATGTACATGAAATACACTCTTTTTGATTCTACACATCAGAATGAACTTACTGTATTTGTAAGTAACTCTGTTTCTGTTGATAATCAGACAATATGCCTCTCTTCTAAAAAAAAAAAAAGCTCTTTGTTTCCACTAAATATGAAACAAAGTAAAGATATTATTTGGCATTATTATAGTCATCAATGGTATATGGGAACACAACTGATTTGAATGTTCTTGTACACTGTAGTTACAAAATGAAAATAATTACAAATCAATTTTAAAAGGTAGGCAGACTTGGTAATACACAGGTTAAGGAACAGACGTAGATACTTCTAATTCCAGTTCTATCATATATATGAACCTCAAGTAAGTTGTGCAAAACTAGATCTACAGACGTTACTTTTAGGTGCCTGCTGTGGTTTAGTCCTAGTTACCACTAGGTAACTTGCTCAGCCTTCCCTTCCCCAGCGGGATGGGGGAGAGAACAAGGAAGAAAGGAAAACTGATGTGTTGAGATGAAGACAATGGAAAGTCTTATAGAAGTTATAGAATAGCAAAGGAAAATGACAATAATAACAAAATATAAGGATATTAAAATATGGAAATGCACAATTTCTTATCAATGTCCCAATGGCTGATACAGCCTGTCCAGAGTAGTGATCACAGAAATGAAACTGAGCAGCAAGCAAACGAGAGAGAGGAAGCCATGCCTGCCCTGGCTAGCCCTCACTTACATACTGAGCATGGCATTTATGGCATGGAATACTCTCTTTGGACAGTTTAGGTCAGTTATTCTGGCTGTATCTCTCCAAGCTTCCTGCACCTGTAAATTCGCAAGACCTGGAAAGCCAAACAGTGTCCTTGGTCTCGTTAGCAACAACTCATATCATCAGTGTGTTTATCAACATTCTTCACATACAAAATCCAAAACACATCAACTACTGAGAGGAAAATTAACTCCTTCCCTTCTGAAATCAAGAAGGTACCTCGATATGTTATTAATTCAGCCTAAATCTCAAAGTTCATGACATTCCTCTTTTTATATATGCTTATATGTAAACACAAGTAAGCTTTATTATGTTGCAAGACTATATTCATAAATATGCAAAAGTATCGTGCAGACTGATGAACAGAAACTTGTTAGGGTTGTGTTGTTAGAACAAGTTAATGTTTAAAAATAATTCAGTTTACTTCTTATTTTGTAATTACCCTACATGTCTTTTTAGCTCAAGCAAAATTTAGAACATTTGGATATTCTGAGGTAGATAGCTGAAGTTACACTACTAAACTATAGAAGACTGCTTCATTTCTTTTGTGTGTGACCTTTTTTCATTCAAGGCAAATATATTTGACAAGTTACTGATACTATTCAAAATAGTATTAATTTTTAACGAAGGCTAGAATTTCACTCCAATTTCAGTAGTGGAAAATGTAACTTAAAACAACACTAACAAATCTTTCCAAAGATAAATAAGAGGGGTTTTTTCACCTCTGATTCATACATTATTTGAGAAAATGCTTTTATATGCAGTTAACTTACTTGATTCAAACAGTTAACTAGTGGATAAGTTTAAACATTTTTCAGGCACAATCTGATAGTGACATTTCAAAGTCTATCACTTTAGGCTCATTTTCTTTTCAGAGAGTAACCTTAGCCTACTGGGTAACTCAGACAGGCAATATTATTCTCAACTTTGCTTAACCCTCAACTCCAAGTGCATTTGCACCTTGTTTTAGAAGTCTTGACAGAGATTGCTAGAGGTTAAGACCATAAATTCCTCTAAAACAGTTATTTCTAATACAAAGCTTTATGTACCAAAACCTTTAAAATACACGTCACAAAACACAATTTGTATAAAAAAAATTACTGTTAAATTGTTAAGAAATTGTCCTTGCAAAGATTTATTTTATTACATTTTGTATAGTTTTTATGTGCTGACACATACAATTTTCTTTCAACAATGGGAAAATTACTCTTCAGAAGTGTGATACTGTGTTTTCATTATTCTTACTATGAACTTTGTGAAATAGAAATTACATTTTTATTCAGTATTTTTAAATATCATTTGGAATATAGACTATTAGCAAATTTCTTGTAAATAATCTGGCCCTATACAATAAAAACCACATACTATTAACTATCTACAATGCTACATCTAATATGCTCCAAGCAGTAAATCAGTTTTAAGTAGCTATCACAGTAATAAATACCGTCTTAGTAATATGCATTTTCTACTGTACAGGGATAGATTACTTACAAAGAATGTTACCACCAGTAGCATGTATGGGAATCATCCCATATGAAAATTCCATTATTGGAATGGAAATAGAAAAGGATGAAAATGAATCTTCCCTATCGCAACTTATGTCTTTGTTCTTTAGCATAATTTAGTCTTATTTAAAATGCCTTATCTGTGTTTCAGCTACAACCTTATCTCAGTATTTGTGAAAGTTTCTGTAGAATACAATGAAGACATTAAATTAATTCCCACAGACTAATGTGTTTAATAGAATAACTGACAGAACACATATTTTAAAAACATTTTGATAAAAAAACAATAATGTAAAACTTATCTTGTAAAGTTATTTTTAAAATAAATATTGAAGCATCATGCACTCTGATTTTATACTAAAATCACTTTACAATACATTTGAAATTACACAGCAAGGATATCCTTGATACCTTCTACATAAAGGGAATCAATTCACAAGTATTTATGCATAAACATTGATTATCAGAATATCTATATGTCAGTTATGGAAGCTGCAAATTAGTCTCAGAACTAAAAAAAAAAAAAAAAAAAACTTTTCTCAATATTAATTATATTGTATGCAGTCCATCCTCAACTGCCAAAGAAAAATTCAGAAATCAGTCCAAGAGGAGGGGTAAACAGAGTTATCACACCACACAAACTATTTAAGGCAAGAATTTGGTTAAATACTTAGATCTAAATTCTACCATGATTTTTAAGTAGTTTCGATGACTTAAACATTGATAATTTTATAACCAAATAGTTCTTTTAGAAAGCTTGAAGAGATTAAGAAAGGAATTTGTATGCTTCATGTACCTAAGAGTAATCCTATATTTTACATTCAATATATAAGCATAGGCTCAATATGAGTCAGCAGTGTGTCTTGGCAGCCAGGTGGGCAAACTGCATCCTGGGGTGCATTAAATGCAGCATAATCAGCTGGTCAAAAGAGTTTATTATCCCAGCCTCACCTGGAGTATTTTGTGCAGTTCTGGACCCTACAATTTAAGAAGGATGTCAAGGGACTTAAACTCATCCAGAGGAAGGCAACAAAGCTGGTGAAAGGCTGAAAGGCATGTCCTGTGAGGAGTGGCTAAGGACCCTGGGCTCTTCTCATTTGGAGAAAAGGAGACTTAAGAAGGTAAATGGAGAGGTGTTATCTCTCCTCTCCTGTGTCCAGTGACAGAACGTATGGGAATAGTTCAAAACTGCACCAAAGGAGGTTCTGACTTGACATTGGAAAACATTTCTTTACCAAGAGAGTAAGCAAATGCTGGAACAGGCTTCTGAGATAGGTAGTTAATACCCCACGCCTGCCAGTGCCTTAAAAAGAGGCATTTAAAGAATACCCTTGATAACATGCTTTAACTTTTGGTCAATGTGGAAGTGGTTAGGCAGTTGGAGTAGATGATCTTTGTAGGTCCCTTCCACTTGAACTATTCTCTTCCCATCTCTTCTCTTCTACACATAATAATTTTTTTATCAGATTGCCATCTTGTAACCACTGAAACGCTGAGAATGGTATCTGAGTATCACTGTGATTATATGTCAGTCTATGATCACTCTGATTTACAACTCTACCTCCTCTCATCTGTTCTTCCAAATTTTCCCTATCTCTATCTCAGAGGTTCAACATCTTAAGCAAAAGTTTAATCTTCTAGTACTTGCTTTTTCTTTCCTTTTCACTACTCACCACCACCATTAATCTGTTCTCTTTCTTGGATGCCTTCATCACATCTCTAAAATGACTAAATATGTTTCCTTCCAATCCTTGGTACTTTTTGTAGGTAGCGTAGTTATTTAACCAACTTTTTTTTTTAAATGCCTCATATGTGTTTTATTGTCACAAAAGACTGTCAGTCTATTGGCAAGAATGTGGGATTAGACCACTTAGACGAAGACAAAGGTGGGAAGATAGCTCCAGTATCACCAGCCATAAACACACACTCATTTTTTCCAGTTGTTCTCTGTCTAGCCAAGGACTTCTCTCATAATGCCCTGATCATTAAAAAAACAAAAAAAAAA
>WHYT01016314.1:158785-174585 GCA_009806455.1 Tetrax tetrax
AAGAAGCAGGGACATCCCTGACTAGATCAGGTTGCTCAGAGCCTCATCCAGCCTGGCCTTGAACGTTTCCTGGGATGGGGCATCCACCACCTCTCTGGGCAACCTGTTCCAGTGCTCTACAACTCTTATTGTAAAAAATTTTTTTCTAATATCTAATCTAAACCTCCCTCCTTCTAATTTAAACCCATTACCCCTTGTCCTATCACAACAGGCCCTACTGAACAGCCTTCTCCCTATCTTTCCTGTAGGCCCCCTTAAAGTACTGGAAGACCGCTATCAGGTCTCCCCGGAGCCTCCTCTTCTCCAGGCTGAACAGCCCCAACTCTCTCAGCCTGTCCTCACAGGAAAGGTGCTCCAGCCCTCTGATCATCATTGTGGCCCTCCTCTGGACCCTCTCCAACTGGTCCATGTCCTTCTTATGTTGGGGACTCCAGAACCGGACACAGTACTCCAGGTGGGGTCTCACCAGGGCAGAGTAGAGGGGCAGAATCACCTCCCTCGACCTGCTGGCCACACTCCTCTTGATGCAGCCCAGAATGCGGTTGGCCTTCTGAGCCACAAGAGCGCATTGCCGACTCATGTTGAGCGTCTCATCCACTATCACTCCCAAGTCTTTCTCCTTAGGGCTGCTCTCAATCCATTCTCCGCCCAGTCTGTATTTCTGCCTGGGATTGCCACGACCCAGATGCAGGACCTTGCACTTGGCCTGGTTGATCTTCATGAGGTTGGCACGGGCCCACCTCTCCAGCCTGTCCAGGTCCCTCTGCATGGCATCCCTCCCTTCCAGCGTGTCGACATAGCTTGGTGTCATCGGCGAACTTGCTGAGGGTGCACTCTATCTCACTGTCCATATCGCCGACAAAGATGTTGAACAGGGCTGGGCCCAACACGGACCCCTGAGGGACGCCACTGGTGACCGGTCTCCACTTGGACATTGAGCCGTTGACCACCACTCTCTGAGTGCAGCCATCCAGCCAACTCCTTATCCACCGAGTGGTCCATCCATCGAACCCATGCCTCTCTAGTTTAGAGAGAAGGATGTCGTAGGGGACAGTGCTAAATGCCTTGCACAAGTTGAGGTAGATGATGTCCGTTGCCCGTCCCTTGTCCACCGATGCTGTTACCCCATCATAGAAGGCCACCAAATGGTCAGGCACGATCTGCCCTTGGTGAAGCCATGCTGGCTGTCACCAACCACCTCCTTGCTCTCCATGTGCCTTAGCATGGTTTCCAGGAGAATCTGCTCCATGACCTTGCCAGGCACGGAGGTGAGGCTGACCGGCCTATAGTTGCCCGCGTCTTCCTTACTCCCCTTTTTAACATTCCCTTCCCTTTTATTGAACATACAGTAGTCTACAGACAGCTGTAGAGACCACTCAGAAACATCTGAGATGTATCAACCTTTCTCTCTGAATGATGCACAAAGAAAACAAAAGAAAAGTTTGCCAGACAGGATAGAGTACTTCATTCTTCATTCCCCAAGGTCTGCTGGTTAGTATGCTGGAGACTTTCTTCATTCACAGTTTCTATAAAACTCCTAACTGTAGATCTTCAAGGACAATCTCCTCAAAACACATAAATGATCTATCCAGATGACAGAGAATTAAGCAGGCATGGAGGGAGGCCAGGCTACTCCTGTCTGAATGCATGAAGGGAAGCCTAAGAGAAATGTACAACAAGTCAAATTAGGGGAGGGATAGGTTGCCCAGGGGGAGTAAAGAACTGGGTAGCTGGGAATGGAATTCAGAAACCCAATCTTCAGTTGAAGCCGAAACTAGTGAAGGGCGTCAATAGGAATAAGAAAGGTTTCCACAGATACCGTGGCAGTATATGTCAAACCAAGTGAGTTTAAGGGTGCTGAGAAAGTTGGACAGTATTGTTATAAAACCCTTCTATATTATCTTTGAATGGCCTTCTGGGAAGACCCCTTTACTAGATTACTAGAAAAAGGCAAATACTATGCACATCTTCAAAAAAGACAAGAGTAAAGATCCAGGAATCACAGAATCATAGAATGGTTAGAGTTGGAAGGGACCTTCAAAGGTCACCTAGTCCAACTCCCCTGCAAGAAGCAGGGACATCTTCGACTAGATCAGGCTGTTCAGAGCCAGCAATGCACCCTTGCGGCCCAGAAGGCCAACCACATCCTGGACTGCATCAAGAGGAGTGTGGCCAGCAGGTCAAGGGAGGTCATTCTCCCACTCTACTTTGCCCTGGTAAGACCCCACCTGGAATACTGCATTCAGTTCTGGAGTCCCCAACATAAAAAGGACATGGACCAGTTGGAGAGGGTCCAGAGCACCTCTCCTATGAGGACAGGCTGAGAGAGTTGGGGCTGTTCAGCCTGGAGGCTCCAGGGAGACCTTAAAGTGGTCTTTCAGTACTTCAAGGGGGCCTACAGGAAAGATGGGGAGAGACTGTTCAGTAGGGCCTGTTGTGATAGGACAAGGGGTAATAGTTTTAAAATAGAGGGAGGTAGGTTTAGATTAGATACTAGGAAAAACTTTTTTTTTATGAGGGTTGTAGAGCACTGGAACAAGGTTGCCCAGAGAAGTGGTGGATGCCCCATCCCTGGAAATGTTTAAAGCCCAGTCGGATGAGGCTCTGAGCAACCTGATCTAGTGGGACATGTCCCTGCTTCCCCTGCAAGGAGCAGGGACATCTTCAACTAGATCAGGTTGCTCAAAGCTGGCAATGCACCCTTGCTGCCGAGAAGGCCAACCACATCCTGGGCTGCATCAAGAGGAGTGAACAGAAGGTCATCAAGAAGATGACCTTTGAAGGTCCCTTCCAACCCTAACCATTCTATGATTCTATGATTCTATGATTTCAACATACATAAATGTTTTTAAAAGCATTGTCAAGGGACTGAAGATATCTATATGCTTCACTGTTTTGGGATAACGACCAGAATTATGACACAACTGAATAATAAGCAGAAATAGAAATTTCAGAGAAATATGTAGTAAGACATTATTTAACATATTAAGTGTTCACACAACCTGATAAAAAATAATACTCCAACAAGCATACGATCTAATATTCATTCTTTAATTGGGAGTTTGAATAATGTGAAGGCTAATGGATTGAAGACTAATGAGCTTCTTTAGAATGGAGGGAAAAAAAAATCTCTTGACCTCAGGGATGTTGGGACTGCTATGACTTCAGCTTTTTAGCTACTTTAGCCATTAGTCATAATAGCACAGATGAGGTAAATAGGAATTATTACGATTAATTAGCAAGACTTAAATCTTAGTCATCATTTGTGTGAATCTCTTGTTGTGTGTGTAGGTGTAGGAGTCTCACACTTCACAATCACCCAAAACACCTTGACAGATACTGTGGACTCAAAAGAAAAATGACTCTAGTGTACAACTCTGAGCACTCAGGGATATCAAATGCCATACATGAAAACATTTTTAATGCCAATCTCAATCCTCTGCTGTTAAAAGCTGCTTCCCTCTCATAACTGAATTAATCTATTTCTACTTATGCTTAATCTAAAGTGTGGAACTAGCAAAACAATCCATCTTTCATGTCAAAGACAGCTGGTCTAAGCTGTACAACAGCTCAGCTGGAACTAGCCACACATCAGGAAACAGTATAGCTATGGTAGTACTGTCTGTCCTCAGCTGGTTAATGTGCTGAACTGCTACACTAAAATTTGAGGGCAAGGCCACAGTAACACTACTAATCACTTCCAGAATGTCCTGAATTATTTGATCCAGACGGACACCTCCCTTGGATCAAAGTAATTCTTAGCTCTGTGCTCCATTCATGGCAGTAATTATCCCATATTATGACTACATAATAATAACACCTAATTTTATTAAGGGATACAGCATATATCCCTTCTCCAAATGTAAAAACGTCCGCTCAGGATGCACAAAATCTTTGAATAATAAGGAATAACTCTTATTGCTTTCCAGATTCACTATGTAGTACTTTCCTTGCTGATTCTGTAATGGCTCTGATCTAGTTTTTTTCCCCTGATGTATCAGAGGACAGATTTCTAAAATCTTCCCGAGAGATGTCTCTGGCCAAGCACAACTACTAACACTGAGCATATTATGAGATGAGCCAACATCTGTACTTTACTACTTTTCCTTTCTTTCTTTTATTAATTTCTATCTTAAAATCCATTTTTTTCAAGGTGTCTCCTAGCCTGATTACCTTTTCCACATCTCCAATAAAGCCTTACAAGAACTATTATCTTTTTAAAAGACTCTATGCAGTTGTTTTAATTCTTTATAATAAAAAGGTTTATTCCCATTTCTACTCCTTATTCTGTTACGTCACAGTTTAGCCCTACTCAGCAGCTAAAATACCATGCAGTGATTTTCTCACTCCCTCCCTCACTGCTACCTCCATGAGATGTGGAGCAGAATCAGGAAAGAAAGACAAAATGCATGGGTTAAAATAAAAGCAGTTCAACAGAACAGCAGAGGAAGAGAAAACAGAGATGGAAAACAAAAATTATAACAGAATATACTTAAGCAGATCATTTACAGTACAATAGCTCATGGTGGATCCTGATGCCCAGCTCTGTCCCATGTAGCAAAATCTGCTGCTCAACACCATCCCTGCTTTATATACTGAACATGACATCACATAGATTCATAGAAGCAATAGGGTTGGAAGGGACATTTAAAGGTCATCTAGTCCAACCCTCCTGCAAGAAGCAGGGACATCTTCAACTAGATCAGGTTGCTCAGAGCCCTGTCCAACTTGGCCTTGAATGTTTCCAGGGATGGGACATCTACCATCTCTCTGGTCAGCCTGTTCCACTGTTCCACCACCCTCATTATAATTTTTTTTCCTTATATCAAGTCTGAATCCGTTTTCTTCTGTTTCAAAACCATTACCTGTTATTGAATAGTCCTTTGGCTAATTTGGGTAAACTATCCCAGCTTTTGGCTAATTAGTAAACTATTCCAGCTGTGTCCCCAACCACAGGTGCCACTAGCTCCAGCTGCTCTCCCAGCTCAGGTGAAAACTAACTCTATACTACCTGGAACCAGGACATATAATCAGCTGGAGTCTAGGGTACAGTTCCCAATCTGTGAAGAAATTTGTATTGTGGTATTTAGTCCATCCCACACCAGGGTCAGTTTAAGATTGGTAGTCTTCATAAGCATTATGCTTTCAGTGTACTAACTTCCAAAGCGAAACTGCCTAAAATTGTTCTCAGCTCTCCGTCTGCATTTTCTTTCACACTCCTAATTTTGAGAACTTTACTGGAATCCCAAGTGCATGTCATGCTGATTCCATATTTTATCCCTTGGATAAACTAATGTGCACTATTTTGTGTTTGGACGTGTGAAAAACTCTAAAAAGATTTCTGCTGATATATTTGTTATTTCAGCTAAAGTCCTGTTAGATTTCATGAACTCTTGGCTTTTTATTTTTTAGTCAACATTATTATTTTTTCTATGTATGTCGAATACTATTAGTTGATGTAAAATTGAAATGGCTTTATATTCTTGCTTAGTCCTTCCAACAATGTCATTAAAACAAACTTTCATAACACCAAACTCTTCTTTTTCCTTGTTTTTCTTCTTTAAAAATCCTGTTTTCCAAAGCCTCTCAGAGTCTTACTAATTAATGTAACTCAAATATGCAATAAATATTCAATAAAAAATTTCCCTTATGAAGTTTTCAGTATCCTTTAGTGTTTAATTTATAAGTCATAGAGGAGCTGTAGGTACCGATCAGGGAGGGTAAAAGCAAGTTGGAAAGGAGACAAAGAAAATGACAAGATAATGTGGTGGCAAACATTAATCACTTAATAGACAGGAAGGAGGAGTGTGTGACAGCTAATACACAGCTACAGCAAATATTTCCTGTATAAAAGGTCCAGTGACAACCTAATTATCAAGTTTATGCTTATTTATCTTTATTCATAGATACCATCTCTATTGGAAGCACAAAGCTCCAATTATGGACTCTATGTAATTATTTAAAATAGTTCTGTAAAGCTGTCCCAGTACTATTGCTTTTTTAAAAACTGAAAAATTTATTGTTCAGTTTTTAAAACAGCAGCAAGTATTGATATTGCACTTCTCCCTCCCACTCTCTACATTACACTCTCTCTGTAGATTTCTTTCAAAATTCTTGTCGTCAAATTCTACCTGATATTCTGTTATGTCTGTGCACTCCTTCAGTATTTTGTTCTCTGTTCCCTACAGGAAGCATGTCTGGAAAGTGAAAAGAAGTCAAACTGGGATTTGTTCCATTGCTTTTCATATCTTGCCAGTAGTTACCTTCACTCAGAAGATGTTAATTTCAACTGTACAAAAATGTTATTTCTGGGAATCTTCTTATACGTCATTGCTAGAAAAGCAAAGCATGGATTTCTCTTGAGCGGCCTGTGGTGGAAAGGCTTGTTTTCTGTTGGAATAAACAAAGGATGGTCGAATTCAATTTCTGATCTTTTATTCCTTTATTTTAGAATTCAAGTGCAAATAATTATGTAAATAATTATAACAATTAATAATGTATTATGAATAATGCATTTTTAAATATCTAATTAAAAACTGACAAAAAAAAATAAACAAAAAATTTAAAAAGCTTCAAACTAATATTCACACTTAACTGTAGTCCTTACCCTGCTGAGTAACTGAAGGTTTGTGAACTTTTTTGAAATGTTACTGGAATAATTTCTCCTAAAATACTGACATGTACGCACTAATGAAAATTTGACTGTCACAGTAAAATTACTTAATCATGGTGTAAAAGTTGCCAAATAACGTATATGACCACCGGATTGCTGTGTCCTTTCCAGTCAAAGTGTGATTATTCACCTCTATAGACTAGAGTAGACAGAACTAGAATAGATGTCCCATGTCAGGCTGGACAGAGCTTTGATATAGTAAAAGATGTCCCTGCCTAGGGCAGAGGGGTTGGAATAGACAATCTATAAAGCTCCTTTTCAGCCCAAACCATTTTGTGATTTTGAGATAAAAGAATTGCTCCTTCATTGGAAAGAATACTTAAAATGAAACTTTTTTTCAAGTTATAAAGAAATACAAAAATATAAAACCTAAATACCAATTAACTGAATACCAATTATACAGTTATAAATATACTTCAGAATTTAAAACTACAAAAGATGCAACATCGAAAATTTAAGTTCCCAAAGTCATCTTGATGTTCTTTACAACTGTATAACAAAATACTTTCTTTTGTAAGCATAATATTTAATACAAAATGCTAGTTAGAACATTTTAAAAGTATGGAAATAGAAAAGATAAGCCATTATGTCACCTACCAATTCCTTCAGCAAAAATACTGTATGAATTCTAGTTCCATCATCATGGTCTAAGTAACCCTCAGAATCATTTGTATGTCATCATATTATTTTTTCTTCACTGTCCTCAATGTCTGGATTTTTCCTCAAAATAAGAGATGTTGGTCAGGTCTTTGTAAGTGTCAATTATAATAAACTAGATTCAGACAGGATGATGACTGAGGGAGAACTGACCTACCTATGCTCTGTGATAATGTGTTGACCCTTGTCAAGTAACTAAAACGTATGCTGCCATGTGTGTTGACAGAATTACAGTTTTCAAAATATACCTAAGGGATGTAAGTAGCCCATTTGAAAGAAGGAGGAAATTCTGAGGTAAAGGGAATTCACATTCTTGGTTCTCTACGTTACAATGTTACTATTAAAAGCGCTAAAGAGAGCAGGTGCTTACGGAACAGAGACTAGCAAGAAAAGGAAAGTGCAAATAATAGAGAAAGACTAATTGTGTTACAAAAAAAGGCAGATGATTCAAAGACAAACAGAATGAGTGACTCATAGAGGAGCAACCGAAATGAGAAAAAGCATGCGTATTCTCTAAGGCACTAAAATGCACAAAGCCTGTAAGGTCACTAAAGTCAAAGGCATAAAGAAGAATCCAACAAACTACGTGGTAAGTTCAACCAAGTCAAACATCTTACACAACAGAAAGTTAGAAATCATGGTGTGTCAAAAATAAATTGGCAAGTTGAGTCACAGAACTAAGAGATAACTAGTTAAGCTGAGCCCAGCTGAAGTGTCTCTATACCAATTCATCCAGCATGGGGAATAAATAGGAAGAACTGGAGATGCATGCACACAAGCAGGGCTACGACCTTGTTGGCATCACGGAGACTTGGTGGGACAACTCCTGTGACTGGAGTGTCGGCATGGAGGGGTATAGGCTTTTTAGGAAGGACAAGCAGGGGAGAAGAGCAATTGGCTGGAATGTGTGGATCCCCATCTCCTGGGGATGGAGAAGGAGCAGACAGAGAGCTTATGGGTCAAGATCAGAGGACGGGGACGGACAGGGGACGTTACGGTGGGGGTCTGTTACAGGCCGCCTGGCCAGGAGGACAGAGCGGACGAGGCGCTCTATAGCCAGATAGGAGCAGCCTTGCGGTCACAAGCCCTGGTGCCAATGGGGGACTTCAACCACCCCGACATCTGTTGGTGAGACAACACAGCAGGGCACAGGCAGTCCAGGAGGTTCCTGGAATGCGTGGATGACAACTTCCTCCTGCAGGCGATAGAGGAGCCGACGAGGAAGGGTGCCATGCTCGACCTTGTTCTCACCAACAGGCAGAGACTGGTGGGGAATGTGAAAATGAAGGACAGCCTTGGCTGCAGTGACCACGACATGGTGGAGTTCAAGATCCATGGGGCAGCAAGGAAACTACACAGCAAGCTCTCTGCCCTGGACTTCAGTAGGGCAGACTTCGGCCTCTTCAGGGACCTGATGGGCAAAGTGCCATGGGAGGAGGCCGTGGAGGGAAAAGGGGCCCAGGAAAGTTGGTCTATATTCAAGGAGCACCTCCTCCAAGCTCAGCAGAGGTGCATCCCGATGAAGAAGAAGTCGGGCAAAAAGGCCAGGAGGCCAGTGTGGATGAGCAAGGAGCTCCTAGACCAACTGAAAGTAAAGAACAATGCCTATAGAGACTGGAAACTGAGACAGGTAACCTGGGAGGACTACAAAGAGGCTCTGCGAGTGGCCAGGGATCAGGTGAGGAAGGCTAAAGTCTTGACGGAATTGAATCCGGCCAGGAATGTCAAAAACAACAAGAAAGGTTTCTCTAGGTATGTAGGGGACAAAAGGAGGTCCAAGGAGAATGTAGGCCCCCTCCGGAAGGAAACCAGTGTCCTGGGACATGGAGAAGGCTGAGGTACTCAATGAGTTTTTTGCCTCAGTCTTCACCGACAAGGGCTCTTGTCTTGCCACCTGAGCTGTGGACAGCACAGGCGGGGACTGGGAAGATGAAGAACCACCCACTGTACTGGAAAAGCAGGTTCTGGAACATCTGAAGAACCTGAAGGTGCACAAGTCCATGGGACCTGATGAGATCCATCCATGGGTCCTCAGGGAACTGGCTGATGAAGTTGCCAAGCAGCTGGCCATCATATTTGAGAAATCGTGGCAGTCTGGTGAGGTCCCCGATGACTGGAAGAGAGGGAACATAACCCCCATTTTTAAAAAGGGGAGTAAGGAAGACACGGGCAACTACAGGCCAGTCAACCTCACCTCTGTGCCTGGCAAGGTCATGGAGCAGATTCTCCTGGAAACCATGCTAAGGCACATGGAGAGCAAGGAGGTGGTTGGTGACAGCCAACAAGGCTTCACCAAAGGCAGATTGAGCCTGACCAATTTGGTGGCCTTCTATGATGGGGTGACAGCATCGGTGGACAAGGGACAAGCAACAGATATCATTTACTTGGACCTGTGCAATGCATTTGACACTGTCCCACATGATATTCTTGTCTCTAAATTGGAGAGACATAGGTTTGATGGACGAACCACTCGGTGGATAAGGAGTTGGCTGGATGGGTGCACTCAGAGAGTGGTGGTCAAGGGCTCAGTGTCCAAGTGGAGACCGGTCACCAGAGGCATCCCTCAGGGGTCCGTGTTGGGCCTGGCCCTGTTCAACATCTTTGTCAGCAACTTGGACAGTGGGATAGAGTGCACCCTCAGCAAGTTCACCAACAACACCAAGCTGTGTGGTGCCATCGACATGCTGGAAGGGAGGGATGCCATCCAGAGGGACCTGGACAGACTGGAGATGTGGGCCCCTGTGAGAGACTGTGTTGAATATTTCTCTCAACATTATCGAAACATCAAACCACCACCCAAAAAATGGCTTCCCATTATCTCGCAAGCCAACTCCTGTTCTCTTGAGAACCTGAATGCAGAACAGGTTCCGAGACATCTAGCCCTAGCCCCCGGCATGCGTCCAGGTAATGGGTATGGTAATGGTAATGGGCATGCATATCACCGCCAGGTGAAGGGTGTGGCTAGGAAAACCCAGCTCTTTAAATACAATGAAAACAACCAACATAAAAGGAGAACATTTCTTAACGGAATACACTTTCTGCACTACGCGCTTTCTGCACTACACACTTTCTGCACTGCACACTTTCTTCACTACACACACTCTTTCTCCACTACACGACACTTTTCTTCACTACACGACTGCACTTCAATCAACAGACCACGTTTCTTCTCTCTTTCAATGAAATACACATCAACAGAATCAACATCCACGGAACCGACTTCGAAATGACCAGCACCAGACGGACCGTTCCCTCATCGAGCGACCTGGACTGTCAGGACGCTGCAGCTCCGTGGTGGTAGCTATTACAACCGAAACTCTTTTCCGTCTTTCCTTTCTTTCTCTCCTTTCTCTTCCATTTGCAAACTTCTTGTCGGGTTAATAAAGTTACCTGGCACTTGACTCCATTTAGAGTCTTAATTCTGTTTCCCGAGAACAAAACCATGCTCCGGTGTGTGAGAGGCTGGTCCAGCCACCCTTAGCCTCCCAGACTCATCTGAGGTTGGCTGGAGCACAAGGGGGCCTTCCTCTCCTCCAAAACTGGAATGTGACAGCCCATGCCAACCTCATGAAGTTCAACCAGGCCAAGTGCAAGGTCCTGCATCTGGGTTGTGGCAATCCCAGGCACAAATATAGGCTGGGTGGAGAATGGATTGAGAGCAGCCCTGAGGAGAAGTACTTGGGAGTGTTGGTGGACGAGAAGCTCAACAAGAACAGGCAATGTGCCCTTGTGGCCCAGAAGGTCAACCACATCCTGGCCAGCAGGTCGAGGGAGGTGATTCTGCCCCTCTACTCTGCCATAGTGAGATCCCACCTGGAGTACTGCGTCCAGTTCTGGAGTCCCCAACATAAGAAGGACATGGACCAGCTGGAGAGGGTCCAGAGGAGGGCCACGAAGATGATAAGAGGACTGGAGCACCTCTCCTACGAGGACAGGCTGAGAGAGTTGGGGCTGTTCAGCCTGGAGAAGAGGAGGCTCCAGGGAGACCTGATAGCGGTCTTCCAGTACTTTAAGGGGGCCTACAGGAAAGATGGGGAGAGGCTGTTCAGTAGGGCCTGTTGTAATAGGACGAGGGGTAATGGTTTTAAAATAGAGGGAGGTAGATTTAGATTAGATATTAGGAAAAAATTTTTTACAATGAGAGTTGTAGAGCACTGGAAGAGGTTGCCCAGAGAGGTGGTGGATGCCCCATCCCTGGAAATGTTTAAGGCCTGGTTGGATGAGGCTCTGAGCAGCCTGATCTAGTTGGGGATGTCCCTGCTTCTTGCAGGGGGGTTGGACTAGATGACCTTTGAAGGTCCCTTCCAACCCTAACCATTTTATGATTCTATGATTCTACTAATGGAGAAATGTTAAGTTAACAGCATTGTGCAAGATTTGAAAATACGCAACTGCAGAACAGAATTTAAAGTATATAATTATAGGAAAGAAAGGTTATTTAGCCAGACATCACAGTTTATGTGTAAGGGCAAAAAGTCTACATTACACACCTTTTTTCCTCTTCTACTTGTTTTTATACTGGATTCTTTTTATTAGTCTTCACTCTGTGGAAGTATAGGCTTCTCTTCAGTGGACCTAAAGCAGTGTACATAGTCTCTAACAGAAAGGCACTTATCTCGCTGCTGACAGTTTACAGAGCCATATTGTAAATATGTATACATATGTCTAGCTAACTGCATATTAGTGTATCCTATTAAAGTGAAGAAGGATAAAATATAAAATACAACAACCATCAAATACCATTTGTGTAGCCATAAGATAAAGGCTATCAAGATTGAAATCTATAGGGAACGAGGAATACAGAAAAGGTTCTAGATTCTGTATTTCTCTTTCAGTACTCTGTAAAAAAAAAAAAAAGATTTCTTTTAGAATGTTAAAAACAGTCTTATAATCTTAATCACTACAACCTACAAAACACTTCAGTTTAAAAAATTCAGTACTTAATTAATAACTGGATATTAGAAAAACTGTTAGAATCACAGAATCATAGAGTAGTTTGTGTTGGAAGGGACCTTTAAAGGTCATCTAGCCCAATCCCCACAGAGTGAGCAGTGAAATCTTCAACCAGATCAGGTTGCTCAGAACCCCATCCAGCCTGACCTTGAACGTCTCCAGGGCAACCTGTTCTAGTGTTTCACCACCCACATCATAAAAAATTTCTTCCTTATATCTGGCCTAAATCTATTCTCTTTTAGTTTAAAACCGTTACCCCTTGTAGTATCACTGCAGGACATGCTAAAAATATTTGTCCCTAGCCCCATCCCTGGAAACATTCAAGGCCAGGCTGGATGAGGCTCTGAGCAACCTGATCTAGTCAGGGATGTCCCTGCTCCTTGCAGGGGCGTTGGACTAGATGACCTTTGAAGGTCCCTTCCAACTCTAACCATTCTATGATTCTATGATTCTTATAGGCCCCCTTTCAGCACTGAAAGGCGACAATAACGTCTTCCAGGAGCCTTCTCCAGACTGAACAACCCCAACTTCCTCAGCCTGTCCTCGTAGGAGAGGTGCTCCAGCCCTATAATCATTTCTGTGGCCCTTCTCTGGACTCACTCCAACAGGCCCATATCTTTCCTGTGATGAGGGCTCTAGAGCTGGACACTCTTCTCCAGGTGTCCATGAGTGACAACATACATACACATACGTATGAGTTGGGTCCTTCCAACAGCCTGATTCAGACCAGCAGCCTGGGTCAGCAGCTGGTGAGCCTGGATCTCAGTCTCCCCAGTGCTGGCACAATTGTCATATAAAATCCCCAAGACTACAGCCCCAATTCAGCTGCTGGTACAAACCTTTGCACACACAGATTTGCAATGGAGTCCCCTGCCCTCTACAGCTGGAAAGCTGTGGCTTTCCTGGTACAGCCCTCAGAGGGGCTTGGAAAGCTCATTCTTTCCCGTCTGCAACTGTTCTCCCCTGCTTCTCTGGGCTTGTGCAGGTGGGTCTTTCATGAGCTGATGGCACCTGTAGTGACCCTAGGGGTAGCTGGGCCAGGGCATTTTTTGTAGGTCCTCTCCTACCGTTGCATTTATGCTCCTTGGTGGATGTACAGATGAGCTTTTGTCATGCAACTTAACAAATTCCATGATGTCTAAGAAAATAAGCATTTTGGTAGGTAACCTTAGTTATGTAATAAGTAAATTCAAAATTTATTCATTCAAAATTTATTAATTTAAAATTTATTTAACTACATTAAAAATTATTATTTTTAAATTAAATGTATTAATTTAAAATTTAATAAGTAACTTTAAAATTTCTATCCATCACAATTAAAATAATTGTTCTGCAGTTGTATATAGGAACTTCACAATTTTCTTAGACAACATAGAAAGCATTTTGCTAAAGCAAACCTTGTATTTGCAATTTTGAAAGGATAAACAGTAGCATATAGAGATAAAAGTGAAAGTTGCAGCTATAGATAAAAACATTTTCCACCTTAGGTCAAACTGACACCATTTTCACTCAGGTGATAAGCCTGTGAATTAGTAACTATTTGTCTTACACTGAAATAAACTGCAAACACTCCAGCAACTTCTATTGCCCCGCACTGGAAATATACTAAATAATCTTCTCCTGTGTAGCAATTTCTTTTCAGACAAGTGTTAACACTTGACAGTTTGGTAAATCTGTGCAACATAGTGTGATATTTTGCTTTTTCCAGATTAAGAAAGATATAAAGTAAGTTATTTTCCTATGCAAATTAGTATTACTCTCCTCTGATAAGAAATATAAACTTAAAGGAATGTTATAAGAATTTAGACATTAGTGATTTTTTTCTAAAATAAAAATGAATGGGAAATGTTTCTATAAATTTGCAGTTTTTCAGAAGCATTGGCTTAAAATTTAAATAGCAAGCATGGTAAAATATGCATAAACAGAGTGAGATGAGCAAGATACCCTGAGGAAATCTCAGATGGCAATGTACCACAGGAAAAACAAGCAAAACATGAAAAATCTCCAATCTGTTACTTATTTAAAACAGTTTTCTTTTCCACATCCAATCTACATTTCCCTCTATCATAAAAGAAGTGCAGAGCAGATCAGTGGCTAGTCCTTATTTGAGGTCATCCTCTTCCAGATATGTTCATGGAGTAATTACAAGTTGGTATAGAGATGAAAGCATCTTTACTTCCTTATAAATATATGTGGGCCTGGTTGATATTTAATAGAGATGAGAGAGCGTTATTTTTCCCTGTACATGACTTTCATAAAAAAAAAAGTAATTTTTCAAGTTTTTCTCAGAAATACCTCAGTAAGCTTAATTGAACTGAAATAATTTATCAGTTTAAGTAAATAACCCACAGAGTAATTGTTCAAGAATATTGTTTGTCAGTATTCCTGAATAAGTCACCCAGCATTTTACAGGTCAGAATATATGCAATTTCAAGCTAATTTCCTGAAACATGAAGTTCAAATTAGCCTTTCACATAGTTCAAGGATCATTCACATCATGCTACATGCACACTTAAAACAGAACCCTCTCAGACAGTAGCAAAGATAAGTACTTTGTCTCAAGCTGGATGGAAAAGAACCATTGGGAAGAGTTTGTTAGTTTGGGATTTTTTTCTTCTCCCATGACCAGAGATGAAAAAGCTGTCTGGGCAGATTTATCCCTCTAAACAACAAAGTGGCACATACAAATATAGTTTTTAACTTGGTAAATGATAACTATTCCTGCTGAATCTATTGAATAGTCTTAACAAATCGAATAATGAGTCATGATCTTATCCAATTTAACTTGCTGAAAATTGAAGAGTTTTAATTTGTACTGGGCACTATTTTCATCAACAAGGCTGAACTCGCAGATGTTTACTCATATCAGTGATGTTATTCATATAACTAACTTGAAAGAAGTCAGTGGGAGTAATTATGTAGTCATTATCAGTAAATACCGCTTGCAAAATCTGAAAAACTGAAATAATTGAGTGTTTCAAAATACCTGTCCTCTTTTTTTTTCCTGTTAAACTAAGACTCTTCTCTGTTTTACCATTATTTTAACCAGAAAGAATAAGAATGTGCTGTGCATATTTTATTTGAAAATGATACTTTTTTAAAATTAAAGGCATTGAACATCCAATCTTCAAGTAACATTGTCCAGTCAGCAAAGACTTGATCCATGTCCTGATTTTGGCTGGGATGAGCTAATTTTCTTGACAGTAGCTGCTGTGGTTTGGGTTTAGTATGGGATTTGGTATGTGAAGATTGTTGATAATACACTAATGTTATAAGTTGTTGCTAAAGAGACCAAGGATTTTTTCAGCTTCCCAGGTTTTGCTAATGCTGCAAGAAGCTGGGAGGGGTATAGCCAGTACAGTTGACCCACACGAGCCAAAGACATTATTCCATGCCATAAACGTCATGCTTAGTGTATATAAATGGGAGTTGGCCGGTGGGCTCACTCTCATTTTTTCTCTTGCTGCTTAGAACTAGTCCAGGGGTCACTTTCATCTTTGTTCTATAATCACCGAAC
>WHYT01016314.1:181034-199911 GCA_009806455.1 Tetrax tetrax
AGAAAAAGAAAAAGAAAACCAACAAAACAACAATCCCTTCATTTTGCAATATTCCATACTGATTCCTTGCCTTATATTGGATTTTGGGGCATTTTTGCCTAAAGTATGTCAGCTAATTTTGAGAACAGATTAATAAAAACAAATCACTTATTTCACTCCCAAAAAAATCCCACAGTTTTTCTCACAGAAGTTTTTTGTTTTTAGACTTTGCTTAGAAAACTGCAAAATTGATAGAGACACTATCCATAAGCTAAAGCTCTGCCATTACTAGCCATGTAAAATCAAGCCAAAATTAGCAAAGTGATGGGTTTCAGGGGCACATGCTTTACTTTTACCTAGCTGTTAGTTTCTAGAAGGTGAAATAATCTGACTACCAATCTCTGGGGAAGGAGTTATCTTTTTTGATAAAGCTGAATTTCCTGATGCCCAATGTGAAGGGAAGACTGGTCCCTCTGTGCTCTTATCGGCAGTGATGCTGGAGCAAAGGGTGGAAGGAAGCAGATCAGATTCTGCCATGAGTGGAAAAGGCTGATTGTAGGAGGCACAAAAGGCCCTGGTAGGCACAGTAGTGGAGTGTAAGGAAAAAAAACAAAAAACACCAAACCAAACAACAACCAAACAAACAAAAACCTATATGAGGTGTTATGCTAGAGACAGAAAAGCAGTATCACCAGAGGATGATACCATATAACTTCTATCTGCTTCTCCAGTAGGTGATGTATCAAAGATACAGCCTGTTAGTCTAAAAATCTTAATATTAACCACATCACATTGGGTGTCAACATCACATATACAAAAGTGAGCATTATCAGAATAGGAGGTTGTTTTGTGTATCTAGACATGTCAGTTTTCAAATGCATGATGAGACTGCTCTACTTACTGTAAGGTAGAGTTATACACTGGGAAAATTTCCAAACAACATCACAGAGAAGAAGGGATACCATATTTGCCAGAGAATGCATGTGCCTCAGAATTTGTGTGAGAAGCTGGGGAAGTCACCAGAGCTACATTATAATATTTGGCCTGTGGGTTCTTTTTTCTCATTTGCTGAATAGTTGACATAGAGACACCGTGATCCACAGTGGTGAAAGTACTAATAGCTAACTGCTACAGAAGTAGATTCGAAGCTGGGCTTTCAGCATAGCAAGTAACCTACAGCACTGAGGGGATCAAGTTCTTCATATGCTGCTGAACCTTGAGTGAGAATTTTCAGAATTAGTAGGAAAATTTATAAGCCTTCTTAATGTTTAAAATGTGTTAACTCCCTCCAGAAAACTGTATTTTCAGAGCAGCAACCTCCAAACCAGCTGACTAGACAGGCTATTAAATTTTAGCAAATGTGACAAGGAACTATTTGCTGAATCAGGATTTAACTTCAAATATGAGGTACATAATAAGGTATACCCCTGTTGAAACTATGTCTCTAATCCTTTCGCTTATACCCCTCGACATTTATCAAGAGCTCTCCAAAGGCAAAAGGCGTTTTGAAAAATCTACTTTGGTCATATGTTTTCCAAATGCTTCTGTCTATGTCCATCTTAATACCCAGCTTATTGCAAAATGTTTCTGTAAGGTAAATTTGATCTAGGACATGATACTACTTACAAAAAGAAGCGAGTCTGGAAAATCTATTTGTGTTTCTTTTGATTTCAATCATTATTATTGAGGAATAGTGTTTACGTCATTCCTTTTACAAGCTAGTAAGTTCAGCCAAAACCAGAATACTATTCCAAGTGTGAGTATGAAGAAGGAGTGGTGCGTGGTTGGAATTTTAATTTAGGCTTTTACAGTTTCATTTCAAAGGGTTTAGTCTAATCAACAGAAGAAATCCTTAGGCCTCCTGCATCTCTCTGATATGTGGCCATGACAACAGCTGACACTGACACATCAGGTGGCAACATCAGATAGATTATGTGAATGCTACTTGACATTACCAAATAAATGCTTTCAGTATACATGACTCAAAAACCTCACACATCCTTTACTCTGTACTCTGTCGCTTGCAGTAGTGCAGCACTGTGACCACAGAACATGTGTCAGTAATTTTACTGGGGCTGCACAAGCTTGCAGATTACAAGGACATCATCACTGATCTCTTTCAAGACTGTTATGATTTCAAGCTCTTGAGGCAACAACCTTATCTTTCATCTTAATGACATTAATACCTAATTTAGCATTAACATCCATCAAGTTTGGAATGAGATACTGATTTCTAGTTTTATTAATTCAGTATTTGTCTGTCTTTTAATATTCCCTTAAAAACAGTGAAGCCAGTAAAGACAATCTCCACAAATCCAACCCTTTCTTGCTGAGAGAAGTACACCAGTTCCCAGCCAACTGGCTGCCCAGGTGGTTCAGGCTGAAAGCAATGACAACTCTTTTATGTTTATGGTCAATTTACAGGCTTATTTCTGGTACTTTTAGTGAATGAAACTATAGAAACAGACGCTACTTCTTCAGAACATGCAAGTACCATTCACACGGAAATGAACCATCAATAGGTTCATCAATAGGTTCATCAATGAACCATCAATAGGTTCATCCTTCAATCAAGGATTTATGCCAGGATGTGAGCATAATTGTGTTTG
The DNA here is from genome assembly GCA_009806455.1 of Tetrax tetrax. Classification (NCBI taxonomy): domain Eukaryota; kingdom Metazoa; phylum Chordata; class Aves; order Otidiformes; family Otididae; genus Tetrax; species Tetrax tetrax. The sequence goes on from WHYT01016314.1 coordinate 183,623, forward strand.
TGTAGATAGACAGTGAAGCAATCTTACAGTTGCTTGATATAGTAATTAACAAAGTTGCAGAATGTGAATTTAAATGAAGTAATGTAAAACACTACTGACATATAATATGACTTGTAAATCTTTAAACAATTTTTTTGGTAGTTTATTTTAAATAAATCTCTTTTTTTTTTAATTTTACATGTATAGAGGCTTGCATGTAAAATTGTTTAATTTTCATTTCTTATTGATTAAGAAGGTTGCTGTGTCATATAAAATGTTTATATAAATAAAAAACACAAGCTGATCTAGCATTTGAAAATGTCATGTCTTTTAAAAATTCTTTCAGAATGAGAGCTACAAAAGCAGTCAGTGCAGCCCTAATCTTACTGCCCCTTTGATGTCTGAGAAAATAAAATGATTAATTTACATTAAGTATGTCAAAAGTGAAAATGTTCCAGTCTATTTATAAAGGGCAACCATTTAGATAAATTACATTTTTCTCAATTTGAAGCACATTAAATAAAGAAGACCTTGGCTACATTTATTGAAAATTCCTTTTCTCATGAATTTGCAAATCTTTTTAAAAAATGGGATTTCTCAGTCTACCTACTAACACTAACATGTTTGTATTTCATGACTTCTTCTTTCTTTGATAAGTCATTTGAATGAAAATTAGATAGCTCTATAATATTGCATTATTGTGCAATAGCTTTTAAAGATACCAAGAGGATTTAAGGAAAAAAAAAGGTTTATAATCTATGAAATTACAAAAAACTTTATCAGATTACATTGTAGATGACTAAGAAATATGTTTCTTAATACTAGTCTGTTAGGTTGCTGGAAGTTTCAGAACCCTAATTTGAAAAACAAATTACACCCAGTCCTGTACTCTTCCTTCCACCTCCTGAAAGCTCAACAAGAAAATTAAAAACTAGAAAATAAAAGAGCAGAATAGATTATTTTTAATAGTTTAAGGTGAGTAGCTCTGACCTGGGCTAAACAACTGTTTCAGTAATACTGAAGCTCTCTAGGAACTCTACTGGCTTTTCCCAGTCACGTAAGAGAACATATAACATAAGTTATAAATATTACTCTGCAATATGTATATAATTCTACAGCAATGCTCATAAAAGCAATGGAAATAGTTTAGATTTTCGCTAAAGATACTGTTGATATTGATAATATTATCTGAATTATTTTTAAGATTTAAATTTAGGGACTACTGTCATGTGCATAGTCTTTTCCCCCTGGTTTAGTGTAAGCTTATCTATCCTAGATCAACTGATTTTCTTTGCTCATATACTAATCCCTTCCATCCACTGCTTAATCATTAAATAGAGTTATTCTTGTTCAGTTAATACTAGAGTGAGAACTGAAGGAAAAAGTGAAAGTTCTGCATAGAATTTACTTTTACATTTGAAAAAAAAATTTTAAAACTTAAAAAAAAAGAAACAACAACAACAACAACAACAACAACAAAACAACTAGCATACCTAAGGTAGTAAATTATCTCTTCTTTTTTTCCTCTGATCCAGTCTAGGTCCTTTGCTAGCATGGTAAACAATTCTGAAAAAATCTACCTTTATTATTTTTTAAAAGATGCTACATCTCCTCTTTATCAATATTAGAGGAGTGCAGTAAAATATGCTTGATGTTACTACATGGAGTAAATGTATACCACTGGATTGATTTAGTGGTGATTTCTGTCCACTGAAACCAAACAACAGGAAATAGGTGATATTATACTGTGAAAATATAATTTGTTTAAAACTCCTTCACAATTGATGTATATATGAAGTTAAATGGAGAAGTTCAGGCAATAAACCTCACAGCCAGTGCTCATGATGCTAGGAGGAAAGACTAGCAAAGAGGGTATGCCAGAACACAACTTTGTGCTAAGTAAAGTATGAACTATATGTTATTTCAGTTGTAACATACAGCAGATGAGTTACCAAAATTTGTGGGGCAGTTGGAATTCCCCTTTGTGTAGTAAGAGACAATTGACACTCTAAAGCTCCCTTTTTGAAAAGAAACCAATTATACTATTCATCTTCTTACATAATACAAAATAAAGAAAAGAGTGGGGGTGAGGGGAGAAGAAATCCCCAACCCTAAAGCTTTTAGCAGAAACAATCCCATGCAGGATTCAGATTAAGTACTCTGTTTCCAGCTAATCCAGTTCCATTGTAACTCTCCTCAGAGACACCTGTGCAAAAATGAGCTTTGTGCTTTCATAAGATTGCTATTCACTATTTTTCACTCAAATTACAGCAAGGCTGTTCTATTCCTCTCACCTAAATATCAGAAGATTGGCTCCAGAGTTTTCTTCCCTGAAAACAAAGACTTATGTAGTAGAGTGCCAAGTACTATAACTGAGCAAATTTTTCTCATAACACCTAACACATGTCACTGTCACAAGTGCTGTGTGGTGCATTAAACTGTTGGGAGAAAGTTGTGAGGATTTCTGTTGAATAGAAACATTATACTCTAGATTTTAGGGCATCTATATTCCAATGTGCATAGCAAAAGCCTAGATGAAAGATATTTTTGTTCCTTGTATCGGTAACCCATCAATTTAAAAAAAAAAATAAAATAAAAACAATTGAAGTCTTATACCAACACCCACAAAAGCTTCACTACTGATGGACTAGTGATTTGACAATGAAAACCTACGTGCTTACAAAACAAAAAGATTAATAAGAGAGGTTTGATATTAACTAATTGAACTATTCCTACTTATGCTTTAAAAAAATTTCGTTTTACCTATTGTTACCTACATGCTATTTTAGCACAGCTGAGGGATATTTCACTGTCTATGCACATTATCAAACATGTCAATTACATGTATTGTTGAAAAAAAAATTTAGTGTCTCAGATTTTCTGTCAAATCCTGCAACTCTTTCAAAACAGTTGCACTATTGGCATCAGTAGAAAGGATAATGTGTACTGATATTAGGAGCATGACCATTTCCTCCAGCTGCTCTGGCCTAGGAACCTTTTGGTTGGCTCCTGGAGCCCAGCTCAGTGCCCATGGGTTTCTGCCCAGGATGAGGGATGCAGCTGCTGCTTTCCCCTTAGTGGGTTCAACCAGTAACAAAGCCAAGCATGTATTGCAGAGGCACATAGACAGATAGACGCACACGTACAGGTACGTACACACACACTGAGTACACTGAGACACACAGACACACACAGGACACTGACACAGGCAGTGACACAGCCTGCTACAGACAAGGCACTGCCTTCAATGGTAGCCACATACGGGACCCACATTCGTCCCACAGGACCCTTACACTCACAAGTCCCCATGTATATACCAGTATGGACCCTCCACCTACCTAGTGACCTGGACCAGGCCCGAGAGTGTCCCTACCCATGGCTTATCCAGCTTGAAGTATGCTGGAGAATACACACACACACACACCATGCACATCTGGTTAGGGAAGATGCAGATGCTCAGGCCCCATCCAGCAGCTGGCAGCAGGAACATGGGCTGTGACCTGTGGTCCTGCTCCAGTTCCCAGTGCTGAGCCCCTCATTCACCTCACTCACACCAGTCCCTCCAGTAACTGTTTTTTGGGAGACACACTGTTCCGAACCCAGTGGCTGGAGGTTAAAAGCCCTCCACTTGCTCAGTTGCTGAAACCACAGGCCAGGGGTGCCTAAACCACTGGTTAGACTCCAGTAGCTGGCACCATACACATTTCACTCATACACGTACAGGTGTCACCAGCAGCTGATGCTTAGTCCTTGCAACACACATACACACAGAATAAAGAGCGACAGCATGTGGAGAGAGAGTTAGGGAAAGCTGTAGCAAGAAAAAAGAACATACCACAGTGACTGGATATAGGGATCAGCCAGACATGCATACTGACCGACCCCATTTTACACGTAACCTGACCCTTTAATATCTTTACTGTCTATCCTACTTTGTTCCTTCCCACTCATTGACGCTGAAAATTAAATGGTTATATCCTAGATGAATTTAAAAATTAGAAAAGTTGTCATTCTTGATCATTTGGAAGACGAAAAAAAAAGTATGTAATAGACCAAAAAAAAAAAAGAGAGAGAACAATATGGAAAGTAAAATAGATTTATTTACATATTAGTACCTTGGCAGTGAAAAACTGATTGTTTTTCAATAAAATTGCGAGTAACAGAAATTAGGTGAATTCTAAAGATGCTTAGCACTTACGGATTTAATTTCCTTTACTGGAAATTTTAGGCAGTCAGTACAGATGAAAATTGGACAGAAAATTGATAAATATATATTACAGTCAGAACTGCAATAGTTTTTCTCCTAATGAGAAGCAGAAAAAGGTTTTTCTTGTGTAAAAAGGATTTAATCCCTACAATTAATGTAAAATGTCTCTAACAACCTTCCCCTCCCCTCCACCTCAATTTGTAATTAAATTGATACTATATAGACCTACCCCTATTTTGGAGATTCAAACACATTTAATAAATTTTTGGGCAAATGTACTATGTTCTTTATAATCTTATCTACGGAGATGAGAGCTCTTCAGCTCTAAAAAAGTGCTTATCTGAATGAAGAACAGTACCTTGAAAAATAATGACTTTTCCTCGTGTCAGTCTGGAAAAGTAAGTCAGTTTTTCTCATGTCAAAGGATTTGACATATCCTGAGTTTCTGGCAGGACCTGAAACACTCCACGGGTTTTTTTGCGCTTTTCTTTTTCTTTGTTTTTCCCACACACACAAATCGTGTGTGGCTCTGTCTTCTCTCCTAACAGACACAAGGATAAGACATAAGGATAAACTTATTTGTCATGTACTTCCTTAATCATTTTGTAAATCTTTCCTGTCTGATCTATCCTACACCTCAACGATATTACTATCCAACCTCACATTTACACTTGACTAGGGGGGATTATTTTTGCTACGTTAGTGGAATAAACCTTGCTGCTGGTCAAGGATTTTACATTCAAATTTTAGGGAAGAGGAGTAAAGGAACAATGTCTGATCACAGAGAATAAATACTTATGTTTCTGTAGATCTTTAAATGTGTAAGTTGCTCAAATAATTGAAATGAGCCACAAAATTTGAATGTCAGCTTTTACTGTATCTCATGTTTCCATATTTGACAGTCACAGGGTCCCACAGCTATTCTATAAATTGAAATAAAGCAATTCTCTCTTTAAATTGATTCTTTCACAGTTTAGATATTATTCTACTGGCAACCCAGCAGAGTAGAAAAAAAAACCCTGGGAATCTGGCCCCAAGGAGTTCTCTCTAGAAATGTAAGATTTTTCATTTAATGCTTTGGCTCACTGACTTTTGAGAAGTAAAAGAATTTCTCTTACTGAATAATAAAATTGTACTTCTTAATTATTACTTGCTTTTTTTTTTTTTTTTTTTTTTTAATTATTTTGTGGTTACACACAACAAAGCAAAGCTTTTCAGTTTACCTTCCTGGTTTGCAACATTTCATTTCTGTATGCTGACATACAGGAGGTTTACACATCTCTTATATTGTACAAAGTATGCCAGCAGGTGCAAGACAGGGGCTGAGGAATGAGAAGTAGTGAAGCTACCTAGAATCCACAAAGAACTAGGTTGGTTTGCACCAACTCTATCCCTATGATACTGTTTTTCTTTGCAGAGTTACAGCCACTTACACTTCTCACTACTTTTAACATTAAGAAAGCAAGCAATTTTTCTCCTTCTTTTACAGCTTTATTTTAAGTAACATATGCCACTATAACCACTATGACAAGCTGCAGGATGTTATGGTGACTACTATGCATTATTCTTTATAGACAATTTCTCCTCAGAGTACCAACTTCCCTTGACAGGAAACATTCTTGTTAAATGTTCTTTAGTGACCAGACAAAAGGTAAACGACCTACTAAATTAAGTGTAAAAATAAATGTGTGAAATACATGTATATTTATTTCTATAATAATTCGTATGTATGTATATAAAATGTGCATATATAAAAATATGACTGCATATAATGTTTCAATCAGCATTTCAGTTTATTGAAGATGCTTAATTTGAGCTTCATTTCATGTGGTTTGCATTTTCCTCAGCAGCCTTAATGCAGACTGAATGAGACATATTTCACATATGGATAACGTTATTTGGAAAATCTGCAGCTTCTTAAAAGAACCAGTCCAGAAAGTAAACTCTCAGTTAACTGTCCTTTATCAAAAGCCTCAGATACAGACAGATTCAAAGTTGAAGCTGTGTAGATAAGGAAGACAGGGAAGTAAGAAGTGGAAGGTGAAGACATGGAGAAAAAGGATGCTTTAAGATAGAGTGCAAGCTATTAGGAATTATAAGTAGAAAGATTATTATTTTTTTTTTGCACAGAAAGAGCCTAAGTAACACTTTTTGGTTTATTATTTATACAACTGTGTCTGTTATGCTAGTTAGCTGTAAATATCTTTAGAAATAATTCATGTGCCTTCAGATGTGTGAATACAATATCACTTAGGCTGTATCTGAATAGCTTACTCTATACCTCCAATAGAATTCAGGACCCCAAAACATAAAAACATGTAGCCTGGTTAAATTTGATCATTAGTGCTTTGTCAGGGGACAAATGTTTGACTATGTATAGACTTTTTCAAAGTGCAAGGTCCTGCATCTGGGTCGTGGCAATCCCAGGCACAAATACAGACTGGGCGGAGAATGGATTGAGAGCAGCCCTGAGGAGAAAGACTTGGGAGTGATGGTGGACGAGAGGCTCAACATGAGCCGGCAATGCGCCCTTGCGGCCCAGAAGGCCAGCCGCATTCTGGGCTGCATCAAGAGGAGTGTGGCCAGCAGGTCAAGGGAGGTGATTCTGCCCCTCTACTCTGCCATAGTGAGATCCCACCTGGAGTACTGTGTCCAGTTCTGGAGCCCCCAGTATAGGAAGGACATGGACCAGTTGGAGAGGGTCCAGAGGAGGGCCACGAAGATGATCAGAGGGCTGCAGCACCTTTCCTATGAGGACAGGCTGAGAGAGTTGGGGCTGTTCAGCCTGGAGAAGAGGAGGCTCCGGGGAGACCTGATCGCGGTCTTCCAGTACTTTAAGGGGACCTACAGGAAGGATGGGGACAGGCTGTTCATTAGGGCCTGTTGTGATAGGACAAGGGGTAATGGGTTTAAATTAGAAGGAAGTAGGTTTAGATTAGATATTAGAAAAAAATTTTTTACAATGAGAGTTGCAGAGCACTGGAACAGGTTGTCCAGAGAGGTGGTGGATGCCCCATCCCAGGAAACGTTCAAGGCCAGGCTGGATGAGGCTCTGAGCAACCTGATCTAGTCAGGGATGTCCCTGCTTCTTGCAGGGGGGTTGGACTAGATGACCTGTGAAGGTCCCTTCCAACCCTAACCATTCTATGATTCTATGATTCTATGATAACCTAAGCACCTGAGGACAAGAACTATGATTGTTTGCATACTGTACTGCAAATGTGCCATCAATGCTTTAGTAATAATAACAACAACAATAGTTATTGTAATTGAAAACCAGAAAAATAACATCTTCCACTTTGCTTTCATCCCACTTTTTCTATAAACACTTTTTCTAAAATTTAAGATGCACTCTGACCATAAATTCAGGCATTCAGAGTATAGCCACCTTTAAAATTATATGTCAGTATGAGAGAACTAAAAATTCTAGAGGAAAAGCGAAACAACAAACAACTTTTCCACTATAAACACAACTTAACAGGGGAAAAGTTCTCAACAGACACAAGACATAAAAAGATAGCAATATTCCACACTGAAAATAAAAGAACTTTTGAGGTGATATACACATTGAATTTTTGCTCATTAGGGTGACCTATTCCCTGACCTGTGATTCTGTTTCATTCTGAAACTAATAAGGAAAGGTCTTCTTAGCTCATGAAAATGAATTGTGCTTTAAGCCTGAAGGTTCTATGCATTTGTTTTCTATTTGGAACCTTTCAGGATTTTTTTCTTTCAAAACTGCTTGAAGGAAACAGAAAGTACTCTTTTCTGTTGAAAAACAGTAAGAGAAATACTGTAGTGCATAGTACATGCCACCTTGTTATGCTGAATAATCAGCTACCTCTAACTTTCAAAAACACATGAATGATATGAAAAGCCTGATATACTTTTTTTTTTATTCTTCCCCCTTGTAGTTTGCTTAAGTTTTTTTTCAAAATAATCTAAATTGTAAAAAAAAAAAAAACAAACCCACAACAGATCTCTGTTTAAAATTTCTTTAAATCTCAGTATTATTACTTCTTTTACTAGCAATACTCTCCAGTTGATGCATGCAGGTTCAGTTCATCAATAGCAGTCATGAATACAGACACAAAGCATGAAATGTATTCTTGAGACTTGGGAAAAATTTCATTATGCTTGAGTAAAAAAAGTAAGAACAACATAATACCCTGCGTTTTGGGGATTTTGATGTTTTGCAGATGATATTGATTCATTGAATATTCATTGAATCAATGTCCATATTACGCAGTCAGAGCACACCTGTTCAGCCATGTGATTTAGTTTTCATGTCAGGTCAGACTGCCTATGTATTCCCTTTATTTTATGAATACCAGCCTGAACTTCCCATATATAATCTGATGTTAGTAGTTTCAAATGGCTTAAAGAATAGGCCAGTCAAAGGTAAAGTGAAGCCTACTCATACACTTTTTCTCTTGTTCATTCTTTAGAGTGGTAGTGGTAGAGACGCTTCACAGTGAGAACTATTAAGAGAATAATGTCTTCTTTATGCACATGAGAAAGCTTTGCCTTTTTAATGTAGCATCAATTGGTCAGCACGTAAAACAGATGTTTTCAGTGACAGATTAGTTTATTAGGAATCAGTGTTCTTTATTTTATCCAGACTTTCTTGTAGTCTGTTCCAAGACACTAATCCTGGCAATTGCATCAAGCATCTGACCTACTATGCAAGCGTTACACATATACATAGCTATGTATGCAATATTATTGCACAAGTGTGCAGTAAGTCCATTGAATTGTCTATGGGTATTGCACAGTTGCTCATTAACAGCTGTACATGAGTGCGAAGAGTTCTGTTCTTCCTAACATATGACTTATGCATGCCCAGTGGTCACATCAGGATTCCCAAATCAGTAATAGTTAGATGAGCTGTTTTATGCCTGGAAATACTATCTAACTCTAGAAAAAAAATATATTTTTTTTTTTTAATTTAATTCCTTGGAGACAACACATCCAAGGAAACCACCATCAAGAAACAGAAAGAAGAAACAGACCACACTCTGTTATCAACACTTTATCTGGGCTTACCAAGTGTTTATATTAACACATGTATGCCTGCCTATTTCTCTATCTATAGGTGTTAGTTAGCTTTTGAAACAGCACTGGCATTTCATACAGTGTATTGTAAAATTGAAGAAAATACATGATACAACTCAGACACTGAAATAGAACCAAAAGAAATGTTTAGTTGTCACGTCACACTACTTCTTAAAGAACTCTTGTTCTTGTCATCACACTGAAAATTCTCTTTATATGTATGGCAGATAAAGAATACTATATCTGCTCTATAAAAATATACTCCATACTCACACAAATGTCCTTCAACCATCGCAGAACTGCTCTGACATGTCTTCTGCAACCACCCCTACCTCTCTGATACATCTAAAATACAGGAAAGAACACAGAATATTCCATACTTTGAGTCAAACATTTTAAAATTCACTTTATTCAGTCAATATGACATCTGGACAACCTGGACGAATGCCAAGGGTCAAAGAATAATCTCTGTACATAAATTTTTCCTCTGATTACATTTATTTTACATTCATACAGGAGATTGAATACTACAACACTAAACTGAAAAGTCTACAGTTCATTTCACCAGCAATCAATTACCTTAGACTTTTCTTAATGTGAGGACAAGAAACCAGGATTTCCCTGGTTAGGATGGAATATAGTTCTAGAAATAAGGTACAGAAGAGTCAGCCTCATAGAATTTAAAATGGGAGTGAGAAGTGAAGTTTGAAGTAAATTGATCAAAATGTGGAAATGAAGAATTCAATATTTAAAGACCTTCATAAATCAACATATACCTGTGTCTGACATTAATTATAAATTTAGTCCTAAAGTCATTGCCTCTGTATTATAGTTTGAAATCACACTGCTTTTTAACTTGACATGAAGTAGAGCGTCTTACTCCTAAATTAAGTGCTTCAGCATATGAGATTAAATTAAACTATTTACTTCTATGAAATAATCCAGGGTGAAAAAAAACCCTTTAATTTTTCCTGTGCTCAAGTATTTTTAGAATATAACAAAGTTCTACAGTGAGTTTTAATAATTTATCTTAGTATCTGAAGAGAGGTGTATTCTACACATTTATAAATTCAACTTTTCAAAAATGTGTGAGAAGTGAAAAATAATTTAACAACAAAAAATTCCAGCAACGGAATTTTTTTGGCCCTAGTGTATATTTTCCAGTAGACACTACAATGCATAGATAGAAGGCCCTATTTTCTTTAAAATTCAGGGTTTATCCTTTTTTATGGGAAGTCACTAAGAAATCAATAGATGTATATTTCATTCCTAAGAGCCAGTAAATATTTAGGAGAGTATATCACTTATTTAACCAGTGTAGTCATGCAAATGGATAAATCGTGGTCAAATAATGTATATAATTTTTTAAAGTTATAGTTGTTTTTATTTTTTACTGTGATACAATATTTTTCTTTGTATATTTGTAACTCCAAAAACCACTTTATGACTTATACGAATGAGAAAACAACCACAAGTATAAATATTTTTTTTACAGTAATGGCATATCTGCTTTAAATTTATCACCACAATTGTGTTTACAAAACTAATTTCATCACGTACCTGAGAAAGACCACGGCTCTGTCTTGACAGTGAAATTTACAAAGAAAGAAAGAAAAACAGTTAATATTTCAAGTTACTATATCATTGTCCGTTGATATGAAACAAAAGAAAGTGAAAATCAATACCTATAATGTTAAATTACATATATTTAGTAACAACTCTGTAATGCTGTGATATATGACATCTGGGGTGAAATAGTTTTTCCCATGAATCCTAACAATGTGATATAAACAGTTATGATGCCTCCAAAATAAATAGAAATTTCCAGAGCTGTTCTGAAACTTGTGAATGTAATGTAGGGGGAAAAGGAAAAGAAAGAGGAAAGGAAAAGAGAGAGGAAAGTCATCAGAGTACATTAGTCCATAGGAACTCACTGTTCAAAAAAAAAAAAAAAAAACCATGAAGAAACAGCTAGGAAAATATTTTAAAATTTTTTTTTGGGTTAAAAATAATACACTAAAATAAGGAACCAGAAGTCCAAACTTCCCTTCCCCTTACCAAGATTTTAATTACTATTGCTGAATTATACACTAGATCTAGTTAATAGTTGGTTTATTTTTTTTTCTTTTAGTAACAGTTCTATCTTAGAGAAAGTAGGTAAAAGTATCTATTTTTTCCTCAGCTTGAAAACATTTTCCATTTCTTGTCATAAATATAAAATGCCTGTGTATTTACCTAGTGGTTTGGACTACCTCATACTACTTTATCGGCATAAATTAGTACATATATCAGATTGTATGGTGGATATCTGCCAGATGTTCACCAAGTCGCTGTGTCACTCCTCCTCCTCACTGGAAAGAGGAAATAAAATATGATGAAAGGTTCATTGACCAATGTAAGGACAGGAAGATCACTCAGAATTTACCACCAGAGTCAAAAGCAGACTTGACTTAGAGGAATTAATTTAATTCATTGCCAATAAAATCAAATCAGGGTAGGATAATGAGAAATAAAAACAAAACTTAAAAAACCCTCCCTCTTACTCTTCTTTCTTCCCAAGTTCAATGTATTTCTTGACTTTTCTACTTCCTTCCCTCTAGCGACACAGGCGAATGGAGGTTGCAGTCGGTTCATCGCATGTTGTCTCTGACGCTCCTTCCTCCTCATGCTCTTCCCTCCCTCCAGTGTGGGGTCCCAACCACTGAAGAAGGTCCTCCGTGAAATTCTCCAACATGGGTCCTTCCCAGAGGTTGAAGTTCTTCATGAACTGCTCCAGCATGGGTTCATCCCGTGAGGTGCACTTCTTCAGGAATGGACTGCTCCAGCAAGGGTCCACAAGGTCAGAAGTCCTGCCAGAAAACCTGCTGCAGTGTGGGCTTCTCTCCACAGGGCCACAGGTCCTGCTAGAAGCCTCCTCTAGTACAGGCTCTCCATGAAGTTACAGCTTCTCTCAGGGTACACCCACCTGCTCCATCATGTGGTCCTCCACAGTGTGGATTTCCGCTTCTTCATGGACCTCCATAGGCTGCACAGGGACAACCTACATCGCTATGGTCTTCACCACAGGTGGCAGGGGAATGTCTGCTCCAACACCTGAAGGACCTCTGCCCACTTCTTCACTGACATTGGAACTGGCTCTATCGGACTTGGAGGAAATTTCTGGCATCTTCTGACAGAAGCCACCCCTGTAGTCTCCCCCACTACCAAAACTTTGCCTTGTAAACCCAACACGTGTGCCTTTACCATCATATATAAAACATCCACTCACTGAATGGATGACATCTGGGAGAACAGAAACAATTTGTGGAGTCACTTATATAGTCTTAATGATAAATAAATCAACTATTTGATTTTTTTCCTGGTTTTACAAAGGAATTAGGACATTGGATTAAGTGATTTATCTTCGGTTACATGAACAACATATGGGATATCCAAGAATAAAATCTCTGAGGTGTTACTGACAAAAATACATTCCTTCATTTATTGTTTTCTCAACAGCTTATACTGTATTCAACAAAATCATCAGCTGAAATTAATCCACAGGAAGTCTGTTAAACTTGTATGAAATCTTTGTGAGAGAAGATTAAGTAAAATTAAACAGTTTTTGTAAGGCTCCATGACCACCGACAGCATCAAAGTACTGTGTGGATATCAGCATCCATCAGCATCCATTTCTACTAAGCCATAGATTCTCCCAACTAGCCACTAGGTGACTTAATGGCTAAATAGAAACTTTTTTAAAATGGTTCAAATCTTTACTTTGTCTAAAATTAAAGAGTGTCTTTGGATGGCTATTTGTTCACTTCCAACTCCTTCAGACTGTACATACAGACTTTATTCAAAATGTATAGGCAACCCTTACAAGGGGAACACATGTTAAAAAAAAAGCCAACACTGCAACTAAGATTCTTGTCAGTTCCAGTTTTTTTTTTTGTTTCTGGCTGAGATGAATTTCTAGACAAAGAGTACTTATTTGTAATTGATTTCTGAGAAGCTGAAAATCATGCTATATGGGAATATTGCCTGCAGTGACACACTCCACTTAAAATACAGATTTATTTTAAACCGTCATGGCTTTTGTATTCGACAAATTGCCAGAATGACAAATATGCATGTAGCTACTTCTGATCACTAGAAGACTATGTTTAAATCAATGTGCTCATAGTAATTTATTTCTGGTAAGAAACATGACATAACAGATCATATTCAACAATAAATATGACCTACTGTCAATACCAGCTTCCTGTGGAGCCCGGGACACATTACAACAGCCCCATTTTATTTTCTCAAGCCTTATATAGAGCTGGTTCTAGACAGTCTCTCTGCCCTGCAATCCTGACCTCCCTCTGAAACTTTTTTGATGACATAACAGTGGAGAAGAGAGAGGACCATTGAAGCTGGATCCTAATGAGTCATGGGCTTCATATAGTCTAACATAAGACCATAACAAATTGTTAATTCACTGAAATGCTATAAACATCTACAATTTTTACCCAAGATCATGTTATATAAAAGCGTCAACACACTTTAATTTTATACAGTAGATAAAATACAAATGCTGAAGGTACAGAAGAGTTTTCAAAAACAATCAAGTCCTCCATTACCTCCGAAAAAAATACTACTAACAAAAAATTACTAGTTCTTTATGTCATTCAGAGAAAAATACCCATGTTAAGATTTTGATTTGTGAAAAGCACTCAAATACTTCTTCGATGTGCCATATATCTTAATTGCTAAGATGAGATTTAAAAACTTTAATTATATATACATCTATATATTTCTATAGACATATATATGATTGAAGACCAGATCTTTGTGGTTCTTATTCTTGCTTCCTGCTGCTCAAGAACAATTCTTCTGTTAAAAAGTCCCATGAGTTTGCTACTTTTTCTTCTCTTGAGATCATGATAAGCTGCTTTTTATATCACAGTTGGTTGACAGGATAGTTAAGTAGTAATATATAAATGCATTCGTCCCTCAGACTGTATTGATATTGGGATTTGCCATGACCGAGGTCCAAAACCTTGCGCTTGGCCTTCTGAACTTCATGAGCTTTAAAGGACTTTATTATAATCTAATTTCAAACAAGCATAGACTGTTAATTACAATACTGAAAATGTTAACAATGTGAAAAATTATGCCTGGTGTCACTATCTGCTCCCTTCATCATAGAAAGAAAAGTCTCAAAAAAATGTATAAAGACCCTATTGCATCTTGAAGTTTGTCTTTTTTTAAATACGTTATGTTCTTAGCTATCAGACAGCACTATGTCCTCTGCCCTGAAAGAAAAGCACATATGCCCACCTCCTCAGACACTTGAGATACTGTCCACAGTTAATATAATATATATAGACCAAAGAGTACTACATTTATTATCAGCAACGGGTGAGGAGGTGGAGGAGTTTGTATTTGTCTCTTTAAAAGTTATTTCATAGCATGTTTAGGCTTGACAAGAGGTAACGTATTTTTCGTGCAGTTTTGGGCATATATTTGAAACATGGAAAATTAAGACTTTTTCCTGGCTCCGCAGTTCCTTGTATCTTTTCAGATTATGTATCTTTAATTAATAGAACAGGATTATTTACTCCAAAGCAGTCTGTACAAAGTGAGTTCTAGTAAAAATAAATAAACATTTTTGCTGAATGACTTTAAAAATCTATAGAATTCAATAGAGAAATACATTCTTTTTGAAAAATTATTAATGTATCTGTCAGAATCTACAGCAGAGGTATAATTCTACATTTGATAGGAATTTCCCACAGGAGAACACTGTCTAAGTGAAGTAACATTTGCTTCAGGGTTATCACATAGCACAAACACTTTAGCTCTGTACTATACAGATGGTAAGATAAATGTGTATCAGCCCACTTAAATATGGACAATGACATTAATAACATTTTCCAGACTGAGCTTTAATTCATTAGAGTACTTCAGGAATATACACCGGTTGTCTTCAAATTGTGTCCCTCCTTACCAGGAAAAGCATGAATCACTGAATTTTGGCCTAGAATATCAGTATTTTTAAAGAAAGTAAAAAAAATATGAAGAAAAAATGTTCTCTGCATTTCTTTCCTGTATGAAATACTGTTTATCTTAGTTTATCTTAATTTAAAACAAGGCATAAGACATGGCAAGTTTCTTTTATTTTAAAGAGAGAGACTTATTAAGTGGCTTGTTTTAAAAGGCAAAGGTGAAATGAAAATGATGAAATATATTCTGAATTAGTATTTTAACTTTAAAATATGACTTTGCAAAATAAAATGTGTTCTGAAAAGAATGAGAGAGAGTTGTTCAGTCAGATTTCAGTGCAATTTTCTGGTTCGGATTCTGTAAGTTGAAGTCCTTCACAATAACAATATTACAATAACACAGTTTATCTGAAGCTGTTCCCAAACATACCTTGAAAATGCATGAGTAGGAAAAGAAAGGGGAAAAATTACAGCTCATCTCTTCCCACCTCAACTCCTTCTACTAAATCACTTTATTCAGGAGGAAGTAAAAGTTCAGACCTGTCAGAAAAGAGAGGCTCTATTTTAACATTTACTCTTTTTCTCTTAAGTTGATCATGTGGTTTGGAAAAGACAGCAGACTGAGTCACCTGCTAGGAAAACCATCTGGACAACCAATACTTTTCAGGTAGTCCATCTAAATCTTGTCATGGTTTTCACTAAATCCCTACCCAGCTGAACTGGGTAGTTGCAGTGAATCCCTTCAGATAGATTTAAACTTGCTCAATATCTTTATTGTTCATCATCTTGTTCAATATCTTTATTGATGACCTAGATGAGGGGATTGAGTGTACCCTCAGTAAGTTTGCAGATGACACCAAGTTGGGTGGTGGTGTTGATCTGCCTGAGGGTAGGGAGGCCCTTCAGAGGGATCTGGATAGGCTGGATCGCTGGGCTGAGCTGAATGGGATGCAGTTCAACAAGGCCAAGTGTTGGGTCCTGCACTTTGGCCACAATAACCCCAAGCAGCACTATAGGCTCGGAGCTGAGTGGCTGGAGGACTGTGAAGAGGAAAGGGACCTGGGGGTGTTGGTTGATGC
>WHYT01016314.1:200462-212467 GCA_009806455.1 Tetrax tetrax
TGTACCAGAGGAGGTTTAGGTTGGACGTGAGGAAAGACTTTTTCTCCCAAAGAGTGGTCAGGCACTGGAATGGCCTGCCCAGGGAGGTGGTGGAGTCGCCGTCCCTGGCAGTGTTCAAGAGGCGGCTTGATGAGGAGCTACAAGATATGGTTTAGTAGCTGTGGCAGCAATGGTAGTGGGAAGACGGTTGGACTAGATGATCTTATAGGTCCCATCCAACCATGGGATTCTATGAAACTGGTGAGCAGAATTTGATGTGTAGTTGAGTAATCATAGTGAAAGCAACTTCTTTAAGTTTGTTCTGTAAATCCAAAAGTACTTCATAGACTTGGCTAAAGTTAGTGGAAAATGGATCATAGGAAAAAGAAAAAAAAACAAAGAAAAAAAAAACAAAGAAAAATATGGTACAATAAACTAAATTTTCCTGTATCTCAAGGCATCTAAGTGCTGTCCTCTCCTTGTACAGTATTAAGGCCCTAGGGCTACCATAAGAATCCTTATATCATTGAAGGATTATACTTAATCTGAGCATGGCCACAATCCTTCTTTCATTGTAAAATTATTTTTTCTCATTTGAGCATCACCTGAAAAGCATTCTTCTATTAATACTTTTTTAACTGTCTTAATTTCATATACATATTTCGCCCATTGTATTTTATGGATCTTCCAATTTTCATCAGGACAGGATAACTATTTTTCAAAAGGCAGTCTTTCCTCCTGGCAGATCATCCCTAACTCCAAAGCTTCTGGCTTCTTTGTTTTCTCATGGGATTTTAGCACACAGTTTATGTGGACTTCTAGTAGAGCATTTATTTGTATCAGTTTCCAAGCTGCTTTCTACACTGCTTCTTTTAGGGTGGTTGTATTTTCTTAGTTTGTTTATTTGAGGTTTGAGTAACTCACTCTTGTATAGGTCTCTTTCTTGAACTTAAATGTTTGTGTGCTGGATTTGTTTGGCCTACTCTCTCTACCATAATGTTAAATTTAACTGTACTGAGCAGTTTACTCTCTAATCTTTCAAATTAGATTCCATGTATTTAATCAAAAGAAAAAAATAGAATGGTGCCTTTGATTGTAGTCATTCATTAAATCCCATATTTTATTTCTACATCCCATCTTGATGTGGCACTGATCCTGTCTTTTTGTGGACAGCTGAAATCTCTCACTATTAATATCCCCATACTCCAAATTTCCAGCTGCCCAGCTCTTCCTGAGCTCTATTTTTGTCTTGAGCAATGACCAGTATTGTAGTCTTACTATTAGATTTTTCATATTAAAGTAGACATTTCTCTTTTGCTGGACCATTTTTATGCTATGATACTTTACGTAATCCTTCAAACACTTCAGTACAGAACTACTAGCAGTATGTGATACTTCACTGGTCCTACAGGTGCTAGCCAGGCACTACCCTATTGTAGTAAGTACTCTCTTTCCATAAGATCTGTGACATTTCTATTGTATCAGGGTAGTTTTTTGATGCTAAGCAGTCTAGTGTCCTATTTTATTTTTAGGACGTCAGAATTAATGTCGTTCAGAACGAGTAAGTTTTACTTTCACCCCCTCACTCAATACTGTGTGCCAGTCAGCTGGCATTTAGATATCTAATTTGCATGCCTTATTTATTGTAATTATTATTTTATTTTCCTCCTGGCCTTTTCAGAAACACATTAAATTTTAGTCATGCACGCTTCAGGGCTGTCAGCTCAAACCAGATGCTCTTCTGTGGCTTTCAATTTTTTCTCAACCAGTGGTTTTGTGTGACCTTTTAAATTTTGAGTTCTAACAGTCTAGGTTCTTTAGAATTAAGGTGGAACCTTTCCTTCCAGATGAGATCTTCTTTCCATAGGGTTCAAAAGTTCATGGTATGCATGAATCTTTCCTCATTGCATGATTATATCTTCCATGAATGAGACACCAGGTCTCTAACTGCATCATAGACCTCTCATATGCAACTGGTAGTATTTCAAAAGATGAAGATCCTTAGCTTAGTTGCTCTGCATAGCATCCTGAGGTAACCCTCCAGAACATCCCTCCTACAATGGTACCATATGTACCCATGGCTAACAGCTTTTTTCCTACATCCCTGTCTGCATAACTCTTCAGATACGCAGCTTTCACATTCAGCAGTCAAGTTAGTACTCAGTTCTTAGACCTTAGTTCTTAGACCTCAGTTCTCAGACTCAATCTATATACTTAAGAGTAGAAACTCCCCAGCCACTACCACCTCCATGTAACATCTCAGCTGTTTGTTTCCATTTTATTGGGAAGCTTCCACCCATTTTTTTTTTCTGTTTTGGAGATTGTTTTTGGATGTTTTTATTAATTTAGTTTCTCTTTTGAAGGACTGATTAGGTGTGCTGTTCTCTAACCCTATCTTATTAAGATAGTTAGTCAATGGTAAAAAATATTCATGAGCATAGAAAAAGAAAATACAATGATAAGGCAAGTTGATCTGAGCTCTTTGTAGCTCATTGAGACACAACTTGGAACAGCTTTGCCAAGACTGTTCACAGTGTCCTAAGGCTCCCATGGGATTCACTGGCTCTTAAAGCCCTCAGAGTAATTTCAGCTGCCTCAATGATCCCTAGACATTCACTTCCTGCTCCTCATATCACTTGTACACTTCTCCCTGTTTTCTTTCCTTCCAGGAATCAGTACCTCTTCCTCTCTCTCATCTTCCTCTTGCCTTCCACAAAGAAAACTTCCACATATGTTTTTTGACAAGCCTTGCTCCCAGCACTATATACATAAAGCTAGAAACAATATTTTATAAAGAGTTTTGTACATCACTCTAGTCTAACCTGGTTACTGTAAATGAGAGCTTAATAGTTATTCTAGGTAGCCCGTTGTCATCTAATTGACCAATGTCACCTCAATAAGGGAATATGCATTTACATGTCTGTAATTTCTTCAAAGATTTAAAAAAATCAGAAGATAAGAAAATCTTCAGTATGATCAGTTGTTAATACCTTGTCATAGTTCAGCCCCGATCGGGACCAAAGGATGCAGTTTCTCTCTCGCTCCACCCACCACGCGAGAGAATAGGAGAAGATAATATAAGAAAAATGGCTCAAGGTTTGAGATAAGGACAGGGAGAAAATCCTTAAAGTTACCGTTACAGGCAAAACAGACTCAACTTGGGGGAAACTATTCATTTATTACTAAAAATAGCAGGATAATGAGACAGAGAACAAGATAACCTCTCCCCACTCGTACCTCTTCCCAGGCTTAACACTATCTCTACTACCTTCCCCTACCCCAAGGATCACAGGGAGGGAAGAAGGAATGGGGGTCTCGGTCAGTTCATCATGCATTGTTTCATGCTGCTGTTTCATTGTTGGGGGAACAACTCACATTCCTCCCCTGCTCCATCATGGGGTCCCTCCCATGGGCTGCAGTCCTTTGTGAAACTGCTCTGGCATGGGTCATTTCTTCCATGGGGTGCAGTCCCTCCAGAACAGCTGACCCAGTGGCCCCTCCACAGGCCACAGCCTTCTTCAGGCCTCCGCCTGCCCCAACGTGGGGTCTTCCACGGGCTGCAGGTGGATCTCTGCTCCTCCGTGGACCTACATGGACTGCAGGGGACTGCATGGTCTTCACCACAGGCAGCAGGGGAATCTTTGCCGGGAGCTGCATTACTCCTCCCCCTACTTTTTCACTGACCTTGGTGTCTGCAGCCGTTCCTCTCACAATAAAAATTCTTCACAACAGGCTGGCAGACGCCTCTCAGGATCTTTTTACAACTTATTCACTTCTCATCTCCTCTCCACTTCTTGCAGCCAGGCCAGGCAGAGTTGGGGCCAGTCGTCTGCCCAGTGGGAGGCCAGAGGGTGAGACCTGCAAGGCTCACAAGGCTCATGCCTCCCCCTCTCTGCCCCTGCTCAGCCTCTTCGTATCTTCTCTACCTTTTTTTTTTTTGTTTTTCCCCTTCTTAAATACATTATTGCAGAGGCATTATCATGGAACATTGTGCTACCAACTGGCTCAGCCTTGGCCAGCAGCGGGTCTGCCCTAGGCCTGGCCGAGTCCACAGAACAAAGGGGAACAACTTCTAGCAGTTTCCTACAGAAGCCACCACCTTAGGCCCCTCCTCACTAAACAAAACCAGAACACACCTTAATAACTATTTTCAGAAAACTGAGTCTGTGTTCAAGCTTTTGCCATTTTTTTTTTTTTCAAATTGCTTTCTAGTCGTACATCTGCCAGTTCCAAGAAAAGACAAATTTAACCTCTTTTAAAGTCCTGCTTAAAGCTCTTAGCTTTGCTTACCTTCTTCTGAATTATCCAGGCAAAGTATAATTTGGAATTTTAGTAGCATAGATAATATGCCTTTCTTATTTGCACTATTCAAAGATCTATGGGGTTTTTTCCCCTCTATGACTTTCATTTATTTAACAATCTTGTTTCTCAGAAAATATTTCCACAGAAAGCAGAGACAACAAATTAAATAGTAAAGCATTCAGAAAATTACTGTTGTAATTCACCTAAAAATAAAAGAGGCAGAAATTCTAGAAATAATAGTTTTTTTCTTGCTAAGATTTTTCTGAAAGAACACTTTAAAGCATGCATAGATTGACTAATTTTTCTCCTTGATTCTCCTCACGCAAGTGGATACTCCTAGAAATTCCTTTTATTATTTAATTGAAAGCAACTTGATTGCTGAGTATTAAAATGAGACTAGAGTCCTTTAAAATGTAATTTAAATCCACTAGGCTGTTGAGAAGTACTGGAAAACTATGAACAACTCCTCTGCTCCTGTATCATAAATCTGAGTAGAAGATGGTATCTTGATTATTTTCTTAAAAGTCACAAAAGAATTATCACAGAATTCCAATCCAATGCACCTATTAAATTTTGTTTTCTCTGAAATACTGCAAAATTTGAGGGCTGAGTAGAGTGGACAAAAGTGGAGATGGATAGGAGGACAATTTGCACAGTGTCATGAAATTAGAATAACTTACCAGAGGAGATCAGTGGAAATTAGTGGCAAAAAAAATATTCAAATCACGTCCATATTTAGGTTTCGTTTGATTCCATAGAAACATTGCCTAATTTAATTCCATTTAGTAGATTAACTTAGAAGAAAGTAAGATCAAGGAAAATTCCTGAAGGCCTGTCACTAATCAAGATTTCCATTACACTATATCTCCTGTAGACAACTGTTCTGTTTTTAATTTCAAGGACTAGACACAATGTCACCCTCAATAAATATTCTGTATTGCTATCTCCACATTTACATTTCTATTAAAGCCTGGACTAAATGCTATAAAAATGGTTTTAAAATATAAAAAAAAAAAATAGGTCTAAATTCCACTTACATATGAACTAATTTGGCTTCTCAATACAAATTGCAAGATTGTAAAATTGCATTATGTTCAATATTATCCTCACATAGTGTATCAATGTTCTGTTAAATTGTCATATGTTGCCCACGTGTCAACACTATGTGAGAAATGTATTCAATGAAGATAGTGAATTTTAAGGATCAAACTTGGTCAAAACAGTATGTTCAACTGAATTGAAAGGTCCACTGTAGCAAAAGCATGACATTTTGATCTTTTTTTAAATCAATATAATATCTATTACAGATATACATTAAACTATTTTTGATTGTAAATCTACTAATGGCAGAAAGACCATACATCAGCCCTGTTAGAATCTTCAAAAACTCAGGTAAGATGAAGGAAATAAGGAACTATTTTTGATTAAAAGAAGTGATCATATGCTGGTCGAATAATAACAGAAATGTTAGTGCTGCTAATGCTCTAAAGCAACGATCTATTATTTCTCATTAAACACAAAATACTTCACAGGGGTGACATACCATAATTATTGTTAAACAGTTAACTTAAATAATAGTAACCAGATCAATATAGAGGAAATCCAACATGATAATGCCTTTCAAGCTCTCCCTTTAAATATCACTGGGGTCCTTAATAAAAATAAAGTCATACATAATTTGTATGAAAAAGCACGCAATTAGTTTTACTGTCTCGTTCAGTTCCTTTAAAAATGGTATGTGACTGTGGTGTCACAAACTTACTTATATTATTTGTATATAAAACTGATATATGGATTTATTTAGTGCTATACTTACTACTCATATATATGTATGTTACTCATAGATTAATTATATAAGTTAATTTCATTATACTATTATATCTGTATGCTTACATACATCATATTTATAGTATATTATTTATATTATATACTTACATGTAAGCATATTTATTATAGTTACATATACATATGCTTGCTTAGGTATATTCACAGATTAGGTAACTGGATGAGACAAAGATGCCTTCTTCTTTTTACATTTTAATTATCATTATTTATTTCAAATGAAACCTTAACTCCCTAAAGTCATCAAGCAACAATATCTCTGAAAGATGCGTATGGTCATTCACTAAGAGGGCATATATTTTCTAAAGAACAGTTCATAATCTTTTAAAAGAATACATCTTTAAATAAAATCTGTCAGAAACCATCCCAAACCTTTTATCTAACTGTTACCTGCTACCTACACTCTCCAAAAGGTACTTTTTTGCATTGGTTACACTAATAAAAACAGATGGATTTTTGTTCTTTCAAGAGCTTATTATAATAGTTTTTAGCCTTGTGAGGTAAAGGTCATTTTGTCTCTATTTGAAATGACAGAGCAGTATCTATAAAGTTCCTTTACCAATAAACTTCCAACAGAACAATCTTAGTGCTTCCTACATCAGCTGATCAGCTACCACTAATCTCAATCCTACTAT
Source organism: Tetrax tetrax (assembly GCA_009806455.1). NCBI lineage: Eukaryota > Metazoa > Chordata > Aves > Otidiformes > Otididae > Tetrax > Tetrax tetrax. The sequence continues at coordinate 207,221 of WHYT01016314.1, forward strand.
TCCTTCAAAGTTTTATATCCTTAAAATTACAACTTGTATTAAAAAAAAAAATACCAGCAACACAAAAAAACTAACCTAAGTGAAGGGTGTGGTTTTGAAATTATAAGGCCTATACTTAAGTTCTTAAAGACAATTTTAAAAATCTAAATTATAGAATGTCTTGACTAACATCCTCTAGATGTTTTTATGTTTTTCAGTTAAGGCTTATAATTAAATCCTATTTTCAACTATATCAAATTCAGAAACCTCAGTTTATACTTTTACAAATTAGAATATATATTTATGCCTTTATATGTAAAAAATATATTTCTACATATGCATTTAAATATAATTATGTATTATATAGATGCAGTTTGTATTTTATGTGTTTATATGATATTACAATTGATATATCATTCAATTATATATTATATAAATATTATTTAAATAAGCAGATAACTGTAAATACAAATATAAATACATAAATAAAAACACATTTGTAAAAGTTAATAAGTTAAGTAACTTTAAGTTATTCATATACACTGTTTCATTTCCTCTACAGTAAGGAAAAACAAAAATAGCCAGAAGTCTTTTATACTGGCAGTCTGTGATGGTGGTTTTACTCTTCTTTTATTTCTCTTCTTTATTTTCCTTTATTCCTAGTATTACTTTTCCTGTCCTACTACTGGAAAAAGTGTGTGAAGAGGAAGAGATAAGATTAACAATGTAAAAAAGGCCAGGAGAATTAGTTAAATCTTTCATTTTCAAAATTAATTTTGAAGTTTACAGATTTTTTAAAGTTTCTTTCAAATTAAAATCTTGTACCTAAATCCCTCTATATTTAAAAAGAGATAGTGTCTTTCACTTTTTTTTTGCCCAATAGATTTTTCTGATACAATTAGCTGATGCTTGTGCATTTTCAGAACACATTCTTTTAGTTCTATATCTGAAAAAAAAAAAAAGAACTTTTTTATTTTGAAAGACATCATCATTTGTGTTACCCAAATTATTTGATTAATTCAAATCAACATTCAGAGCCACAACAGCCCTACTATTCACAGATTTTTTTGTGTGCTTTTGTCTTTACTTCTCATCAACACTATGTATACAGCAAAGGAAAACCTTCAGTGTTGGTTATTAAAAGCATGAATTTGCAAGGAGTTAGTGCTCTAATTTGTGTTCAGTCTGCTCCCAGGAAATTCCACCGTTAAGAGTATTAATCTGAATGACAGCGAATGAAGCTCTAAGGTGCTATCACTTTTGGCCATATAACTTCAGCAGTTACAGAAAGCTAAGGTGTATTCATTTCGAAATCTTTAGTACAGAATACAATAGATTTTCTCATATCTGATTTAAGAATTGAATGAGGCAGATTAGAATACTATTCCTTCTACTATACTTTACCTATAGTTTCCTGACTGATCTATGTGCCATCCAAGCAGGTAATACTCTTTAGCTTGTTTTTGACGTGCTTTGCTTTTCAAGAAATGTTTTTTCAAAGCTGTAGAATAGCTTTTTTTTTCTCAATATAAAAAGTTTAAGAAATAAGGAAGAAAGAAAGAAGGCCAGATACATCTATAAACAGTTTGCTGAAAATTACTTTAAATGGCAACATCAATCCAAATAGGAGTTTTGTAATTATCTTACCCCAGCCTCTGTGGGTGACAGATTTGATGTGTCACTTGTGTATGAAGCCAGGCAAAATTGATCATACTTGCTTTCTCAAAAATTCATGAGAGCGAAATACGTTAACGAAAGTATTCTCCAGTTTCACAGAAGGAATAATGTGAATTCTGTTGTGTGTAATAATAGAGTAATGCTATTACACAGTTTGGGCAACTGATGGCTTACATCAGGGTACTGAGTTCAGGTGGCATTTTCATTTTAGCAGAGGAGAAAATGGAATTACAGATTTTACTTGAACATAGAAAAAGCTTCAGTTTTAAAATATTCTGAAACAAAAAAAACCTACCACAAATAGGACTGGAATAGAGCACTAGAGGAATACAACCAATACCTAAAATAACTGTACACAAATTAATATTAAAAGATACTTAAAGGTCTATAAAAGGCCATGTTGTCTCTTTATGCTTTTTATATCTGTCTAGTCACGTGTCCCGATCAAAAGCCGACTCTTAATAACAGTTAGCATAACTGAGTTTCTAACTAGTTTCTAATATAGAATCATAGAATGGTTAGAGTTGGAAGGGACCTTCAAAGGTCATATAGTCCAACCCCTCTGCAAGGAGCAGGGACATCCCCAACTAGATCAGGTTGCTCAGAGCCTCATTCAGTCTGGCCTTGAATGTTTCCAGGGATGGGGCTTCCGCAACCTCTCTGGGCAACCTGTTCCAGTGCTCTACAACTCGCATTGTAAAAATTTTTTCCTAATATCCAGTCTAAATCTACCTCCCTCTAATTTAAACCCATTACCCCTTGTCCTATCACAACAGGCCCTACTGAACAGTCTTTCCCCATCTTTCTTGTAGGCCCCCTTGACGTACTGGAAGGCTGCTATCAGGTCTCCCTGGAGCCTCCTCTTCTGTTAAATAGCTCAGCAAAAAGTGAAATTAATATTTTTAATAAATACAGTATGCACTATTTGGACAGAGGAATATTTCTGACTAACCATTCAGAATCAATTATACATTAGAATCTTCGACACCTTCTTGAAAACTCCACTTCTTACATCATATATTATAAATGGACAGAAAGTTTCATACAAAATAAAAATTTATTACAAACTAAATGGAGTACAATATCAAATTACATTGATCAGTCTTTCTTAATTATTTATCATAAATTCTACTGGTTAGGATGCATTGTTTTTAGTTCAGAGAAACAGAAGTATCAGAATACAATGAGGAATATTACTGTACTTTATGTTAAATTAAAAATTCACTGAAGAATGAAAGACAACATAGGTTTTTTTTAACTACCTTAGTACTTCTCTTCATTTCATTTGAACGCTCATGATAGACATGAATAATTATTACTATTCAGATCAAGTCAAAGCATCTTTATTAATTGCAGTTGAATATCAAACGTATGTCATGTTCTTTTAAATATAAATCTTTAATAGCTTTCACCTTTTACACAGGACTTTGAAGGATACATTATTTATTAACACTGAAGCACTAAAAATATGCTCATTAAATTTAAAGTACCTAATACTTATTCTTAGAGACATAATATATTGATTATAATAATGATAAGATTTTAAATAATGTCTAAGTAGGGCTTGGTAAATAGATAAATAAAACAAAGTAGCATGCACCTCTCTTTGTTACTTCTAATTTTATAAGTATAAATTCAGAAAAGTTGAAGAAAATTTTTTTGTTGTTGTTATTATGGTTTCAAAGTGTTGATTTCTAAGGCCATATTAGTGTTATTGAATTTCAAGAAAGTACAAAATTAGGTTACAGAACTAATTTTCCATTTTTTCCAGTTACTATTTTTAAAGTTCTACTGCAAATAAACCAACTACAGAATATTTAGCAACATCAGATATTTTTCAGATATATTTTTGATTAAATATACACCGATGGAGGCAGAGTGGACTATGTACATATTTGTGTGTTTACATTCCTGCCATTCTAAGTGTACAGACTGAACCTTGATGACACTTAATAAACTGAAATAAAGTATATGGCCTGAACCTTGATGATACTTCATAAACGGAAAGCTTAATATCCCCTTTAAAAAAACAAACAAAAAAAAGCCACCACAGATTTTTGCTATCTTTGGTAATGGTAGGAGTAATAGGTACTAAAAAAGTAAAGAGGAGAGCCACATTTTCCTAATAGGTGGAAAAGAACTATCATCTGAATATTCTTTAAAGTATTTTTTAAAGTTACAACAATAGACATATTTGGGATAAATTGAAATAATTATCTGTGGAAAAAATACAGTTATCATTACAGGAAAGAGATAGAAATAGTTTAATTGATATAATTATGTATTTAAAATGCCATCCTAGTGATTCTGCTGTTTGAAAGGGAAGAAATATTCACAGACATCATCACCCATTAAGGTCTGGTACTATATTACCTTAAGACATACTGCATGGAGATAGAAGACACCAAAGTTTAATTAGTTTTTGAGCCATTAAAGTGCCATTACCACAAAGACAGAGAAAGTTAAAGTTCAAGTGACTGTCTTGTAGATCCAAATAGATAAACCTCTTTTGCAGAATTTTCTTATTGTTTATTTTAAAATACATCTAACTCTTGAGGAAGTCAGTTACAGTCTCTGGCCACCACCCTCTTCGTTCTTTCTTTATAAAGAAAAATTCATTTCATCAAATGTGAAATACAAAAATGTCTAATGACAGACACATCATCTCTTCACAAATCAAAGATTCACAAGAGTCTCAGAACAGCTGATATGAAGCAAAATATGTTTACACACATTTAAATACAACTGAATATTTATGAATTACTATCTCCTGTAATAAAAATGTACCTTTTTTGCATATGCATTTCAAACCGTGTAAAATTAACAGCACAATAAAGCTGATGAGTGAACAAAGTCTGAATCAAAGTTTAAATATTTACTCATGATATTTCAGTATTTCCACACTGTTAATATTATCATCAAAATGAAGTTTCATCAGCCTCCTGTTTCCTATTGTCATGATGACATGTCATTTTTGTAGCAGTAACTGCTTGTGTGGAAAACTGACATTAGAAGAGCACTGAACCACATCACTCTCTTTTAACATGATTTATTATGTATGCACCATCAACATAGTATTGCCATCTCACCAGCAACCATCAAGAAGTATTGCATATCATCTGTGTACCAGCTTGAGAAATTCTGAAATGAGCCTAATTAAAAAAGATGTAAGACACTTTGTTCCTCAGGGACAGGAAATCATACATCTTCCATAATTCTTGGAAGAAGAAGAGCACACCAGTCTATGTGAATCATGAGGTACTAACTCCACAAAAAAGCAATCTGACTTTCTAGCAACCTTAAAATAAGGGAAAGGTTTTCTGTTCCAGCAGATTATGTTGAATGAAAAAAAAAGTCATCAATCTCAATGTTGCCTCAAGTAGTTCTATTGTTGACTTACGGACTAGTGATGTAATTTGCTTTGGTTTTTTTTTTATAAAATAAATATTTATTAATTTTTATCCTCCTTTTAAACTATATGATACTAAAAATCTTGAGAATATCAGCCAAATTGCTTTGGAAGACAAAGGTAACTTTCTCTTCAGAAAACACAGATTTCACTTCCTATGTCCTTAAAAAAAAAAAAAAAAA